>OZ023248.1:21702359-22075048 GCA_964006365.1 Trididemnum miniatum | reverse complement strand
CCTCCATTCTCAACCCCGTTCTCCAACAATTTTCTGTTAACTGCGTACCTGACTCGTTCACGTTTGTGAAAGAAGTAAACAACTTTACCTTTTCTCCCTCTTCTGTTTTCCTCTGCTCTTTCGATATATCCAGTCTATTTACCAATGTTCCGCTTGCTGAAACAATACAGATTTGCGCCGAGACTCTCTACAATGACTTCCTTACACCACCACCTCTCCCACGCAACGTCTTTGTTGAACTGATGCATCTAGCCACTTCTTCCGTGGAATTCAGTTTCAATAACAACATGCATCGCCAAATCGATGGCGTGGCAATGGGTTCACCGCTTGGTCCAGCGTTAGCAAATATTTTTGTCGGCTACCAAGAAGTGAAGTTATTTAGCAACACCAACAAACCGTTAGCATATTTTTGCAACGTTGATGACACTTTTGCTGCCTTCAGCAATGAAGACGACTGCAACAACTTCTTTACCCATCTTAACTCTCTCCACCCCTCCCTACGCTTTACCCAGGAAAAAGAATCTAACTCTTTCCTTCCCTCTTTGGACGTCTTGGTAGAAAGGCAAAACTCTGATTTTGTAACTTCAGTATACAGGAAACCGACTTTTACAGGCCAGTACCTGCGCTGGAATTCTTTCAGCCCCACCAAGCGGAAAACCAATCTGATCTCCACTCTGGTACACAGAGCTTTTATGATCTGCTCGCAAAGCAAGCTGGAGCCGGAATTAAGCAAAATTCGATCAATCTTGACCAGTAACGGCTACCCCGAATACGTAATCACATCGACTTTTCAACGCAAGCTCAAGCAACTCAATGCCAAACTGATCCACTCAGCAGACAAGTGCCCGGTGTACCTGCATGTCCCATGGCTGGGGAACGTTTCGACAAGGTTCGAAAAACAAATCAGCTCTGCAGTCAAACGCTGCTACTTCGCCGTCGAACCACGTGTTGTTTTTACAACCCGACAGCTCTTGCTACCTACGAAGAAAGACGTGTTGCCTTCCCATCATTGCAGCAATCTTGTTTACCTGTTTGTGTGCCACTGTGATAGTCGGTACGTTGGTCGCACGTCTCAACGTCTTCAAGAGCGTATCAAACAACACATCCCTAAATTCACCATTTCAACCAGCCGGAAAAGCCTTCCTCGTCGGTGTAAAGCCAACAATTCTCCTCGGCAAATTCATGAGTATGCTATTGGTCAACACCTTTTTGATAACCCTGTATGTGCTTCTCATTACAATGACGACAAATTTTCAATTCTTGCTCGAGGCCGTTCTCTCTTTCATCTTTCCGCTCTAGAAGCTACTTTTATTAAATCTCTCAAACCTATCCTCTGCAAACAAAAAGATTTCGTTTATTCTTTGAAACTATCTTAAACCTTTGACACCCTAGCCAATCAGACGTCTTTTGTCTGATTTCTATTGGCTACTTCTAACCAACCAATCACAGCTCTCTATTTCTAACCAATCAGAGCTCTTTCTTTCCTTTTTTAAATCAGTTCGGTTCACTTATTCTTCATTCTGACGATTTCCCCTGAAGAGTGTCAGATGAAGAGCTTTGGGAAAAATGAATCTTCTACTTCAAGGAAGCATTTTATTAATGAAAGTGAAAGAAAATGTGGCAAAAGTAATTCTTAATTTGTTTACTAGGTTAATCGTATGAAAAATGAGTAAATAAAACTCTTTTAGTAATGTGGGCTTGCCATGGGTTAATCAAAAGTTAAGTGGGGCCCACATGGGAACCATATGCGTTAATATCAATGTAAATGATGACTTTCACTTCGGATTTCTCAGCTTTTAGGAAGTAAAAAATGTTTAGAAAGCTGGAAAGTGATCTAAAACAAGTTTGAAATGAAAATAAAGCTCGAATCAGTTTGATGCAAGATAGCGTAACCTATACAGCTCCAATATGGGGCCAGCACAGGTTTGCCCAGTTTTTTTTTTCATTTCACTTCGGATTTCTCAGCTTTTTTAGAAAGCAAAAAATGTTCAAAAAGCTGGAAAATGTTCCAAAACAAGTTCGAAATGAAAGTAAAGCTTGAATCAGCTTGATTCAAGATAACGTAACGTATACAGCTCCAATGTGGGGCCAGCACAGGTTTGCCCAGTTTTTTTGTTTTTTTTATTTCACTTCAAATTTCTCAGCTTTTAGATAGTAGAAAATGTTTAAATAGCTGGAAAGCCGTTTAAAACAAGTTTGAAATGAAAGTAAAGCTCGAATCAGCTTGATTCAAGATAGCGTAACGCATACAGCTCCAATGTGGGGCCAGCACAGGTTTGCCCAGATTTTTTTGAATTTCATTTCAGAATTCTCAGATTTTAGAAAGCAGAAAATGTGAAAAAAGCTGGAAAGTGATCTAAAACAAGTTTGAAATGGAAGTGAAATTCGAAACAGCTTGATTTTGCTATCAATGCAATTCCAATGTGGGTCCAGCACAGTTCGCCCAGTTTTTTAAGAATTGCATTCTTTTTTTGCGAGCTTAAAATGAATAGTAGCAATGTATTATTTTAAATTTGATTTAATTAAATGAATCTGCATAGCAGAACTGGTGTGTTTTCAGAAACTTGTCTAGGTCCCATCTCGCAAGGCCGAAGGTTGGCTGAATTTGTTTTTTTTCAACATTTTTATATGCGTCGGCATAAAAAAAAAGACACCAAGATGAAGCCATACGAGTTTTAAAAAGATTAAAAAAATTGCAAACTGTAGTAAGATTTTACTCTGGAAAATGAATAGACTAAATCATTTGGTGATTATTTTTCGTTATTTGGTTATACAGTTTTTGCTGCTCAGTTACATTTTCCTTAATTTTTTTGTGTTACCTCCTAAAACAAAAAAAAAGATTGCAACCAAGTTACTGCAGGTAATCAAAAACGAAGAATCCAAACGCTTGATTAAAAATGGCAACATCAGACACATGGAGATTCGCGGCTTTCGTGCTTGCATCCAATACTCACGTGATACGACTAGCATTTGACTTGCTCTTTTTTCTTTCCCGTCTTAGCTCCAATAGCTCGAAAGTCGAGGGCAGGCAGCAATCAGCTCATTAAATAAATTAATAACTGAGGTTATTTTCAAATTATATTCTAACTGTAATTGAGATAGACAGCGAAGTGAGCTTGCGCTCTTCGAGTTACTTGGTTATTATTTATTTAATCAACTAATCAACCCTAACTTTGGCAATTTTCCGATTTTTGCTTTCATTTTGCTTGATTTCAGTGATGAACTGCAAAAGTGTTGCAAAATGCTAATGTGCAGGAATTGTGATACCTACTGTTACGGTAAACTTGCTCTCTCGTTCGTCTCCGGTTGAATAACGCGCTAATTGCCACACACAAATCCAACAGTTCAATGTATTGCGTAGCACAGCGTAGCGGTTTTCTAAAACAGTTAAATTCGCATAAGAAATAACATTAAATTTACAAGTCAAATTAATGCACATTTACCAACTATTTGAAGACGAGAAAGCCAAATATCGAACAGCATACAGTTATACACCGGTTCCCAAAAACAATTAAGAATGTCAGACTATGAAAGCACAAGCTTATATAGGGGTAGCGCAAACAGATCAAAGGACAAATCAAAGAACAAGAAATAATATCACTAAGTATGATTTCAATTAGCAGTAAAGATAGGAAGGGCGAAGAAAAGACCAAATCTCACAGTTCAGCAAACCCCCGCTGAGAAGGAGGAAATCGAGGAAATGAAACATTATGTTATGCCTTGATCTTTAGCGCACGTGTCAGAAAGGAGAAAAGCAGTAAACAACATAGAGAAAACATTACAAGAATAACACTCCAAACTTCATCAATCAACGTCTAAAACTTGCCGTAACATAGCCCCCCCAATTTACGAATTACATACGGAAATTAAACAAATAAGACAGCAAGTAAAGAAATATATTACTTAACAAAAATGCAAGAACATTATAGGCCTACAGTCTTGAGCTAACAACTTCAAACAAAACGGAGAAATCTCCAAACAAACAGCTGCTTTATGACTGAGCGAAAGCTTAACGGCACAGGATTTTACCGTAAAATTCACCAATATGAAACACACACAAAAATTCAAAACAAACCAAAAATAACTCATAGCAAACCTTTAAACACAAACGTAGCTTTACTTAAGTTTAAAAATCATCCTCTAGGTGGCGCCCTCGAGTTGTTATCCACTATATCAAGCGATTTCTTAAAGATCAAAATACTCTGACTAACACATTGCGATATTTAAATTAAAACGTAACTGTTAAAACTACAAAACTGCAACCACAAAATCGGTCAGCAGTAAAGACAAGGATCAAACAACAGCACTAAATAAGCATGTGCAGAATTCAAATATCAATAGCCATTTACGTTTACGCTCATAACTAACGAAAAACATGTTCACAAACAATGAAAGTAACAGCACGTATGCACAAAATATTAATGAAGAGAAATAAAATTATTGCCGCCCCATACCTTTAGGAGGCATACCGAAATTCTAGTAATGAAAGAGATTAAAGACTTTGACAACTAATAATAATGGAAAACAAAAAAAAAAGAAAAACACAAATGTACACAAACAAAAAAAAAAAAAACACACTCACACAAAAGTTGAAGCGAAGCGTAAGCGTGAAAGACAGCCGCTGCTGTAGACAGTCCGTAACAGTCCATAAAGGCTCATAACAGTTTACCCAGTTTTGAAATTGGGCGTCGAAATGTCTTATTTTGGGATTTGACCATCACTTGGCGGACGTGGCCCAAGTCGTCCGGGAAAATTTGAACGATGCGGCCCAAAGGCCATTTCCCTCGGGGTGCAGCTGTATCTGCCAACAAAACGACATCTCCGATCGCAAAATTCGGTTTGACACAGACCACTTTTGGCGCGTTTGCAAAGTTTGTAAATACTCTCTTCGCCATCGATACCAAAACAAATCCGACAGGTAGGCTACTGAATTTGGCGCCATCTTTTGCGGACAAAGTTGTCTTTACAATCTAACACTCTGGCCGCTGGAAAACAGACACCAACCCAGATCTTGCATTTGCCAGTGTCGATTTGGACAGTCGCTTACCTGACAGACGTATCTTAGGAAAGTTCCCAAGGTCACAACACCGACCCTCGCTTATAAGTCCACCCAAACTTGCTCATCCAAAACCGAGCAAGCCTGTAAAGCGATGGAACTTCCGCAAGGCCAACTGGGACCGCTATTCTAACCTAACCAACAAACTGGCCAAGAGTATACCGCCACCTGAATCTCAGAACATCGATCAGGTTTACCAGTGCTTTTGCAAGGTAATAAGCACTGCGGCAAAGAAATGCATCCCTCGTGGTCGACGATCAAACCATATATCTTGCTGGGATGCGGAGTGTGAAGAACTTTATCAGCGTTTCCTGCAGTCACCTGGGGGCCCTGATTCGGATAGGGCTGCCACAGCCCTACTCACAAGGCTCGACGGGAAGCGGAGAAATCGCTGGTCAGAGACGGTCCGCAACATTGACTTTTCGCACTCCAGCCGGCTGGCATGGAATACTATAAACAACTTGACTGGTAGGTCACGACAATCCCCTCGTCAATGTCCCGTTTCAGCTGATGCTATTGCTTCTCAGCTGGTTAAAAACGGGAAATACGAGGGTGTGAATCGACGCTCATCTCGGCTCGTTTTACAGGAAGTGTTTGACCTTTGGAGGGCTGAGCCATTACATCCTGCGAATGTCTCCGGGAGTTTTTCCCATCGGGAGTTCGCTGCTGCCCTCCAACATTTAAAACCAGGCAAAGCTCCTGGACCTGATTCCATTTGTCCGGAGCTAATAATCCATGCTGGAGCCGGCTTAAAGTCTTGGCTACGTGGCTTCCTATCTTACTGCCTGCACCACCTCAAAATTCCTAAGATCTGGAGAAGAGCGCTAGTAGTAGCGGTCCCAAAGCCTTCGAAACCGGTAGAGAACCCAAGGAGCTATCGTCCGAACTCCTTGCTCTGTGTTCCCTACAAGATTCTCGAGCGACTTATCTACGCCCGCGTCGAATCTCTTATTGACCCTCTGCTCCCACGGGAACAGGTGGGTTTTCGACGCGGAAGATCCACCGTGGATCAAGTCACTTTGCTCACGCAAAGCATTGAGAATGCATTCGAAGCGAAAAAGAAGGCCGGTGCCGTCTTTATCGACCTGACAGCTGCCTATGACACTGATGGCACCGTGGCCTCACCTGCAAGCTGTTGCGGCTTCTGCCGGACAAGCACATGGTTCGTATGATTATGGAGCTGATCCGCAACAGAAGCTTCACCCTTACAACTGGCGACAGCAAGCCTAGCAGGTTACGACGCCTGAGAAATGGCGTCCCCCAGGGATCGGTCTTGGCCCCCCTCCTTTTCAACATCTATACATATGATATCCCCTCCATATCCTCCAAGAAGTTCGCCTATGCCGACGACCTGGCGATACTTCATACATCTGGAGAATGGAAGGAGTTGGAAAGGACTCTAAGCCAGGACATGACTACACTCTCGGAATACCTCCAGACCTGGCGATTGAAGCTTAGCCACACTAAAACGGTGACGGCGGCCTTTCACCTCCACAATCGAGAGGCTAAGCGTGAGCTTAAAGTCTGTAACATCGGTAAGACTTTACCTTTCTGTCCAGTTCCCACTTATCTTGGGGTCAAACTGGACAGATCGCTCGCATATCGTCCTCACCTGGAAGCATTGCGCAAGAAGTTATGTGCTCGCGTCTCACTGTTGAGGCGACTTGCTGGAACAGGTTGGGGTGCTAGCACATTACGCACAGCTGCCCTGTCTCTGGTCTACTCGACTGCCGAGTACTGCGCACCAGTCTGGTGCCGCAGCGTGCACATACGGCTTATCGACAATGTATTAAATGACGCCTTGCGCATTGTCACTGGGTGCCTGCGTCCCACTCCATCGGTCTACCTTGCGGTTCTTTCAGGCATCCAGCCAGCTGAGCTTCGCCGCCAAGGAGCGACACTCTCCCTAGCCAACCGCAGCTCCCTGGACCCTGACCATATTTTTACATGGCCGGTTTCATGAGTCACAGGACATATGTAGGGAAAGATTGAAATCTAGACACTCATTTGTACCTGCTGCTCGGAAATTACTAGACAGTCTTTCTGAGATGGACGTCCGTGCAGCCGAGTGGACGAACACGAAATGGGACATGGAGTACTCTGCCAACACATTGTCACTCCACGCTTTCATTCCCATGGCTAGCTCCAGACCCTTGAGTATGGGTCTGCCGAGGGCAGCCTGGGTCAAGCTCAACCGTCTGCGTTCTGGTGTTGGACGTTTCTGTTCGTCCATGTACAAATGGGGTCTCGCTCCTCTAGCGAATTGTGAGTGTGGTGCCAGTGAAAAAACCGCAGATCACATCATCTCACAGTGTCCCATACATCGAGCACCCCGAGGTATGTTTGGTCTAATGGTTTTGGATGACGAAACAAGATGCTGGCTGAAGTCCCTTACAGTCAGCATCTGACCCAAGCAGTTTGGTGGCCAGGGTGGTAAAAGGATAAACCCTCGGCCTTGGTCCTTCCATCTGTCTTGGAAGAGATGCCCCGCCAAACGACGACGACGACAATCGAACTTTCCTGGAGCTTGTTGCGCTGTAGGACGAAACATAAGTAGATGATTTGGGGTCAATGGCTCTTCTCCCTCTGGGTCCATGGTGATCGGAGTCAACGGAAGTGAATTAACGACATGTTCTGCTTCTGAAAATAAAGTGAGTAGAGCATCGTCAGTGAGAGCTTGTTGAGTGGTTATAGCAGACAAAACCCGTTTAATGAAGCGAATGACCCTCTCCCAAATTCCTCCCATGTGGCTGGCGTAAGGAGGATTGAAGTTCCACCGGATTTGCTGTTGCTTCAGTTGCTCTTCGATGACACTCTGGTTTAGCTCTTGCAGGGACCGTCGCAGCTCCTGGTATCCTCTCACTATATTCGTGCCGTTGTCGTTGTAAAACATGTGAGGTTTGCCCCTGCGGTTAATAAAACGCCTAAGAACATTAATGAAGGCATCAGTTTCCAGAGAAAATTCCACTTTAAGATGTACTGCACGCATCGTAAGGCAGGTGAAGACGCACCCACATCTCTTTACCTGGCTTGTGTTTTGTTTCACCATTATGGGGCCAAAGAAGTCGATAACTGTAAAGTAGAAGGGAGCATTACCAGAAGTAACGCGACACACTGGGAGGTCTGCCATGTATTGGACACCAAAAGAAACGTTTCTGCGTTTGCAGAACAAGCTCCCAAGACTTTTCGCACGGTACCTGCCCCTTTTACAATCCATCTGGTAAGCTGAAACCCTCGTTTTCGCAGCAGCTCTGAAACTTCGTGCGCCAGTCGCACGACTTCGCCGATCGTTGGAGCTGAAAACAAACAATCATCCATGTAGAAATTACGACGGATAAGTTGCCTCACCTCGTCATCACATTCATTCTTCTGGTCTTCGGCGGATCGCAGCAAGCTGAATTGAGCACAAGCAGGTGAAGACGTAGCTCCGAACAGATGTACATTCATTTGATGAGTCACGGGTTCAGGTGTTAAGTCACCACCAGGCCACCATAAAAAACGTAGGTACTGCCTATCTTTAGGATCCACAAACACTTGATGAAACATTTCTTTAAGGTCACCCACAACAGCTGCATTTTCCTTACGAAACCTTGTCAGCACTCCGATTAAACTACTCATAAAATCGGGACCTCTCAAAAGTTGAGAATGTAACGAGTTACCTGCAAACTCTGCCCCACAGTCAAATACCACACGTATCTTCGGCTTGTGTGGATGTAAGACGGGATGGTGAGGAAGGTACCATTTCGTATCTGACTCGAGTTCCGGTTCAGCCTGATCAGCATGTCCCTGTGAAATATATGATGATACTGCATCAGCGTACCTGGATTTTAAAGATGAGTCTTTCATCAGTCTCCTTTTCAGATAAGAGAGTCGTACACGTGCTTGTTCATAATTGTTATTCAGCTGAGGTGCTCCAGGCCTCCATAGCAACGCTACTTGGTAATGTCCATCAACAACTGACTTTGAATTTTGTAAAAGCTGCAGAGCGTACGGTCTTCTTAGGACATAAATGTGTCATAACTCTGCCGTGAAGGAACACTATCCGGGCGCCATAAGCACTCAGTTTGGGAATTTATTAATTGCTCCGAAGTACTTACAAAATTGACCGACACTGAGGATTCCTGGTTCCCGATGAACTTCGGACCGACTATTGACCAACCCAACGTTGTACGAACTGCGTATGGCTGATCAGAGGCACCTTTCCTTTCTTCAGCAACCCAAAAGGCTTCCGGAGCATTTAAACCTATCAAAAGCAAAACCTCTCCTTGCACCATGGGGAAAAATATATTTTGCAAATGTGGCCAAGCTTTCAACTCATCTGAGGATAAAGATGGATTAGGACTGGCAGGTAAATGATCCACCGACAACACATCTCGTAAAAGCAGAGTCTCATCTCCAGCTAAAGAACAAACGGTCAAATTTACCTTACACCCTTGTCTTAGCGTTTGCTCGTTGACTGTAGAAATTGAAAACTTAGCAGACTCCCCAGACACTTGCAATTGATCCAGCAAACGCTTGTCGCACAATGAAGTTGTGGATCCTTGACATACCAAAAGTCACGTGATATCAACTAAGAGCAGATTGCAAGAAGCAGCTGCTTATGGCCGAAAATGAGTGAATAATGTAGGCAGATAAAACGCTAGCGTTAGCCTTTGGGCTGAACCGTAGCAGCGTTTGAGCTGGAGCCTATGTATCTGGAGTCTGCCAACGTAGCCACACAATTTTTGGAGACCTAGGCTGCCAACATATTCCGCAAATAGAACGTTAATGAATCCGCGACACAAACTTTCATGAAGCATTCGAGTTTGAGTTTATTTTATTCCACGACCAAAAACACAAAACTAAATCAAGGAAGAACAATAGCCTAACTGAAAGCAATGATTTTATTTGAAGAAGTCTTCAACGAATATGAGTATTGTAAATGCTGTTCCAAATCATCAAGCGTGCATTCCTTCTTGGGAACCAGCTGCAAATTTACACAGCATCCCTGAATGATGCGATCATTGTTTCCACATCCTATAGCTACATGCTTTGCAATGGGTTACCTCAGACTCTTGACACAAGCATCACAGGCTGCAGTTCTGTTCTCTTCTTTATAAAATGGTTTTAATAAAGTGTTGTTTGGAATAAATATCTAATTTTTGCATGGTTGTGTCATTTTGTCCAGCAAAGACTCCTTGGATTTCAGAGTTTGAAAATGGAAGTTTCAAATAAAAGTGAAATTTATAGAAAAATTTTATTAGCAAACCTGCATGAAAGCTGAAAAATAATATATGAATAAATGTATACCGTAATTAATCAAGAGATCATCATGAATATTGCTTACCGGTACACTTGTATAGAAAACAGTAGGCTATGATGTCTCTGTGATAAACTAATAAATTAAAAAACAACATTTTACAAATGTAGCCAGGACTTTGAAACAGCATAGGCCTAGGCTTATCAATAATAGCAACAAAAAATCAACCATAACAAAATGTAGACTAGGCTAGCCCATTTATCTGTTTATGCCTAACATATCCAACTTAAACAGAAATATATTCCCACCTAAAAATATGCTTTTCTGGCTAAATAGATAAAGTTTTGTCTAGTCTAAGGTCCAATCAAAATTTTGCATTCAAAATAAATTACCTGCAAACCCAGTCACTGTTTGAGAAAACTCCCCTCAGGCAGGGTGTACCAGTGTACTTTGATCAGGGTAGAAAAGAAGGATGGTGCTATTGTCCAAAACATGTGAATATGGACCAAAATTCCTTTTTAAACTTTGCAGTTTGGAAGTTTCAGTTTTATTCGTCTATCAACCAAGAGGTATTGGTTGAGAGAGCCTACGCCAGTCAGGGTGTGCTGGAAGTACAGTAATAGTCTATCCTGTAGTACGGTACTTCGGTGCTTTACTTGATAAGGCTAGCTAGCTAGACCAAACGACCATGGTTACCATAGTGATGAAAAACAAAGTGGCCGCCGAGACTAACTCCTCAGAGGACTATCCATTCCATGGAGGTTGGAAAGCTGCAATAACTTTTGAAAGAAGGCGTTTCTGGATGTAAATCAAGCACCATGCCAAAACATAATTTTTTAAAAGTTTTTTAAGCCAAAGTGAAAATTTGGGGTTTATTGCCCCTTTAAGCAGTTTGTCTACAAATAAAAATAGACCAAGTCTGTCTACAATTTGTCTGCAAAGTCAGAAAATTCTGACAGAAAGCATACCCTTGGAATGAGACTTAAAGCTTATTTCAGCAGTTAAACCACACCCAATTCTATGGAGTTTATCCAATACTAGTTACCAGCAGCCTCAACACAAATTTTTAAAAATATGCTTGGAAGTATGTTGCTGAAAAACGTGGATCAGAAAATAGTAAGTACTGTATCTACCAATCTGCTTTCAGTAATCCAAAGCTTTTTCTCATTATGTTTTCAAGTTTGTCTCTGTGTAAGTGGCTTACACAGCAAATTGGTAAGCTAGCATAATTATGCGCCGGTATGTAAATTTTGGCACAGTTTTTGCAGTATTGAGCCAGCAGCTCTGAAACTGCTTGACGAGTTTATCAATGCTATTTTGAATATATTGCAGTTTTGCTAGCAAAGTTTTAAGTGTTTGTTTTTAGATAAGATTATGCAAGATGCTGTGGAAAAACTTTAAGGAAATGAGGATCTGGAAACAAGAATACAAATTCATTTTGCAAAACGGGCAGATGATATTTAACAGCAAGCTGCTATTTAAATGATCAAACAACTGATTTGTTGTTTGATTTGCAATATACGCTTTTGTTAATAAAAACATGCAGAGTAGTATCGCTGTTGCATTCCAAGACCATTGCGGTAGTAGGGTGAGCACAATGTTTCAAAAGTGTGTAAATTTTTGAAAAAGGTTGACCAGTACTGGTCTAGTCTACTGCTTAAAACTTCAATATACAGAAACTTTGGCTTTCAAAATTGCAACATAGAAACGTTTTTGTTTGTTCTTTTGGTAGGCCCAAGCATTGCATTTCGTTGGTTATTTCGTTTTTTATGATTCCATAAACATGATTTTTATTGCGAATTGCATAGAATGATTTATCTCTTGAATTGGCAAGGTCACTCCTGATCATTCATTACGGTAGTAGTAGCGCATAAAGGATTCAGTGATGTCATAATAACCAAGTAGGTCAGAAAACAAAAATCAGCGTGAAAATGACGTAGGCTGCGCCGGCTGCTTTTCGCAACAACAACAACAGAGTTTTTGGTGCAAGTGCAGACAGATTTTACGCTGAGCGATCAGCGTAGAAATATTTTTACGCCAAGTGTAGACGAGGCTTAAAAATTTAAAACAGTTGCACACGTCTTTGTGCGGCAGCAAATTTTCTTACCAAGAGTTGCATGTCTAATGATTCGGTTCGTTTACGTTCAAATGCTAAAAGTGAGAGGTTGTTTTTTCGGTCCGTAGTCATACTTCTTTCTGAAACGTCGATGCGTGCTAGCGTGGAGAAAGTCGATTCGCACAGAGCAATCGAGCAACCCAAAGTTGCAACTGATGCAGCCATGCAATACGTATCAGGAAAAGCTTTCTTAAAGCGGTAAAGGATTTCCAGTGCACTGAGTGCTGCAGTCGAAGCATTGATTCGTTATCTTTAGGGAATGAATTCGGTTTTGGTCGTGAATGGCCCAAAAGGTTAAGATTATCGGGAGCACAGGTGGTAAGCCTAACACTAGTGGAAACGGAGGATGAAGTTGAAGGAGTCTCGCAAGGTTTTTGAAGTATAGGATTAGGATTGAGGCGAGGAAGCTGAAGCAATAGCAAAAGTAAAAGCCGATTATCAGCTGAAGCAATAGCAAAAGTAAAAGCCGATTATCAGCAAGAAATTAATTCCCTAAGAAATGAACTGAATGTGGTTAAAAATAATCAAGAAATAATTACGGAGCAATGCAAACAGAACATAGATTCGTTAAAACAGGATGTAAGCATACTGATTGAAAAAACTGATCATATTCTTGGCAGTTTGGCTGACGAATACGATGACTTCAACGTCAAGCTTATTGCCAAGTCTCAAGTAAGTCAAAAAATTTGATAAACATTTGTGAGTTGAAAAAGGAAGTGGATTATGTCATTCGTAAACAAAATGTGGCTGAAGCCCAATTGGATGACTTCGAACAATACGGTAGGAGAGAGAACCTGGAAATTCACGGTGTGCCGTTAAAGCGAGAGGAAAACACAAATGAAATTATTAAGTCGGTAGTAAGTTCTCTCAATGTTCGGCTTGATGACCACCAAATTTCAACTTCACATTGGCTATCTGGTAGTTAGAAAAAGATTTAAGGAAGCCAAGCCACGGAACAACCTCCACCCATTATAGTTCGTTTTGCGAATCGCAACAAGCGAAACGAGATTTACAAAAAAAGAAAATTGTTAAAATTAAACTGCAAAACTGAACCTATGAGTCATAATTCCTCTCCCAACATCACGATCCAGGAAAACCTCACTCCGCTCAGAAAATCCATTTACAAAGCTGCAAAACAAGCCAAAGCCGCGTTGAATTTTAAATTTGCTTGTACCTCCCAGAGAAAAATTTTTTTTAAGACAGGACACGGACACCAAGGTTTATAAAATTTCGTCGTTTCATGACTTAGCCAAGCTGGGTTATTCTAGTGCTGGTGAAAAAATATCTAGGTTTTAGTGGTGTAGGCCTACTTTTATTTAGTGTAATTCATTTTATGGTATTGCGATTTAATACCGGTAAAAAAACAATTTTTATTCAACCGTAGAAATGGAGTATTGCAACCTCAGTATTAACTGAATTTATTGTGTCCAGATCCACTATCCTCACGTTTTATTTAACGTAATTTTTTTCAAGGCATATAATCTTAGTCTCTGCAGCCTGAGATATAACGGTTATGATTCCAATTTGATTCTTCGTATTGTAGTAAACTTTTGTTTTATTTTCTATTTTTTTAGAACTGATCCACTGTTGTTTTTTTCTTGTTTTTCTAGATATTGATAATAATATCTATATGCATTGTAAACGATGGAGCCTTGTACGAAGTCGAATATTTGTGTATGTTCCAAATGTTGTGCAGCTATGTTTCCTTTTTTTCTGTTTAGGTGGCCTTGAGCTAAAATCACTACGTAATATTAATTTTTCTTGCATAGTCAATAGAAGCGATGAATATTTTTCCCCTTCAAACTTATCAAGTTTAACTGCCAATCTATTAAAAAACGACCTTTTTCTCATCCACTTTAATGTCAGAAGCTTTTCTAAAAGTAAAACCAAAATGCATGAACTTATTGATCTTATGGTAACAAAACTCAATGTTATTGCCATTTCAGAAACCAAACTTAATCCTTATAGCGTTTCAAATGTAAACCTTTCAAGTTACAAATTTTTTCGAAATGACTCTCCAACTAATGCTGGCGGGGTCGGTCTCTACATTAATGATGCAATTAAGTGTTGTTTACGAAATGACTTATTTCTTAACTTAGATAATTGCGAAAATTTATGGCTTGAAATTGAATGCAAAGATTCAACATTTATTCTAGCTGTTATTTACCGTCACCCTAACCAAGATTTGCCTTCATTTCATGATAAATTCTATAACCAATTAAAGGATCTAGAAAACAAAAAAATAAATTATGTAGTTTCTGGTGACTTTAATATTAATATTCTAGCTAAGGATAACCCATCGGTAAGATCTTATGTTAATGATTTAACTTCTATCGGTTGCAGTTCAAGGATTAATGTCCCCACTAGATTTGCTGACAACTGCAAATCTTCCCTGCTTGACCATATCTATTCAAATATTCTTAAAAAAGATACTGCAAGTGGTGTTTGCGTATTTGAGATTTCCGATCATCTACCAACATTTTTTACTGCTAAAAACACTAAATGTTCGTACCTCTATAAAACTGTGTTTAAACATTCTATGAAAAATTTCAAAATTGAAGATTATCTTCTCGATTTAGACTCGGCATTTTCATCTATTAATATAACTGATTTAAACAAATCAAACATTAGCCAAGGCGTCTCAAATTTTACTTCTACATTCAATTCTGTGTTAGACAAACACGCCCCATTAACCGTTTTGACTAGAAAAGAAAAACGTCTACAAAAGAAGCCATGAATAACCCCTGGTATTCTCGCATCGATTAAGACAAAAAATAATCTTTTTAAAAAGGTTTTCAAAAAAAATTTTACTAATTCTGAAAAAGAGCACTATAAGAAATATTTGAACAAATTAACTCATATTAAAAATGTTTCCAAGCAACATTACTATCAAAATTTACTTGGCAACTGCAAAAGTTCTTCAAAAACATGGTCGACAATTAATGAAATCATTGACTTTAAAAATTCTTCAAACAAATCTAAACTGCCACATTCAATAGTGATTGAGGGCGAGCGTGTTAAAACGGACTCCCCTAAATTTCGCGAAAAATTATGCGAATACTTTGCAAACATCGGTACAATTATGTCCAAAAATCTACCTTTTTCCAAAGGTTCTTCCTTTAAAATCCACCACTCGTCCTGTGTCCAATCTTTTATGCTTGAAGAAATATTATTAAAAGACGTGAATGATTGTATAGACAAACTAAAACCCTACACTGCTCCTGGCCTTGACCAAATTTCTCCTAAATTTGTAAAGCTTTCCAAGTGTGTTTTAGCTCCACTTCTTGCTAGATTATTCAATAGATGCATTCAATTAGAAACCTTTCCAAATGATTTCAAAGAAGCTAATGTCATTCCTGTTCCGAAAAAAACATCTCCAACTTCACTTGATGAATTGCGACCAATCTCTCTGCTATGAGTATTTTCTAAATTATTTGAAAAAATTCTTGAAAGCAAAATGACTAAATTTATTACTAAAAACTGCATCCTCACTCCTTCGCAATTTGGCTTTACAGAAAACAACTCCACCGAATTAGCTATCACCACAAATTATTAAACAACTTAAACGGAAAATTAATATCATGTTCCATTTTTCTCGACTTGAGAAAAGCGTTTGATTCTGTGAGTCATGAAATTTTGCTGAAAAAACTTTATCATTACGGTTTTCGTGGTAAAATGTTCAATCTATTATCATCATATCTTTCTGGGCGCCAAATTTGTACAAAAATTAATGACAAATTATCTTCACTACGTCCAGTTAAATATGGGGTTCCTCCGGGTTCAGTTTCGGGGCCTTTACTCTTTCTTTTATACGTAAATGACCTTCCCAACGTGTCCAAATTCGAAACGACGCTTTTTGCCGATGATACAACTTTGCATTTAGCACATCATGATTTCAACATACTTCAGCAACAAGTGAAGGAGGAAATTGATAAAATTGAAAATTGGGTTACCAGCAACAAATTAACTATCAATTACAATAAAAGCTGCTACATGATTATCTCGGGTAACAAAAAGAAAATTGACACAAACGAATTTAACGTTAGTTTAAGTGGCAATGTCATTGTAAAATCCGACTATGTCAAAGTATCTTGGAGTATTTTTAGACGATCGTCTGTCATGGAAAATACATATTGATAACCTATCAAAAAAACTTTCCAGAGCTTGCGGTATGGTTTACAAACTAAGACACTACGTTCCTCACTCAAGTTAGTCTATTACGGTCTTTTTCACTCTCATCTTCAATATTCCTTATTAAACTGGGGTAGAGCCGCCTCTTCTCACTTACAAAAATTGATAATTCTCCAAAACAAGTTCATAAGAGCAAGTCTTTTTTGTGCAAAAGAAAAACCGATAAACTTTCTTTACTCTAAGTTTAATGCACTTATGCTCACTGACATGATTAAAATAGAGTTCGCTAAATTTATGTTTAAATACAATAACCGTCTGTTGCCACTCTCTTTCAACAATTATTTCACGAAACTTGATGTAATACATCATTGTAACACTAGACAAACACTAGACAAAAAGTAACTTCTGAAGTTTTTCAACCTTTTATCGCTTCGGAAACTGGCAAAAAATCTCTTCAACACATTGGCCTGAAAATATGAAAAAACATTCGCGAAGAAATTAAACACTGCTCCTTTTCTTCTTTCAAAAAATACGTTAAATCTGCCGTCTCCAAATATGCATGAAATCACCTTCTCCACCGTATTTTATCATGCCTTCAGCAGATTATCAGTTTTATACAAATGTCACCACTTAAATTGATATTGTAACTAAAAAGTTGATATCTGTATCCCTTTAAATGTATTTTTACCTTCTCCAAAACCAAAGTTTTTGTTTTCTTGTGTTTCGTGTACATATTGTTTTCTGAAGTTGTAATTTATGTTTTCTGAAGTTGTAATTTGTGTTTTCTGAAGTACCGGTATTGTAGGATGGTGGCATTTTAGCTATTATTTTTTTACCCTATTTTTTAAACACTGCTCTATATTAGCTTTGAATCCCAAGCTAAACCCTCCATTCTGATTGTCGTAAAGTTATGCCGTCACTGACAACCTGCTCAACCCTTTATTATTATTTTGTATGTGTGTGTGTTTGCGTTTACTTTTTACTAATTAACGTCAGAGTAAGATATGGCAAAAAGGTGCAGTTGACCTAGATGACCGAATAATGGTCTTTTCGCTGTTTCCTACCTGTGCTTTCTTGTGCGTTATGGTAAAACAAATAAATAAAAAATAAATAAATAAATGAGGAGCTTTAGATATTCTTGTAACAAATTTATCCATTAGGCCAACGCAAAATATTTTACACTCAAATAAGTGTACCAACTTGTTATTTGTTTTGTTAGCATAGTCTCTGCAATTGTTTATTGAGTGCAGCGCTCTTAAAATTAAAAATTATCTAAATTGTATAAAAATTCTCGGAGTTGTTATAGTCAAACAATAAATCAACTGTATTTTATTAAAACACCAGTCCATTAACCATTGCATGTGTATTCGTCAAACGTTTTTTGGTCTAATCACTAAACCTTCATCAGCAGGAAAAAGAAACACACTATTAAACGAACTACAACTCGAGATTTTAATATGCAACTCTTTCACTCGTATCACTCTTACTCACTCGGTGCATGCTATCCATTTCTCTACGCTGGTACTCAGCGATGGAGTTGAGTACTGAACCTTCAAGTACGAGAACGAAATCTTAGCTCGAGTGCGAGTACAGATTTTTAAAATTGTGCTGGAGTACAAAAACATACAGCAGTTGCAAAAATATTTGAAAAAATCATTGCAGAAAAAATGATGAAAATTATAAACAAGAACAATATTCTCTCTGATTCGCAATTCGGTTTTAGAACTAGCAGTTGGACAGAAATGGCAGTTACATCGATATATGATAAATTACTTCAAAATTTAGATAACAAAAAAATAACTTGCTCAATTTTTCTAGATGTAAGGAAAGCTTTCGATTCAGTGCACCATGGCATCATTCTCAAAAAATTACATCATTATGGGTTTCGAGGTACCATTCTCAGTTTTTTCGAAGATTATCTTAACAACCGCAAAATCTGTACCAAAATCAATGAAAAAACATCGAGTTTTCATTCTGTTAAATATGGTGTATCACAGGGTTCTGTTTTCGGACCAATACTATTTTTATTGTACGGAAATGATTTACCCAATGTTTCCAAATTTGAAACTACGTTATTCGCCGACGATACCAATTTACACATGAGCCATCACAACATTTAATTTCTTCAACAAGAAGTTTCTCAGGAAATAAATAAAGTCGATAAATGGTTGAAGCAAAACAAATTAATTTTAAATTACAAACAAAGCAACTTCATGATGATCGGCAATGCGATGCAAAATTCAACTAATTTTGAAGTGATAGTTAACCATAATAATATTCCTCTAACTAATAGCGTCAAATATTTTGGAGTTATTTTAGACAACAAGCTCACATGGCAACCACATATTGAGCAAATCAGCGTAAAACTCTCCAGAGCTTATGGCATGATTTTTAAACTCAGGCATTACGTTCCCCTCTCTACTCTAAAACTAATTTATTACAGTAAGTTTCATTCGGTCTTGCAATATTCATTAATAAATTGGGGAAGAGCTTCAAAACACCTACTTTATAAAATTAAAACTCTTCAAAACCGTTTTTTACGAGCTATTTTATTCCGCCCAAGTCGCTTTTCTGTAAATGCTCTGTATTTTGAGTTTGGAGTTTTAAAATTAAATGACATTATTGATATGGAGTATGCCAAATTTTTATTTAGATTCAGTAACAATATACTGCCAAATTATTTTAACAGTTACTTTACTAGTTTGGATTCTATTCATCATCATTATACACGTCAAAAAAAAAAAAGATTTTTTCACACTCATTATCGTACTGAATGGAAGAAAAAAATGACAGAATATAAAGCTTTAGAAATATGAAGTAAATTACCTATAGAACAAAAAGAAGCTTCATTTTTTAAATTTGAAAAGACTTTTAAAATGGATGCCTTGAAAAAATACGCTTCTTGATTAAACAATCTACTGTAATTTCAGCTACACTACGTTTTGGGTGAATCAAATTCACTTCAACCCATGTGTTTAAGAGTGCTCCTCTTTTTGCCACGTAATTTCAATAAATCGTGTTTTTTTTGCTGTGCGCTAATGTAATGTTGGCTGCAACACACTAAAGTTTCGATACCTCCTCCTCCCTTTTTGCCCTTGTATTTTGTCTTTTCTCGCGAAGGTCTTACGTGCTTATGACCAAACTTTTTCAGAATTAGTTCAATGTTTATCAAAAAGCTACTGCAATATGCTGGTCTGTCGCTGGTTGTATTAATTTTACAGCAATAATTTTGTTGGAGAGTAACCGCGTCAACAGTCAAATCTTCACTTTAATAACATTTTTTGCTCTTAAATTTCCTACCGAACTCGTCTTGTATCTGCCGCTAATCACGCACAATCTAATGTTCAAAGTGTAGCTGACTTTGGTGACTTCTGTGTCTTTCGCTATCACTTACCTGAACGTCGTCTTTTTGCTGCGTTTTTGGTGAATAAATTCACTTGACTTGTACGAGTATAAAAAAGCTCGAGTGTACGAGTACATTTCAAAAATTTTGAAAGCGCATTATATCTAATCTAATATTTGTTGGTTAAAAGTTGGTTTAAAAGTTTTCTTATCTAATCTAAGTTTTTATTCAGGACGCAAAAAACGCGTCAACTGTCATATTCAGAACTTTCAGTGTTGACGAAATTAGGAAGGTATAAAGTTGTGTTAACGATTTCATAAAAAAATTTGACACTAGTTTTGCATCTATTGGCATCCATATAGTTCTTCAAAGTAATGTCAGGTTGATGCTAATTAATTTTTCACCTGCGTTCTGACTGGTTTTGAGTCATGTTGATGTAACCTATACTACCATCATACGTGCTTATTACGCTCTCTTTGTTTCAACAAACTTTAGTGTTTTTTTCTATTTCGATAACGAAACGCAATTTCGCAGCTTTAAAACACCGTCGCTTATGAATTATGATTGACATGCGAAAAGAAAGTAATTTGTCACAAGTAGACCTGTGACGTGCTAATGTTTGAAATTTCACCATACGACACAAATTATTGTTGTAATGATAACCTGTTTTAAGCAAAATTAAAGATAAAAATATTGTTGTGTGGAGAGTAAAAATTACTAGGAGAGGGCCAAATTGTGTTTGGGGGTAAAACTGCGTTTGGGGGGGGGGGGCGAAATTTTAGTTTGGGGGGGCGCCTCCCCCCTAACCCCCCCTAGTTGCGAGCCTGAGTGAGCCGGTGGCATGTTGGAAGAGACGAGACGGAAATCGAAAAAAGGTTGAAAATCCGAAAAAAACGCTTGGTTTTCATGAAATTTGAGCAATATTTTATGCATGTGTTTGATATTGTAAAGAGCATTGTCGTAATGCATGTGTTTTGAAATTAAACTGTTTAAATCAAAGTTGTGAGATTGTTTAGGCTATTAATCAATGCTGTTTGGTTGTTTTTTTAGAGTTTTTTGCTTGTAGACGAACATGCTGATGAAAGCTTCAGAAACAATATCAGCCCACTTTTTGATCGGGTGGTCATTCAAATTTACGACTCGCATTGTTTTAACTGGATTGCCCAGATTTAGGGTCAGTCGGTTATAACATAGGTTTCATCTAGGCACCACCAAATTTGCCTACATGGGCTAAGGTTTAGCAAAACAGGACCCATATGGAACCCACATAGTTTTAACCGGTTTGCCCAGATGCAGAGTTAGTCGGTTAATTACAATAGGTCCGATCAAGGCACCACCACGTTTGCCCATATTGGATACGGTTTAGTAAAACAAGACCCATATGAAGCCCACATAGTTTTAACTGGATTGCCCAGATGTAGTAGAGTTAGTCGGTTAATTACACTAGGTCCCATGTATAGGTACCACGAACTTTGGCCATGTTGGATAAGGTTAACAAAACAGGACCCATATAGACCCCACATAGTTTTATGTGGGGAAACTATCTAGGGCCCACTTGGAGCCGAGGGTCAAAATGACATGGGGCCCACACAAAAAACTATTTCGGACCCACCTAGTAGCCCATGTGGGGTTGACGTAGGACCCACATCTCTATGTTAGCTGGGGCAAACAATATTTTCATGTAAGCGATCATAGTTGATACTTATTGGTGCATTCAGAGTCAAGAGGTTCCACTCTGTCTGCAACTTTGAACGACTATTGCTTCAACGCACGACACTACTCGTACCTGAGTCTGCACCTCGTCCACAATCATACAACGTCGAAGTTTTATTGCGGCCCCAAGTCAGTCAGGCACAGCGTGTCAGTTAACTTAAATTCGCACGGAACCACAAAACTACCACGAAACGTTCGAACTTAAGAAACGTTAAAATACAACTCGTGCGTTATCCTGTAAAAGATAAGCAGAGAGAAATACGAAAAAACAAGATTAAGCTTAAGTAAGATACCACGGTACCGGACCCAAACCAGTTATGCCAGTCTGGTCAAATCTGAAATGCTTTTAACTAGCTAGACCAACAGGTTAAGGCAATAACAATTGCAACAGAATCGCTCGGCATCAATGCGACATAAAATGAACGCCTCCAACTAACAAAAACTGCGTAGCCTACTCTGCATGCTCAACAATCAATGTTACAATTGCAACAACAACGCTCACACTATCAGTGTTACAACAGCTTAAATACACAGTACAAAGGGCTTTGAAAACTAGCTGCCAGCCTGCCATCTGAATCAACTAAAATGCAACGCACAAACAAGATTCCCGACATACAATGCTGCTGCTGTTGCGTCACAACACAAAGGCTAGTACGTCAAAACGAAGCAGCTAAAAATGAAATTAAGGCAGTACACAATATTTTATCCCAACACTTAATATTTTTTCTTTAAGGCATTGGTTATTTTGCCACATGTGGCAGGGGGTAACGTCTAGTACCAGCCCTCAGGTTCGGTTAGGGTTAAATTTAGGTAGGGTTTGCTTCAGTTATGTATACAACCATAACCATAACCCTAACCCCCTTACCCAAACCTAACCCTAACCAAACCCGGGGACTGATACTAGACGTTACCCTGTGGCAAGATAGACCTAAATGTCATTTCACCCTGTTACGCCACGTAGGTCTATGATAAGACAATGAAACAAAATTGTAAAAACTTTCTTAATCCAAAGCATGAATCCCAAACGCAAACCCCAATTTCAAACCCAAATAGCCTGACAAATTGGAAGTGGCTATTTTTACAAGCCATAACATCTGTCTCCTTGGTTTATTTTATTACTTCGTCACGCTCTTGTACAATTGGAAGAGTGCGAGAAATGATAAAAGAAGCAAAGAGCTTATTTGTACGGGCCCATAAAAATAGCCCTTGCCAAAAAAATTACTCGCAAAAAAATCTCAGAAAAGAATTAACCTTTTATACCAAATTAACTGACATTTTGAATTTTATATAGTTTTAGTTTAGAATTGCTATTGTCAGAGTAGTTGGTTTTGGCATGCGTTGAATGTTTTGTTTTTTGATTTTTGCCACAGTGCCAGGTAATTTTTTTACAGCAGTATTTATGCAACCCAAGATTTTAAACCTGATAGTAAAATTGAAATAAATGTATAGCAACATTCACACACATATGTAAGCAGTGGTGGGATTAATTTTTTTTCTCAGGCGGTTGCATAACCAAGGTTATATTTTCAGCCGGTTCTGTTTCTACTAATGGCACAAGTATAAACAATAATGCTGGCCGGTTCGCTGATCTAGTAAAATTTTGTGGGACGATTATATAGAACCAGTTGAATCCCACCATTGTATGTAAGTCTGAGTTGCAAAGATGCTTAGTCTTGCTTTTTATCATTTTCAATGTTTTTCTGTATTTGATATCTTACTGTATTTCTTGTTGCATTGACGCTTTTGACGGTGAGGAATAACTGTATAAGGCAGTGCTTGATATTTGATGTGTTGTTACTTGATGTGTTGTTACTACTAACTTGATGTGTTGTTAATTGCAGAATACTATTTTAAGAAAGTATTTTACATGTGTGTGTTCTTAATTCGGAAAATGGAAACTTTAATTTTCTGTGTTAAAAAATACTTTTTTTAAATCGTTCATTTGATGAAAAACAAGAAATTGCCAAAAGAGGAAAGTGCTATAAAAAACCTTGCTAATTGCACATAGTGGAACAAAAGCAGTTACACACAAATTTTCTTGCTTTTAAGTTTGATGAGATACTTTAGCCCACAGATTTTGTTGTACGCGATTTGGAATAAAGATTTCTTGGATCATGCTCATTTGACTAATGGTATGCAATGGCAGAAGAAGTCTAAAAAGCATAATATTAGCCTAATGCATTGTATACTTTGGATGTTTTCTGTGAAAGTGAATGCAGCTCTAGATAGTCAAAGGTTGGAAAGAGAATTGTAGTTGCAATGAGAATGTAATGAGAAAATAATTCATAGAAGTTTTTACAACTTTAATCCATGCAACTTGTTTATTAAGCCGCTCAAGAGTTGCTTTTTAAAAGACATGATAAATCACCACCAACCTTCAATCGAATAAATTACATTGAGCTTCTTGAATATCGGTACACAAAAAAATATGATACAGTTTTAAATGCTGATCTTCAAGCAGCTACAACATAACAGAAACTTTTATCAGCTTCGTTTTCTTTGAGGTTATTACAGATCTTACGCTGGATGCAGTTGCAAAAAAGATTCAAGAATCTGAACTTGTGGCTACTCTGGACATCATGTTGATCCGAAATACTGTCGTTGTGAACATTACTGATTACTCGGCGGCTTTTTTACAATCAAGGTTATCAGTAGTTGATGAATGTCTTTTAACTGAAAGTACAAGTAAACCTTTGATTGATTGATAATCAAATCGGCCTTCTCACACTGGTCATACGAGTCATGGTCAAACCTAGCAGGTTTAATGCTCCAGAGACAGACGCTGTATATCCACTCGAACATCTCATTGGTAATTTTGAAATAAATTAAGGGCTATTGAATATTAAGTTGATATGCTTATGCGTTGTTTGATATTGTAGGCTACTACTCCAACCATTGTAGACTAAAGTTATGAAGCCTAGATGCAGAGCCGTAGCAGCCGCCCCCCAAACCCCCCAATTGGGGGGCCCACAGTGCCAAAAGGGGCCCCCAATTGTCTTGAAGGACCCGAAGTTGCATCAATTCAAAAACAAAATTTGGCTTGGCGAATCGCGTTGAATGGGATTTTTTGCGCTCAGATTCTATATATTTCAGTTTTAAAATTTTTCGCTATCGTTTACTTTCAAATAGCGCCATAAAATGATGTCATAAACAATACACTGTGTGTAAGAGTGCGCGTAGGACTTGAAAAAGGAGGCCGGTGCAGAGTTGGATGCAATCATTTTTCAAAGCTTAAATTCAAATTCATTCCTCTTGAAAAAATTAAATTCAAATTCATTAACACCTTGTGAGCAGATTTAAAATTTTATCTATTTATTTTTTATTTATTCGCAATTTTATTCTCCTATCATGAAAAAGCGACGGGGCGCTATACGAGCTCGCTTAGGAGTTGCCGACCATCGGTCTACCACACCTAGATGGGGTAATCCCGTTTAGTGCCTTTCCCAACAGCACAACAAGCGAACTTGCCGCTTGTTTCGCGCTATCCATTATGCTGAACGTCAACCAAAAAAGCTGTGAATACCAGGGGCGTATTCTCCATGCATACAAGGCATGCATTGCATGCCTTGCCGATTGCCATTCAACCAAAGAAAATTAATAATAATAATAATATTTTTGAAAAAATATCTAAAGAATTTTCTCGATTTTGATTTGAGAACTTTCTCCGTGTCAGAAAAGCATTAAATATGAAGACCATTTTGAATATTTATAAATGGCAACACTTAAAAGTAGCCGCGTATCACCGTGGAGGACCGCATAGGCATGCAATTTTCGAAGTTGCTTTTTTGTCCCGCATCTAGTTGTATTGGCTGATTGGCGCTAAATCTGCGAATAACTACGTAAGAAGGCATGCAATCGTCAAATTGCATGCCTATGCGGTCTACGCGGTTAGACGACGCAGTAACTGGTAAGCGCTGAGTGTTGCTGCAGTCTGCCGTTTTGAAAACGCGCTCTTATAACCAATGCTTGCTTGCTATTTCCGTGGACAGTCTAGCTGAAGTGAAGCATGGAGGCGTAGTAGCGTTGAAGGGGTTTTCTATTAGCAACTATAAACACAGACAAGTAACATTCACACAAAATGATAGGCCTACGCAAATTAAAGAAAATTAAATACGAAACAATATATAAATAATTATTAAATTAAAGTAATGAAATATCAATAACGCAAATAGTTTATGACAATATCCATAAGCCTCCAATCAGCCATATCGTAACGCGCAAAAATCATATTGAGCAAGATCACAAACTATGGAACCGGTTTAAACTACAATTTACGCTTTACTAAGGGAATAAGAGAAAGTACATTTTGCTAGTCGATCATTGCCGGCATCGGTCACAATCACAAATAACAAATTTACACTTACCGACTGTTTTGCAGCAGATATTCTTATAAGCAACACTAGTCTACAATTCATTTGAAACAGTAATCTAAACAGTGTTCTAAACAGTAAAGTCTCATTGAATGTAGTCTACTACAATGCACCACTGCAAGAGTGACGTATCCTCTCTATCAAGTCGTTAATTGAAACCCAGTAGAAACCCCCCGGCTAACTAACTTAAATCGCCCCAAAATAACATCTACAAATTATGCCGTCACTCTTGTGCTCTCCCATATCGAAGTACAGTAATTTTACATAGTCGTCGCTATCATACACTGTAACGTAATTCATTAAACTCAACACTTCTCTTACCGTATACCAAAGTAAATTAATCGTTCAAACAGTAGATTTCTATCTAGAGTGCAGAGTCTTAAACTTACAACCACGACCAATATTTACGTCTCACACAGTTTAGCTAAAACACGTCCGAATCTCACAGCGTCTACCTTACTCTGATATCTGATTCGGTTATACAAGAAATACAATTCTTACAACGTCCTATAGAGCAATTACGTTCTAAATAGCGTGCACACAAATAGCTCAAATTTGTTACAAACAAGAAAATTAATCGCCAAGAGCAGGAAATACAGATCTACAGAGACGAGGTTGCAATTCTCTAGCTTAGTACTTCCTTTCCGCACCAAGTCAACGCGAAAGGCTGGGCTTCGATTCTCGACTCGGTTGTTCACTGTGGAGTTGCAGTAACACTGAGTAATCATATACGGTAGTCTACTCAATACGGTACCATGGTGCAACAGATCTACTGCGTATGATACTGGTAAATAAGTTAGTTTAAAAATGATAGGCTGAGAGACTGAGATTAAGCTGCAAGCAGGAATTTAGCTGTAATAGGTCCAGTTTACGAGTACCGGTATTGTATACCTTACTGGTTCAAAAGGGTTAGGTCTAGTACCACCCCCCAGTTCAGTTTTGTTAGGATTAAATTTGGTTAGGGTCAAATTTAGTTAGGATTGGGTTCGGTTAGGGCTAGATTTGGTTAGGGTAAGGTTTTAGGTTAGATTAAGGTCATGGGTTAGGTTAAGGTTGGCAGACTGAAAAAGTGTGGGGGCTGTTACTGGACATGACTCGTTTGAAGTACCGGTCTGCCGGTAGGTAGACTTACCAAACCATGGGGTCTGAGATATCGGTACCGGTAAATAAATATCAGTAATGCAGATAAAAGAACATCATCTTCATGAAATTAAGATTCGTTGTACAAATACTGGATAGAATATTGGTACTGGTAGGTGCAGTGTTACAGTTTATAGTAGCGGTACTTTAGTAAAATTAATTTTCATCAAGCTTTAAATCGAGACAATGAGCCAAGCCCAAGTCACAGCTTCAAGTTTGTCTACCAATAATATTGTTTAAACGTTAAAACAAAGGTCTAGTACCACCCCCTAACATTTCAAGATTGATTCTGGCAAAACTACCCCACAGTTGAACATAAGTGGGTCTTGTCTAGAGTAAGCCATCCACGTCTAGATTAACTTGTCTGCATAAGGCGATGAAAGACATGGACGGCTTACTCTAGATAAGACTCAACATAAGTATCTGTAGATAAGACCCAAAACTAGCCTAAGAAATTTTAATTCAGAAATTTATAGTAACGTTTACGATTATTGGATCTGCAGAAGCTCAATATCAAGCAAATTGTACTGCTGGCCTTGCTTATTATTTTTTAAAGACAACACTATAGGCCTATGGCTTGCTGTATTTTTATTCCTGTCTAACTTATTTGCTTTGTACAGTGTATGATGTTACAAATTAGGTTTTGATCCCTAAGTTGGTTGCTTACAATTTAAACATAAGTTTGCAATGTGTGTTTTCATTCGCTGGTCATGCTGTGTTTGTGACTAGTTAAAATTCTGATTTCTTCAGTTAATTTGTTGCTACTCCTCTATGGAGCAGTATAGAAATACTACGAAATTATTTTAATTAGGTTGTTTCCATGTTTATTTCATTAGGTTGGTTAAAAGATTTGACGTAATTAAAGTTGCAATGCAGATATTAAAATCTTTATCTCATTTTTGTATGATCAGCTTCATTATGCTTCAGCAACTGTTACCCTTGGAATCAAAACACAGGTTCAACATCTTGGTTTATCGTCAAAACTGCAGAAATTAGATTGCTCATGTTAATAGTGCTTCCTTGTGGTTTCACACCAGTTAATAGAAAATTATCTGCTTTTAGTTTAAACTTTTAACCACTAATTCCCCATGATCATTTGTCAATTGGTGTGGGTTAGTGGTAATTGTCAGCAGTGAATTGAATGATTGACTTGTTAAAATTTAACCTTGGATGAAGTAGGACGTCGTATTGTTTATCTGTGTTCTTTTATACATAGAGTGACTATAAGGTGTACGAGTTTTTTGGAACTTCCTTTGTAAGTTCAGTTACAGGTACTGTTATAGTATGTTTTGTTACCACTGCATAAAAGCTTCAGAATATCATTTATCAAGTATATATTTTGAGTTATATTGTGGCCTATTGCCACATGTATACTTCAACTTCACAGAGTCATATAGATTTCCGGTGTTTTATTTTTCCAATATTTTGTAAATATGTTTTCAGGTACCAAGGGTAAGATTATTTAGTAAAGGCTAGTTAGTAGTAGGGATAGATACCGCTGCTGTAAAAAACTTCCAAGTTGTGCAAATGACTCAACAATACCAGACTTATAATCTGAAGGAAGAAAAACTATTTGTGTAACAAAACAGCATTTAGTTTTAAAAAATATGGATTGTCACTTGAAAAGCATTTGGTTTGATTCACAACTGCTGGTAAACATTCGATGAATGTGATGAAAGTTGATTATATGCAATTACATTGTAGCAAGAAATTTTCAACAACATTCTCAGATGGATCGGAATAACGTGCACAGAATTCCTTTCTGACTCGAAGACTTCGCGGTCCCTTCGGAGTCACCCTTTCACTAATCCTTATGTTATCTATCTAATGCCTGTGTTTTTGTCTTATCCGTTGTGGTTGGTGACGAGTAAACAAACTTGAACATGAACTTTTTGAAACCAGCCATTAACCTGAAAATTCAAGCCATCACGGGCATGAGAAAAGCAAGCGCCATATGATTAACAAAAATTGACTTGATACTACTCTGTGGGACATTTGACGCACACACTCATGGATATTAAAGGATTAGGGTATAAACAGCGTCAGACACTAAAAAGTTATCCATTTAGCTTTGTGTAAACATTATTATTATTGTATCATTTATGATCTTCGATTTGTGTGCCTTAAAGCACAGTCGTTTAGTTTCAACAATTGTATGACGTCATGGAGCCTTTTTGAGATGAGCCGATAAAGTAATGTAATAGACTTGATTACCAAAGAATTGAAATCATATTTTTTGACATATACAGTGTACGTTATTACCTTGTGAAATAAAAATTAATGTTCTGTGCGTTAATTTTCCGCCTCCCTAATAGGCTTGAACGAATTTTAATGAGTATATTTTTGAAGTTGAATTGATTTAGAAAACTAATGACGTCATCGCAATTGCATGCCTCATCTGGCAGGTCACGCTACGCCACTGGTGAATACCAATTTTCAAGTCATTGGTTTGATCGGACCCGGAATTGAATCCCGGAGTCCACCAATCTAGAAGCAGATGCTCTATCCACTCGGCCATCCGATCGGTAAATTAAATTCAATCCTACCCTATTTCTGTGTCAGCAACAACAATCTGACTAATCTGGGACGCATCCACGGATCAGTTTCGTGTGAAGATTGCAATTGCTGACCACCCTCTTACAAGAAGGGGTCTACTTTCGGTTTTAGCAAGTGTGTATGATCCTTTGGGCATTGCAGGACCATACACGTTGCCAGCTAAGATCCTCATTCAACGACTGACCAAACAAGATCTTGGGTGGGATGTCGAGATTTCTGATGACGCCAAGTCTGACTGGAAGAGATGGCTGAATGATCTCCCACTCCTGGATGGATTGGCAATTCCTCGGGTCTACGATGGATATGAAGATGCGAAGAGCGTCCAGTTGCATTTCTTTGCGGATGCGAGCAAAAATGGTTATGGTACGGTCTGCTACTTGCGCAGCAGTAATGGCTCTAGTCACTCTTGCACCTTTGTCATGGGAAAGTCGAGGGTAGCTCCGATCATTACACAGTCTATTCCTCGACTTGAGCTCTGCGCTGCGGTCACAGCTGTGCGTCTGTCCCGCATAGTGTTACGAGAGCTTTACTTTCCCTTACGTGAAGTCTACTTTTGGTCAGATTCCACTACAGTGTTAAGTTACCTGAGTAACACCTCAAAGAGGAGACCTGCTTTTGAAACCAACCGAATCGCAACCATTCGCAAACACACGGAAGTTGGCCAGTGGCGATGGATAGATACTCTTCATAACCCTGCTGATCTATACTCACGAGGTGTTGCACCTAGACAACTCCAAAAGGCTGAGAAATGGCTCAAAGCACCAGATTTTCTTCTTAAAGATGAAGTTTTATGGCCCTTATCCTCTGAGAATGATATGACCAGTAATGAAACGTCAACTGTTTGCGGTACTGAGGACTCATTGATGCGGCAATGTTCTCACATTGTGACCGCCCAAGTGAGTACACCACCTGCATCCGATTCTTTCTCCGTGCCCGAAGTTATTGTTCGAATTACTACCAAGTTCAGTGTTTTGTCTCGAGCCATCAAATCGACTGTGTGGTTGCTTAGGGCGAAGCGGTTTTTGCAGGGACGAGTCCAGGACAAGGCTACACCTTCCCCAGTAAATCAATCCATTGGAGCTAAAGAATATTATGATGCCTCACTGATTTTAATTCGACTTGTTCAACTCCAGGAGTTTTCAGGTTTGGTCGAAGCCTTAGAACAGCATCCTTGGCACGAGGTGGCTAAGGGCAAGAGTGGACGCATACCCAAACAAGCATTGCAACCGTTGCTGAAGTATTGTCCCTTTGTGTCAGATGGCGTAATGCGAGTTGGAGGTCGACTCCAGCGTTCAACCATGACAAATGATTTCAAACATCCTATTGTGCTTCCTAAGCGTCATCACTTTACAGGACTAATCATTTACCACCATCATTCTGAACTGGGACACAACGCCTCCCATTATGTGATGAATAGCCTTCGCTCGCGCTATCATGTGATAGGACAAGAGAGGACAGTCAGGCATTACATTAAACAGACGTGTATGGTGTGCCGCAACCGGAATGCCAGTTTTGGGACTCAGCTGATGGCTCCTCTTCCACCCGCTCGCGTTGAAGCTGGACGAAGTGCCTTCGAAAATTCCGGCGTCGACTATATGGGCCCTTTAGATGTTAAGCAGGGTCGGAGCTCTGTAAAGAGATATTGTTGCGTCTTTACCTGTCTGGCCTCGAGAGCCGTTCATTTAGAAATGGCATATGATCTGACGACCGAATCGTTTCTTATGGCACTCCGTCGTTTCCTGTCGACCCGTGGACATTCCGTCCGGGCTATCTATTCAGACAACGGCACCAACTTCATAGGTGCGCAGGCAGAACTCCGGCGTGGAATTTAACGGCTGAATCAACTACGGATCGTGAACGAGCTGTCCCCTAAAGGCGTGGAATGGCATCATGCCCCCCCACTTGCTAGTCACCAAGGAGGCGTCTATGAAGCAATGATACGTTTAATCCGCAAAGCGATGGATTCTTTGATGACTGATAGAAAGTCAAGAACCCTGACAGATGAAGGTTTAGTGACTCTCTTCAAAGAAATTGAGTATATTCTCAACTGCAGACCTCTCACTCGAGTGAGTACTGACCCGGAAGACATGGAAACTTTATCCCCGATTATGCTTCTCACGGGTTCTGTGGCGCCTGGTCTCGCCCCTGACGTGTTCATGGACACAGATGGCATGCGGTCTTCCTGGAGATCATGTCAGTTTCAGATCGAGATGTTTTGGAGAAGGTGGCAGACTGAATATCTTCAGTTGTTGCAGCGCCGGCAAAAGTGGTTAGCACCTCAGAGAAATCTGAAGGAGAACGATCTCGTACTCATTCTCGATGAAAGTCAACCCCGAAACCTGTGGCCTAAAGGACTAGTCCAAGAAGTGTTTCCTGACCGCGATGATTTAGTTCGTAGAGTGAAAGTTCGAACAGCTTTTGGGAAAACGTTTATAAGAGACATCCGCAAACTCTGTCTCCTTGAAGGTGATGTCGATGACAGTACCTTGCCATGAGCGATACCCATGGACTGTTTACAATATACATCGGATGCGTCATAATTACATAGACATTGAACATTTAATAGACTTTTATGCACATAGAAGAGTGAGGCCACTTACCGCCTTGACGCATTTCGATTTGGCCGGTGTAGCCGCCTGAACATGGACTATGAACAATTTAAACGAACGATTTAGACAGGCGAGCTCGTGATTTATGGACTGTTTAGCACCAAACTGTTGTATATGTGGACTAGGCTTGGGTGCGGCCTAACTTTATATACACCGGCCTGAGCATACGAACTATGGACTGTTTGCCCACGTACGATAAATGTATGCTCTTTCCATACCCAGTTGACAACTAAGAATGTTTCTCCCAAAATCGTACGTGGGTCCTCGCGACGCTGCGATTCCGTTGCTACGTAGCACGGATGTTGTGATATTTGTACATATGCTGATCTTTTGTTTGTGTGATTTGTTGATTAAAGGTTTCATGTGTTCTCTTTGACGAATTTGTTAGGCCTACCGTTACATATGGTTTTCCCTAGGCCCTCCTCACTCCTTTTGCATCGTTGCATGACCCTCTGTTGCAAGATTGATGATAATTGTTTGGTTATCTCACCTTTTGTCTTGAAAATATTGTTTGTTAAACTTGCTCAATATTTTGGGCCGGCTATGTTACGGTGAGATATTGCTTATTGCCTTCACTATGTCTTCGTAGCTGCTTCGCTTTGACGTACTAGCCTTTGTGACGCCGCTTTGACGTACTAGCCTTTGTGACGCAACAGCGGTAGCATTGTGTGTTGAAAATCTTTCTGCGTTGCATTTTAGTTAATTCAGATGGCAGGCTGGCAGCTAGTCTTAAAAGCCCTTTGTACTGTGTTAATGGGCTGTTAGTGTGAGCGTTGTTGTAACATTGATCGTTGAGCATGCAGAGTAGGCTACGCAGTTTCGTGAGTAGGAGGCGCTCATTTTATGTTGCATTGATGCCGAGCGATTCTGTAGCAATTGTTGTTGCCTTAAGCTGTTAGTCTAGCTAGTTGGCTATATTTCAGATTTGACCAGACTGGCATAACTGGTTTGGGTCAGGTACTGTAGTATTTACTTAGGCTTAAAATTGTGTTTTCATATTTCTCCTTGCTTATCTTTTGCAGGATAACGCACGAGTTGTATTTTAACGTTTCTTAAGTTCGAACGTTTTCGTGGTAGTTCTTTGGTTCCGTGCGAATTTAAGTTAACTGACGCGCTGTGCCTGACTGACTCGGGGCCGCAATAAAACGTCGAGGTTGTAAGATTGTGGTTGAGGTGCAGACTCAGGTACGAGTAGCGTCGGGCGTTGAAGCAATAGTCGTTAAAGCTGCAGACAGAGTGGAACCCCTTGACTCTGAATGCACCAACGTTTATTACATCTAATATGGCAAACAGCAGACTATCTTTTTTCTTTCCATTTGTTGGCATTTTTATCCACCTATCACAGAAAGCAATGGGGCGCTACACGAGCTCCCTTAGGAGTTGCCGGCCATCTGTCTACCTACCGCACTTAGATGGGGGAATCTCGTTAAGTGTTTTTCCCAACGGCACAAGCAAACTTGACGGCTTTCTTACACTATCCCTTTAATGCTGAATGTCTAGTCGGAAAGCTGTGAATACCAATTTTTAAGTCATTGGTTTGACTTGACTAGTGATCAAACCCTCAATCTATTCACTCCTTCAGGCTCAGAAGCACACGCTCTATCCACTCGGCCATCCGATTGGTTCTTCGCTGGCCATGTTGTCAATCGAAAGTTAATGCGCCCGATCTCCAGATTATGATGCTGTCAAAAGAACATCTGTGTACGAAAAAGTGCGCTCTAGCTAGACCGGAGGTTTTCAACCTATTGGCCATGGCCCAACAGTGGGCCACAGAGCTTGACTACAGAGCGACATCAGCATTCCCTAATCATGCCATCACGTTGACTTTGTACCTTTCAGCAAAAGTTACTGGGCCACCATCATATTTTATCATTTTAGTGGGCCATGAGCAGGAAAAGGTAGAAAAACCCTGAGCTAAACGATGTTAATGGAAAATGAATTGGGTGTAACAAACTTGTCTTAAAATTGCACCTTTCATTTTTACACAGTGATAACGCGTTATATGTTTTAATTTTACCACAGTATTCGCATTGTGGTGAGAAACTGAGTTGTTACCCCTGGAAAAACCTAAAACAATTCATATCTGTTATGTATTATGACGTAGGCCTAGTGCCTTTTTCTCTTTTGCTGTAGGCCTACACGTGCTATGCTGTTTTGTTCTTTTCGAGTTGTTGTTTGTACAGTAAATTGCGAGTTTCGTACATGACAATATCGAAAGCTAAGTATTGGGGACTTGAAAGGGTTTTTGGGGGGGGCCCAAAGTTGAGCTGCTACGGCACTGCCTAGATGTTATAACTACCCTACCGTTGTGCGATGGTGCAATAATTTTTAACGCTAGATTCTTCAGTGACATTAACAGGGTTTCCACACAATTTTAAAAATCAAATTCCATGACTTTTTTTATGAGGTTTTACAACAATTATTGCACCTTTTTCACGTTATTTTATGTAAGCAATGCTCCACGTATGTGGATTTTGTGGAAGTAATTATTTTTTAGTGGAAATGAAACCAACTCGGGTGTTGTGACTTCAAAGAGAGCAGGAAGTCGAAGGAATAAAAATTTGACTGCTTTCATATCCCTGATGTACATGTTAATATTTGACTTTTATAAAATTACTGTACATGTTAATAAAGACTTTTATTAATATTTAATAAAAATTTGACTTTTAATCGTACATGTTAATATTCGGTCTTTAACGAAAAATTTTGATGATCTTTCTCATTTTCTATCGCAATTTTCTGTTCCTCCTGACGTAATTTGCATCACGGAAACTCGTCTAAAAAATGCTTCTTTTGTAAATATCTCCATTCCAGGCTATGAGTTTGTTTTTGCTAACTCGTTTAGTTCAGCTGGTGGCGTTGGGGTTTACGTGTCCAGTACTATTGGCTTTAGTGTAATTGCCAAAAATGTGATAAATGCGGGCTGTGAAGATATTTGGGTGTCTATTAATTGCAACCAAACTACCAAAAAAAACTGTCATAGTTACTATTTATCGTCATCCTTCCTCAGACACTCAGTTATTTATTCAAGAACTAAATAACAAATTGCTCGAACTCAACTTGTCTAATGCAAATCTTTTTCTCGTTGGTGATTTTAATATTAACATTTCTCCGATCAACCGCTCCACCGATGCTCAAAATTATCTGGACATGCTGTTAAGTAGTGCTAATTACCCTATGATCACTAAACCTACTCGGGTTACTCCTTACTCGTCCACGATCATTGACCACATCATCACTAACTGTCATTCCAACCCGATTTTACCTGGGATAATTGAGAGCGATTTCACCGATCATTATCCTGTTTTTTGTATATTAAAAAATATACCTAAATGCAAACGCTCTGTTAAATCCTTTTATAGATCAATGAAAAATTTTGACTCCGAACGTTTTCTACACGACTTGAACTCTCAAGTCAATGACTTTGATTTCCAAAACTTAAATGAAAATAACTTCAACCAAATTTTTGACCAGTTTTTACAGTTAATAACTTCCACCATTGATTTTCACGCTCCTATAAAATTGGCCTCTAGAAAACAACAAAAGGTTTTAAGTAAACCATGGTTAACTCGAGGTATTTTAACTTCTATTCGGAGTAAACAAAATATGCACAAGTCTCATTACATTCATGGCACTGTTGAACAAAAAATGTTTTATAAAAAATATACCAACAAACTCACCAAACTAAAAACTGTTGCCAAAAAACTTCATTATGAAAATGAATTTCGTTCCTCTGCTGACAACCCTCGTCTGCTTTGGAAAACTTTGAATAATGTATTGCCTTCGAAGCGATCTGCTGGAAACTCTGCCCCCAAAATTCTCAAAATTAATGGGACTTCTTTTGATCAACCCGCTGATATCGCTCAAAGTTTCAACAATTTTTTCTGTAATATAGGGCAATCGCTTGCTGTTCAAGTTACTGCAACTCCCAGTAGCATAAAACCTTCATACTACCTACACAATAGAGTAACAGATTCTATATTTTTAGCTCCTTCCTATCCTCAAGAAATATTGAGAATTATTTCATCGCTACAAAGTAGTTCCTCCTGCGGACCTGATAACATTTCTTCCTTTTTTCTGAAATTGGGATCAAATATTCTTATTTACCCTCTTACAATCTTCTTCAATTTCTGTGTTGAATGTGGTATTTTTCCGGATTCTCTAAAAATGTCCAAAGTGGTTCCTATCTTCAAATCAGGCGACAAGACTGATATAAATAATTATCGCCCTATCTCACTCCTTCCAGTAATAGCAAAAGTGTTTGAGAGATTACTTTACAACCGAGTCCAATCCTTTATCGAAAACCACAACATCTTGTCTACCACTCAATATGGTTTTCGTTCTAAATTTTCCCCAGAGCACGCGGTTGTTGATATAGTATCTTCATGTTATGATAGTATTAATGACGGTCAATTTACTGGCCTTATAATGCTTGATTTAAAAAAAGCATTTGATTCTGTCACTCATGACATTTTACTACAGAAACTGGAACATTATGGTATCCGTGGTAAAGCTTTCAATTTGTTTTCATCTTATCTCTCCAATAGGCAACAGTACGTTTCCCTTCAGGGCATCAACTCATCTACACTACGCATTGAATATGGAGTTCCACAGGGCTCAGTGTTAGGGCCATTATTATTTCTCTTATACATTAACGATCTAACCAACTCTATCAACACCACTCCCAGGCTCTTTGCGGACGATACGTGCATTATTGCTAATGCTCCCTCAGCCACCGTGTTAGAGCAGACGCTAAATCGTGAAATGACTAACTTATCAATGTGGATCAATGCCAACAAACTTACAGTTAACCCTTCAAAGTCGTATGCCTTGATAATATCTCCTAATGCTAAAATCGATCCTCCTATTCTCAACATATCATATAATCATTCTCCGGTTAAGGTAGTTAATTCCGTTAAGTATCTAGGCATTGTTTTAGACAATAAATTACAATTTAAACAGCACATTGCCTTGCTAGAATCCAAATTATCTCGCTCTCTAGGAATCCTTTTCAAAACCAAATCTTTTTTGCCCAAAGATATACTAAAAAAGCTTTACTACGCTTTTATTCACTCCCACCTTAATTTCGGGTTAATTATCTGGAGCGCTACGCCTAAATCAAATCTTCTTAAACTGCGCAGTATTCAATCGAAGGCTATCCGCGTGCTTGCAGGAGCCGACTGGTACGAACATGCCTCTCCTCTTTACGTTAAACTTAATATTTTAAGCCTTGACAAGCTTATTCTGTATGCTTTGGCTAAGTTTATGCATAAATATTATCTAAAATGTCTCCCTTCGTCCTTCAATAACTATTTCACTTTAGTCTCTTCCATCCACTCTTGCCATACCAGAAATGCTGCTAAATCCAACCAATACTTTCTTCCACAGTTTTCTACCTCCTTGCTGTTACGCACTATTAAATTTAAAGGTGCCAAACTTTGGAACGATATTCCTGAAAATCTTAGAAAACTTAGTCATAAACAATTCCTTTTAAAATATAAAGCTATGTTGCTAAACTCAAGTTCATAAATTTCCTTCAGCAATTCGTAATTGGCCTTTGCAATAATTAAATATTTATATTACACACAACATTCTGATTTAGTCTTTTGATCATCTATCGCTCTTTGGAAATTAATTATGTCAAATTGAGTAACACTGCACATTTGCTGACATCTCAATTTATATTTACATGTATACAGTACTACTGTAATTTTCCTGTTCATTTAACCCTAATTTTTGTCATCTCTTTATTTCCTCCTTTTGATTAAAACTAATCAGCCCTTCTGATTTACATAAAATCATACTGAATTATCAATAGGTGGTCGCTTGACTCGAAGACCTAACCGGTCCCTTCGCGACTCTCCTTTGCGTATTTGCCAACTATGTAGGTCTATTAATACTTGTGGTTAATAAACGAAATTTTTTAATTATTATGCTAAAATAAGCTTTGTTTATGTTGTTTTTTTTTTGTTTGTTTTACCTGTTGGCACCTTTCGTGTTCGCATAAAATAAACTTGTTTGATTTGATGCATACTCCTCACATTTGCAAAAAAACTTGTGCAATCAACCATGATTTAACTCTTGTAAACTTGCTCGTTGCTTATTAGCAGTGTAGCAAGTGAATTAAACCAACAAACATCACTAGCTACAGTACATTTATCTGAATTACATCAAGTTTATTTTTCAACTATTGGACCAAATATTGTACACAACTAAAACTCATAAAAACTGCAAAAAGTGATGTAGATGAATGCGACAATAGTCTCAAGAAGAGGGTCGATTAATTATATTACTCAGTTATTTTCAACCACTGTTCAGCGGTACACTAGTGTCAAAATGTCATTGGTGTGCCGCAGGATTTTGCATTTAAAAGTATGCAAAGACGTTTCCGTCTCATAGCATGACGTGCTGAGTAAACTATGCAAGGTCACAGCTACACAGCTGATTATGCGTAAAACAGAAAAACGATATTAATGCAAAGGTGTCAAAAATATGTAAACACTATTGCCATGCTATTGTTGCAACCAGTGTTACCTCTAAAGTAAGAAATTAGAGAAAAATGCGAAATTTTTGCGCAAATTTTACTGATTTCAAAGCAGAAATTAATAGGGCCTATTATAAAATGCAAAACTTGAATATGTTAATGCAAGACAGTAGCTTGTATCTTGGAAAAGAAAATTTAATGCAAAAAATTTGTAAAAGGAGTCCTCAAAGTAGTGAAATCTTCGGGCAAAAATTTCAATGAATTTATCATTTGGGCAAATTTGCACTAGTCAAAATTCTAGAGGGAACACTGGTTGCAACGTAGCAACTAAAATCTAAACTTCGGTCTCAATTACTTTGCTGTTATTGTCACCAAGTATTGACAAAAAGCATCAGCAGTTGTTAGGCCACACCACCCTATATAAATTATACATGCGATCAAAACTTAACATTTACAAAAAACAAAAACTGTAGTAGTTAACATTAAGCCATTTTGGATTCTTGTTTAGGTTCTTAATTAATGGAATAACATACCAATGAGGGTACCAAATGTAGCTGAAAACACTCACGGATTTTGGCAAGGCAAAACTTTTGTCTGACGAAGTAATTCTGTTTCTAATCCTTTCAGCCTCCAATAAAACTAACCACATATAGCCTTAGCCTATAACTTAATAAGAGTATGCTATATTACGAAATTTTATCATCTAAATTCACCAATAAATCAAGGAATCCAAACTCTAATAAAATACCGTATTGTCCGTATGGAATAGGAACCACCAAAAAGGTTCACCGGAAATGACATTCGGTACAAGAATAGCTAATGTTATAGTAGTTTAGGGATTGCTCATTAGCATCGGAGAGTGGAATAAGAGACTTGTTGCTGTTTTGTGGTTTACAGCAGTGGTCGGCAACCTTTTCCGCACAGCGGACCGGTTTGAAACTGAATTGTTTTTGCGGACCGGCCTTTAAAAAATCGAAAATGTTTAAGCAATAAAACACTCATATTTATTCAGAACTGAAAATCTCGATCTTGTATTACTCTGACCAGAGTATTAAACTTTTTCAATTTCACTGCAGCAGCATTGCTTAATTTTTTTATAGTAGCTTCTCAAACCTGATTCTTAACGTTATTCTGTCTCTTAACCAAGCGCTGTTTGATTTACAAAAGATTTACGATAAAATGACAGCATAATCAAATGTTCGCTGTTCAATTAAAAGATTTGACTTTTCAATTGGGTTAGTTTTGTGATATTGAGTAACTTTGCCATACTGGGTCACCAGAATTGAGTTATTTTGCATTTTTACAAAAACGTCCCAAAATTGCATCTCGCGTTATAAAAATGTTTTAAACTCAAAGCATTTATTATGAAAACGCATACGGACCGGTAACAAATTTCACACGGACCGGAACCGGGCCGCGGCCCGGTGGTTGCCGACCACTGGTTTACAGCACCAGCAGTGTAAAAAGTGTAAAAAAAGCAAAACAGCGCCAGCACAAACAATTCCTTTAATCTCAGTGCTAAAAAAAATTGTGCATTCTATATTCTTTTGCCTCGTATCACTCAAGAAAGCATAGTCACTAATGTAGGTATTTAGATTCTAGAGTACAGTAAAACGTGATGTACGGTACTCAAGAACGTATAAAATAGTTATTATCCTTGATCCATCTCTAATTTGCTAGTAGTAATACCTGGAAGAGCAAGAAAAAACAGTCCACTAAAAGTTAAGGCTTCATAATATGGCTATCAATACTGTTCATCGCTGTCTAATGACAGCAGGCCCGGCGCCAACCCCAATTGACATGCTTCCCCCCCCTTCAACAAGCTTCCTCTTTTGAAGACAGTGGCTTTTGTGCTTAATTCCAAACATTGGCCTCCCTTCATAAACGTTTGGCCCCTTTAAGTCGACTGCGCCGGCTCTGAATGATAAGAAGGCGAGCATTATCAAATGGTTAATAAATCCTAAATCTACCTAGTGAGTTTATATATTAAATTTTGACTTCCAACCTAAAAATGAAATAGATAAATTCAAACTCGACATAAAACAATTAACAATACAAAGTGGCCACAAAACATAAACTCGCAATAAATCGACCAGGAAATTCAATCAATCAATCGGTATATTTACCACGACACAATGTTCTACAACTATCTGACTATGTAGAAGGGAAGCAGCCAAGATTATCGTGTCAGAGGAACGAGGCTTGTGCTGAGTGTGCATGGTGGTGACAATGGTCAGCGTGCACAAAGTCAAAATTAACTAAGCTAAAAAAAATTCATTGATCGAATTATTTCAAAGTTTGAGGAAGAACAAAGAAGATTACAGTGTTATTGTTTGAAAATGATCCGTGTTCTTAAACACCAATCCTCGCCTTTCAGATAGCTGCTTGAGAGCAGGTTCAGGTTCATTTTAAAACAAAGCATAACCTTGTTTTTAAGAAACAATTTATCCAGCAGTATAACAGTTTTTCCTTTTCTTTGAGCTTTCACTGTAATAGAATTCGTATAGCCTATAACTGTTGCTATACTTGTGCAGCATTGCACTGTGTTGAAATAACGCTTGATTTTGAATGCAATGAGCACTCTCTTTGATAACAATACTAATGGGAGTAGTTCTGCCTATGCACTGCATCGCGTTTGTTTGTAAGCGTGTTCCTACGTGGCATGGCATACGAACCCAGATTCTCACAATTAAAAATCTTTGTCCTACTTCGAGCGTCTTTCTTCCAACAGTGCTACATCAGAGACCATGTATGTTCTCACAGCAGAATGTCAGCGTGACCGCTTTCTCCACATACCGCTCGGTGTCGCTGCTATGCCTCCAGCAATCCCATGCCCCCCTGCAAGCTCCTGGTTTAAGCCGAATTGCGGAAGACTCAAACAGCAAAAAATTACCTCGTCCTCAGTCCAGAGTAAACAAGGCCTATTAGTTAAATGAAAAACGTTACCAATAAAAGAATTATTTAAAAAAATTTTTGGCAAAATTTTCGAACAACTTTTAGACCAAATTTTTTTCCATGACTTTCAACTTTTTGCAAGTTTTCCATGACTTTCCAGGAAAATTTATTTTTCCAGGATTTTCCATGACCGAGGGAACTCTGCATTAAACATTTTCTGCTAGTATAACCTCAACTGTAGTCTGGCACTCTTGCAGGCAAATGGCGATTAAGTGTCATCGTTCGTTCATTACTACCCGAATCTTATTCTTTGTCGTAACGTTTGAATCGGCAAAAAGCGGATAACTTTTCTTAGAAAAAAATTGCTGTCCGCGATCTACACAGCAATACTGTTAGCTGATTACAACTGCGATTCTTACTAATATTTATGAGCAAAAATCTTCCCTGAGTTAACTACCAACATATCACATTTACCCTAAAGGCCCCAACCCCTCAGCGCCAAAATTTAAAAAACTTTGGTAGCAGGCCATTAGCAAGTGAAGACTTTTTTTTAAAATCGGAAATACTTTATGTCAAAAAAAAAAACTTTTAGAAAAATGTAAATTTGTGGGGCCCCGGGCTTCAGCCACCTCGTATTTTAATATCCAATTTCTGCCAATGCAATATGTTAGTTGCGCGGCTTCGGCTTATTTATTAATTTTTGTTCACGCTTATGCTGCGTGTGTTAAGTTTTCTCTTATTTTCGTATGGACTGAAATAAACAATAATAAAAAGTCAATCTACAATCATCACACTAACGGTGGGGGGGGGGGGATAAATACTTTTTCAACCCCCTCGTAAAATATGCTATCCCATAACGGAATCTTGATGCAAAAAATTTGTTTGCCTGGGATGTCGCTGACCAGGAGCGTATTTAGGGGGGGGAGCCATTGGGCCATAGCCCCCTCTTTTCACTCTGCCTTTTAGTAAAAGAACAAAATGGTGCCTAGTAACTTAAACATGCCAGACTCTTTTGATGGTTTCCATAGGTCATGGCCATGGGGGTAGGGATGAGGGGTATGCATCCCAGCTCACACTATCAATCAACCAATTTTCTGGACCCGCTTATCCTTGGGTGGTTGCGGTGGCAGCAGCCCGAGTCGGATCCTCCAAGCATCTCGAACCTCTGCAACAAAGGACAAATGTTCTGCTGGGATGCCAAGGCGAGAGCAACTAAGATCTACATAATCTCGTCATCGAGTTCTGGGACGGCCTCTAGGTCTTCGACCAATCGGTGATGAACAGAGCAGTTTTTTGGCTGTTCTTTCCTGGGGCATTTGTGTCACATGTCCATACCAACGCAGTTGCGATCTTTCTGGTTGGAGAAGCAGCGATTTGAGATTTACGAATATCTGCACTTCTAACCTTGTCCAACAAGGTCAAACGCTAATTCTTCGCAAGACAAGCTCCCACCAGCCATTTTCAAAAATGTTTTTGATGTATACAATTTTTCCAAAATCTCGAACCTTTTTGATTGCAATAAGCCTTAAGCACGCATAATCGAAAATGTGCGAACATTCAGAATTTGCGAAAATGTGCGAACATACTTGCCAACGCACTCAAAATTAGGGTAAAACAATTTAAACAAAATTTGCCTGAAAATTATTCAAAAAGCATTAAAACAGCTATTACAGCATATAAATTTTCAAAATTTTTCGGGGGAGCATGCCCCCGGACCCACCTAGAGCTTTTCTTGCTTCTCAATCAACCTCAAATTTGTTCTGCCGAAAAACAAAACACGCTTCAAAAAATATGGAAATTACGGCTCCCCTCCCTATAATTTCTCGCTACGCCACTGTTGCTAAAACCTCTGTACAGTGTACACTGTACAGTACATACCCCCTGAAAATTTGCAAACTCTCCTATAATTCAAAATTGCACATTTTGGCTATTTTTTGAGATAATGATGTAACCATTCATTTTTAATGTTTTTTAACCAGGAGTCCGTTTAATCGTTTATGCGCTTAAATAACCTTTTTGATAAAAATCAAACGTCACCCCTTTTTCTAGTTTATAGTAAATCGACTTTTTGATAAATTTCCAGCAAAGGTTTATTGCATGCTCTTTTACTACCAATAAACAATCTAATCCTAAGGACTGTTTAATCCAGCTAAACGTGTAATTCTAATACTAATTTTGCTGGTACCGGTAGTAGTTTAACCTGCCGAATGAAAACTAACATCAATTATTATTTGAAAACTTGTTTTGTTTTATGGACTCTTCACAATGACTTGGTAGTTGGCACAGATCATGCACCATGTAAAGTGCTTTGTTCCACTCATTCAGTGTTGATGCTTGACAAATCATTAACGCTTATGCAGCGATAGAACTTGCAATTGGAAAAAAACAAGTTGCATGCCCAATTGCCCATGCCACAACAATCACATGACCGAGTGGATAGAGCGTCTGCTTTTGGATCGGTAGACTTGGAATTTGATTCAGAGTCGCGACAAACTAATGACTTAAAAATTGGTATCCACAGTTCCCTTTTCAATCTAAAGTTCATTTTTTTGCTATATTTGATCGAAAGGTGTTCAAATTGTATGATATTGAATTTTCCTGCAGTTTTAGAAAAAAAAATTTGAAAAATTGTTTTACATAAAATAACATATTAAGAGGCATAATCATCTTACTGATGAAAAATCATTAAAAATAATTGATCACACCTCGTATTTTAATATGTTAATTTTGCTATTTGGGGGAACTCGCAAACTTCAAGGGGTACGTACAGGGGGGTTAGCAACACAGTTGTTAAAAAATTTTTTTTATATCATCATTCTATCACAAGATAGCATGTTTTAAAGCGATATCGAAAATTTTTCATTTAACCTCCCCCCTACAACGGATAAACTTTTCTCAAGGCACGACAAGGAAAGCACAGACAGAATTGCTTCCTATATAATACAAGATGGTCATCTGGAGCAGAGCTTCATATAGTAACGCCGATCAACATTATCAGATGACGTGCCGGTGTGGTTCGCGCAGTTTATGGCTGCACATGGTGCGAATTTTGATATTCATTGTAGACACTGCATCGAATCGGAGTTAGCGAAATTTGAGGAATAAGCACACGTTTGAAAAACTTGTTACATAGAAGCAAAAGCGGGGTCAATCATTGAATCACCGCCTGTTCATTGCTAAGTAGTGAACAAGGCAAAATGGTGGAAGGTCGGCACCGATTCGAGCGCAATGTTGCTATCAACATTACAGTAAACATAATATAAATCTATTGCACGATTTCCCTTCGCCTAACCACGATCCACATGGCAACGCCAGTGTCAAGTTGAATAGTAATGTTCATCCGCTAGATGGCATTGCTTTCCTATCTTTCGAGCAATAATAATGAACGACCACGTCATCGGGATATCGGGCAAAAGCGCTGAAAAGTTAAAAGGGAAATTAACATAATTCTTTGAAGCTGAAGGAGAAAACAAACTGACTTGGTCTTGTTGAGTTTTATAAGTTGATCTCAGCCGATTGAAAGATCGAATGGTCGAGGGGATAGTGTGTTTGTCTATGGAGCGGTAGACTTGGCTTTCGATTCCCACTCTGGTCAAATCAATGACTTTAAAATTGCTATTCACAGCTTCCCTGCTTGACGCTTCGCATTAAAGGGAAAGTGTGGTGAACAAGCCGGCAAGCTTACTGAACAAGTTTGGGGAAAAACGCATAACTGAATTCCCCCAAAGAATCGTCGATTTAAGAGTGGTAGAGGTAGACAACTTCCATGCAAGTTTGTTATATCATCTTGGTCACTTTCTGGTGATAGAAAGATGTAGCAAGAATCGAAGTCATCCCCACGATCAATAGATTTCCTCATAAATTGAACAGAAATTACGAAGCTGCGTAACCGACATACTAACATTGACCACTTCGAAACGGCTGCCAACAATCGACATGTACAAAAAAAAATTTAAATAATTATTATCACAAGAGTCTCCTTATGACTACCTGACTCCAATCTTCTTCCTACATACTTTGCACACTCTCTCCTCCGAAATGATGCACTTGCGTCCTTCATGGAATATTCGCTGCTCATGAATCTAAACAAAACAAAACATGCCACAATCACCAACATTATTTCCACAAAAAGCGCAATACTGACGAACCAGCGACCGATTGAATGCCGGCACGTCTGTTCTCGGTGAGACAAATCTCACCATGAATGAAGAAAGATTAAGGCACAGTAATATTATCTGGTTCACAAAGCAAAGAACCACTAAATAAGTAAAACCACAGTGTACTTACATTGCTAGTGGACCCACTACTCAATAAACAAAGCTTTGTTACGTATGTTCACAAAAATACTAAATGCGAGTGAAAAGCAGAAGAGATTTCAAAGCAAAACTGAGGGACCATGTCGCCATTTCTTTTGGATATTTATTGCAAGAAATCATTTGTTTATCTTAACTACTGTACGCAGGAAAAGAAAAAACAGCAATAAGTAGCGGTCATACCTTAGTTTTCTTTAAATAATAATGAGATTGCCAGCCACTAAAAAAAATCTTTAAAAAAACGAGAAATGGCAGCACGGTCCCCCAACCAACCTTCAATTTATAAAAGCTATGACGTAACCATGACTTTCGTTCCGGACAGTGAGCATGGAGAGAGGTTCCACTGCCAGTAATACAAAGATACACTGTAGTAATGCGCAACAGGCCGACGTCAACCATACGATAAGTGCATTGAAGAGCATAACATCTAACCCATACGTGCTCGCACCACAATTACAAATTATTATCCAACCTTTTCCGTTCAAACCTCATTCAGACTCCTTTTCACTGTTTTAGTTTGACCGCAGGCCAAGCGAGGTCGCTACCACTTCAACCTTTGTTTACGCACGCGATGCATTCAACTTCACCTGTCGACTTTCGGATAAGAGCAAACTTTTGAGGACTTGAGCGTGATGTAGACGTTCCGATAATTTCTCCAGGACACTAGCCAGGAAGGCACTGATGCTCGATACAGTGGTGGAGGAAGGAAGAAGCAGCAGAGCCTGAGAACAGAATTTAAATTGCAATATTACAATTTTACAGAAATGCTGATCGGCCAACCGAAGTTTTAATGTTTGATTGTAAAACACAGTTTAAGATAAGAGGTATAACATTTTAACATCACCATTCCAGTATTTAGATTTGTAACTTATCCAACACGTTTTGTAAACAAGCGATAAATAACAAGTGCTAAGTGCGTTTTGCCACCGCACTACGATGTACTAGCCTGCTAGTAAACACAGCTCTTTTCATCAAAAGCGAACCAATAAACATTTAAAGACAGCGCTGGTATAATCACACGCACAAGTGGACACTATTTCGTTAATAACTAAGCCAATTTTTTCACTAACTAGTTACATCGTCAGAATAATTTTGTAATTAACCGCCTGAAACAACTTCTACTAAGATTTCGTTTCTGCATTCTACCTTTATTCGTTAACTTTGATGTCAAAAATCTTGCAAAAATGAAATAATCTAATAATGAGGTCAAAAAAGTGAGATAAAACCAATAAAAATATTGAGAGCAAAATTTGTGTACACACACAGTAGGGTGTAGTGAAAAAAACTTTTTTTGGAATTTAGAAAAAGTGGTTTCCTCATTTGTGGCAAACAGGTCAAAAATGATACTGAAAATGATTTTGGGTTGTTGTCCCCCCAGATGGCCTAGCAACCGGGCCACCCCCCCCCCAAATTAAAAATTATCATTACTTCCTAACCGCTCATGCTAAAAGGTCTAGTTAGGGCATAGAGTTTGTGGAATTATACACTTTGATTTAAATCTGAAGCTATTGACGACTCTTTCTTAACACCAACAAAGTTTTATTTTTAAGGGGTGCAATTTTGGGCCCAAGTTTCGACTACAATTTTCCAGAAACCATGCCATTGCTAATATCATGAAGAAATTATCTGGCAACAGACCTTAATTTCGGCTGAAATGAAACTATTACACAAGCACACAAAAAAGTAAAAGCAACCAAATCAAACAATAAAATTATTATTGTGCAAGTTATGCTTGGTCAGTGTTCATTGGTACAACCACAAACTGTTGCTAAGCATTGAACGTCTTCGTGATTATGCGCGATTTCAGCTGTTGACGAAATAGTCTATCTCTTTTCTCACACCTTACCAATTACCAGAGGCTTCAGTCACAGATTTAACATGTTTTTCCACAGCCTGGTTGTGGCTTGGATGATCAAGTTCTAATGGGCTATAATTAACCATGAAATCTCAGAAAACAGTTCTTTCATTGCGGCTGGTTGCTACATATTGGAGTATCCTAAGTTGACCATTTTATAGAAAAATTCAAGTGAACAATTGGTCCAATTTCGAGATATTGAAGATTACTCACTGTTGAACTTGTCACTGCTTTGCATATCTTGGTATAGGCTAAATATTATAATGCTGATCCTGACTCAGATCATCGACCACTTGTGGCGAAACTTCAGGAAAGCATGGGATTAAAATGCTCTTAAACTGTCAGATTTGTTCGTCTGAAACAACTCCACCTTATTGTTTTCGCAATAGGATACGCAAATGCTGTTGAACTATTTGTTGTACCCATCAAGATGAATAAAAATGTGGTGAAGAGGAAAAGTCAGAAAATTAGGCCATTAGAACTTGATCATCCAAGCCACAACCAGGCCGGGCAAAAACACGGTAAAGCTGTGACTGAAGCCTCTGGTAATTGGTAAGATATGAGAAAAGAGATAGACTATTTCGTCAACAGCTGAAATCGCGCATAATCACAAAGACGTTCAATCCTTAGCAACAATTTGTGGTTGTACCAATGAACACTGACCAAGCATAACTTGCATAGTAATAATTTTATTGTTTGATTTGGCTGCTTTTGCTTTTTCGTAAGCTTGTGTAATAGTTTCATTTCAGCCAAAATTAATGTCTGTTGCCAGATAATTTCTTCATGATATTAGCAATGGCATGGTTTCAGCAAATTGTACTGTAGCTGAAACTTGGGCCAAAAACTGCTCCACTAAAAAATAAAACTTTTTTGGTGATAAGAGTCGTCAATAGCTTCAGATTTAGTTAGTTAGTTAGTGTCTTTACAAAAATAATATACAGCATGATTGGACAGCACGAGAAAAGAGAAGCAACAAAACGATAAACGTTGTAACATGCAAGAGAAGAATACAAGATCAAGAAAAGTAACATGAGAAGCATGGTTGCAGCATTTTAATCAAAGTGTATAATATTCCACAAACTTTATGCCCTAACTCAACCTTTTAACAAGAGCAGTTAGAAAGTTATGGTAATTTTTAATTTTTTTTTTTTTTGGGGGGGGGTTAGCCCGGTTGCAAGGCCATCTGGGGGGGCAGCAGCCCAAAATCATTTTCAGTATCATTTTTGACCTATTTGTCACAAATGACTAACAGCCGATTTCTCCTCTGGTTAGAACAGTAGCAAAGTAACTTATTAGTAACAAAAGATATACAAAACTTTACCAAAAACGCAATTCAAACGAAAGTTGAAATTACATTTCCAACAATCTTACGCAAACATGGAAAATAGCTAATCTCCTTTATAAGCCATCGTTCGTCTCCTCATGATATTAAATATTTCTGTTAAGTTTTAGCAGCACACATTTTTCGGTGACAATAAGGTTGACCGCTCGACTCGAAGATCGCTGAGGTCCTTTTGCGGCATCCTAGTAGCTCACCCAATGCTCTTTATTTTGTCGCTTTACTTTTCTGCATGCGTGTATATTTGACGAGGCTGGAGACAAAATAAACTTGTTGACTTGAAGTATTAGCAAGAAAGTGTAAAATAATGGCGCGATGACATATATACTGTACTTAAATAGGGACTCGTTTCCTCACAATCTTCAGTAACAAACCACTTTGCAGGAGTTATTCAACGGCGAATAAATACAATTTATGCGACAAGATAACAAACAAATGCTAGAGGCAAGGCTGGTTTACCCTTTCTGGATCGATTTTATTTGAATGACGATGTAATATACGCAGAGCATTAGCGAGGTCACTTGATGAAGGCTCGACATTAGACGACATGTTCGTAGATTGGAGGTAGGTCTTGAGCAAGTGGAGAAATATCTGAAAATGAAAGTGATTACTTGAGTGTAAACAAAGGACATCGCAGCTGCTAGACAGAGATGCCATCAAGCGCCGGCATAATGTTCGTCGGTAAAAACAAACAAGTTTCGTCATAAAATGTTGATTTCAAGACTCAACGAACCAATGAGAGGGACAGTAGTCACAGGGTTGTAAGTGCCTAACCAACCATCCTTGCTATAGATAGCTCTCAAGCTCTGCTACATCAGTGCAAAGTCGTATAGTTGGTAGCGCCTATAGGTGACACGCATCAGCGGTAAAACAAATCAAAATTTCACCAACTGCAATCACATAGCCTACTTCGCTGTTCTCCGTGGGGTTTTGTTCATAGACTTTCCGACAGAACTCTTCTGCTTGTGCTGCATTCTTCAGGGTATGTGTGTATAGATCTAACGCTTTCTCATGCAAACCCATCCTTCCCAGTAGTAATGCTCGTTCCTCGATCAACCCTGCAACATATTGATGGTAAGAACACAAAAGCGAAGCCTCCAGTAGCACGCCTTCTTGTGTCTACATAGGAAGGATTGAAATTATGTGACTTTCAACAAATACTCAACAAGTGCAGCAGTTGCATAGGTTCCTACAGCGCGAGTGCAGCTATGACAGATGCCGTCGCAGCTGATCAATCAACATACTCACTATCAAGAGGAAATCCGTGGATGATCCGGTCAGGTTCGTACGATGTGGAGAACTCGAGGAAGAAAGAAAGTTTCTTCTTTGTTTCCAAAAGATCAATCGGAGCGTTGGAGAAATTGTTTTGGTCATCTGAAAAAAAAGATTAATAAACAAAATTGTTCGAAGAATTGAAAAAACAGAAACATTAATGGACACACAATACCTACATGACGATTATCAGTGACGTAGACCAGGGTTGGGCAAACTACGGCCCGCATGCAGCAGGCGAGACTATTATACGCGGCTCGCGGGCTCTTACAGAGATATAAACTCTTACCGTGAATAAAGCCGAAGACCTTTTTTCTTGCTCTTCACTGATTTTTAGTGGAAAATAAAATAGGATATCTGAAAACGTGTACACCTTTTTTTTTTAAATGCGGCCCTTTGTGTGAAAAATTTGCCCACCCCTGACGTAGACCAACAGGAGCGTCGTGAGTGAGGAGGCTCAACAACTCAGATGGTAGAGAGGTAACAGTGTGTGCCTCTGGAGCTGTAGACTGGGGTTCAAACCAACGACTTTAAAATTGATATTCACAGCTTCCCAGATTGACGCTCAGCATCAACGGGACAGTGTGGAGAACAAGCCGGCAAGTTCACTTGTTGTGCCGTTAGGAAAGGCACTTGGCGGGATTTCCCTATTTAGGTGTGGTAGACAGATGGCTGGCAACTCCTAGGCGAGCTCGTCACAGCGCTTTGATTGCTTTCTCGCGATTGGAGGATAAATACGCAACAAAACTTGATTACGGGCTCGATTCATGGCTGGAGGCAAACCTACTACCTATCTTCTACCTAAAACCTATTTGTCTTCGCAGATTGCCAAGCATTCCGGGCTGTTTTACAGACTGCGCAATTACGTATCAAGAGAAGCTCTCTGCATGCTTTATTATGGATTGATTTATAGTAAAGTGCAATACGGTATAATTTCTTGGGGAACGGCCTCCAAAACCAGCCTTAATGCCATTCAAATTAGATTAAATCAAATTCTAAGAGCCATCTCCTTTAACAACGTTCGAACTCCGGTAACGTCATTATACAAAAACCTCAACTTCTTAAAACTCGATGATATATATAAATTGGAACTGGCAAAATTTACGTATAAAGTATACAACAAAAACCTTCCAAAAATAATCGAAAACAAATTTACCAAACTTGCTTCTACCCATGAATATAACACAAGACAATCTACGAAATCCGGATATTTTCGACCTAGGGTCAATAAATCAATTGCGTTAAACCTTCTCTCATTCAGAGGACCTAAACTTTTCAACGAAATTGATTATGAACTGAAAAGCATGCAATGGGTCTCTTTCAAAAAAAAATTACAAAAAACAACTACTTAATAGATATTGATTAATTCCTTTTGGGTGTGTAGCCAGCAAAATAAATTTGTCTACTCTAAATTATTCTCTTTGACATTTTAATTTAATCAAAAGCAATCGTAACTTTTCTTATTGCTTGTATGTTTGTTCATTTTGTCCTATATTTTGTTAATACCTCTTGATTAAGTATTTGAGCCCCGTATACTTTTTTCTCACATGTCAGCTTGCTTTGTATTTATTTGTTAAAGTGTACAACTATCAAATTTTTCTGTTAATTCTCCGCACTTTTCAACAACAACTGCAATATTGTATCGATAGGAAGCATCTTGACCCGAAAACCGTCTGGTTAGTCGATGCTTCCTTGCCTATTTACTTCTTTTTTTTCACATATTGTGTGTGTTTGCTTTTGTTTCCCGTAAATATGGCTAAATAATAAATCTATCCATCTACCCAAAGAGCAAAATCTAGTTGCAGATGCAAATCTAGTTACTTACTACTAGGGATTTTCCGACTTACCCACTCCGCCGAGTCCGAGTATCAATTGATACTCGGCCGAGTATTAAGGCATTACTCAGACTCGGCCGAGTCCAAGTATTAATCAATACTCGGCCGAGTATCAATACTCGGCCAAGTATTATACTCGGCCGAGTATTAAAACATCATCATTTTGATCTTTTTTTGCTCTGTATCCGAATTTGAGTCGAAATTAGGACTTCTACGGACGTGATGACCTTTTTTTTGCTCTTCACCTGATTTTGAGTTCATATCTTGACGTCGTAAATACACGGGACTCGGCCGAGTAATGTCGCGAATACTCGTTACTCGGCGAGTCCGAGTAATTTTCCTTGAGGCACATCCCTACTTACTACTTCAATTTTCGTTTAATGACTAAATAAATTCAAGTGATTTACTCTCCGAAATTTTAGTTCTTCCGTAAAAACAGACAATACGCGTCCACTTGACACCTAATCACAACACTGCTGTTGTCTTTTCTGCCAAATAATATCGAAATGAAGTCGTCAAAAGGGATAGATTGATCTATCACAGCTCGCCGCAATTGTAATCCCTAATAATTGTTACCATCGGTTTGCTAACGTCATACAATTCAGAGAGATCTTCCACTGACCTTCAGGAAGGGTGTCCTGGTATTCTTTCATCAAACTAAGCACTTTATCCCGGTATGCTGATGCTAATCTGTTGTGAAATTCAGGTGTCTTGTCGTCGAGTGAAAATATAATGTGTTCCTGTGGAAAGTGGCGATTACATCGAGTGGATGATGACCTTCGTATCAATCTTATGTTGCCAGAAAAACACAGAAGCGCCACACACAACACACTTGTTCAATAGCGTTTTAATCTGCCAATTACATTCAGCTTTGTTTCTTTATCTGGCGAAAATTGAATGCAGAGATCAAACCAGGACATTGCAACCAAGCTTGGATGAAAGTTGAACCATTATCTTGCGATTCCACGTACGTTCTCCGGACACAAACGTATTTGTGAGCAGAGGAGAAATGAAAGAAAATTACACGAAATCCACTATTATAGAGCGGGCTCGTCGCTAGAACATAGGCACGCCCAAAATGTTAACAAGAAACTAAATAATAAGTTGCAAAAATATTATTTTGAAAAAGACATGGAAGAGGATTCACAAAATCCCAAGAAACTACAAAAAAGTCTGCGCTCTTAAAGATGTGAAAGGAATAGGAAGATATGGTGTTAGTGATGGGAGTGATAGCAGATGAATAAACCAGGAGATACCATCAACGTCACAAAATTATCACATCGCCGGTTCATTTACACCTCACCTTGATCAATGAGAAGCAAATCTTTGGCGAAATGCAATACGATGCAGTTTCACCAACTTCACAGAAGCTACGGGATGGTGATTAATGAGTTGGATGATTGAACAACAACTTACTAAATATGCTTGAACCAGAGCGGAAGAGATTGAGTGAAGAAAATCGAAAACCATATTCTTTGGAAGCGATTCTACCTCTGCCGTGTCCCCAGTAAAAATCTAAAACAATTTTCATGTTATAACCGTACTACCTGCTCACCAGTGATTAAAACATGAGATTAGTGGTTACCTTGATGGCATTAGTGGGGTCTGTCTTCAGGAGATCTGGCGCGAATTCAAATATGAGCTCAATGTGTTCACGACCTATGAATAGGAAGTTTTATGAGCCATAAATGTGGATTCATCACAGTTTTGTACAGGGTTATAACTGGCTGTTTGTACAGGGGGCCTCAACTTACGACCTTGACCCCTTCTAAGTTCCAGTGAAACCCGAATTTCATTGAAGTCGGAAAATCATAGCATGAATTAGTCTATGCATACTGTATTGTAAAGTATGATCCTAATAGTTCACAATTAATACGTCGCTTACAATGAAAATGATGAAATCCAACGAGCCCGAAACAGCATACGAAACTACTGTATTTCTTTGATCACAATAATCCAGTTTAACGGTCCTGATATTATGATTTTTTATGTATTTATGGGGTGTGCGCACAACCTCGAAACAGCGTAAGTCGTGACCGTGGTAACCCAAGCAACGCCTGCACTTCCATGACCACGCTTTAGTGTCTCTATATTTACCACATCACATAAAAAGCAATTTGCCAGGACTGAGCACAAACATTAAGCGAAAATGGCGAAATGCAATGTTATAAGCTAGATAGAGAGTGACACTCATCAAAACATGCAAGAGCGATCGGATTCTGATATCACAACTTTCATTAAAGTGTTTGCAGCTTGCCCGCCACATACATGATGATAACATATTGTTCACTATATAGCTACGTCATAAATCATCCCTGATTGCAATAGGTTAAAAGTTGTACACAACTTACACAATGCGTGATTAAAGCAGCCACTCTTCCTTACTATTTTAGCAGATTCCGCAAGAAAAATATGAAGGTGTGAGGTAACTATTTCCGGGTGCGGGAACTATCGTGCCATAAAAAAGATTGAAATCAAAAACTATCGTTCGGGTAAGTATGACTCGTAATGACAAAATGATGAAGTGAGCACAAACCAGAATCTTGTACAGCTCAACTACACCCATTACCAACATGATAAGCGAGCCGAAATAATGACTGACCGATATGTTGCAGATATTCAATCATGTCTTCCCTTGCTTCCTGCTTGCTTGTCGATGCACGGGAATTTTGAAGAAGTAAATTCAAAGCTGAGAGAAAGTAAAAACATAGCTAGGCATTTTCGTCATGCTAATTCATACAATGACCTCCCTCTCTCTTATTATTCATGCTGAATCTTTGATATGACTCTTGTTGCACAATCCAGCGTTCGAGATCATCACTTTCAAAATCATTTCGTCAAAAGATCATTTCACGTCAAAGTACACATCATTAAAAACACGAGTGGAATATTCAGTCTTGAACAGTTAAAAAATATTCTTCTTTTCACGAGTTAACACGCTTCAGTGCATAGAATCTTAAACTTTTCAACACAAGATTCATTACCAGGATAAACACCGCAATGTCGGAAGCTACCAACCAAAAACTTTCTCTCACATGTTTCAATCTGCTAATTTTTAGTTACAACGAACCACTACGAGCAGAGGTCGACTTTTTTTTGCGATTGCAATCGCCTTACTTTCCAAACTACAAATTAGCACAATGCAAAAAATTTTTTGGGGACGTATTGAAGATGTTGGAGAGGAAAAACACGATTTCACCGTATTTGAAAAATACAGTCTAAAACAAGGCTGCCCAACCTACGGTCCGCAAGTTGGTTTTAAGTGGCCCGCGATGTATTAAGTTTGTAAGCAAACTTTTTAAATGTTTGGTATTTTTTAGAGCCTCAAGTATATTTGCCATCAAAACACACCAAAATCACCCATGTTTATTGTTATCTCTGTTATGGGCCTACCACCCAAACACTTGCATAACAAATGCTTGGAAAATATGCCAAATTTTTCAGATTTGATTTACATGCGTGCGAGGTGGCAAGTTGCACACAGTGTTGCCATCATCTGCTAAACAATTGCTGGAGGTTGTTGCTGGAAGAATCGAAATTGGCTAATTTGTAGTAAGCATTTGCTTTCAAGTTCAGCGATGGTAGATCGAACAAGCGAATCAAACCGTTGCTCAGTGCATGGGGGCAGTCATCATTATTTGCACTTTCTTCAGCTACTTGTTTTCTATGTGCTAGCACTTTTGTCATTTCTACATTTCTCACATTTTCATTATCATCCCCTAACATCATCACATAATCAGATAACCCATGGGTCCAGTAACTTTTTCAACTTAGTTCAGATGATGTGAACTAACAAACGTGTCGAAATTACTGCACTTTGAGTGTGGTGCAACGGAATGGTTATTTTGCACACCAAGAATATGCTTTGATTGCAATGTTAGGGAATGATAATCAAAATGTAAGAAATGTAGGAGTGGCAAAAGTGCTAGCACGTCGGAAACAAGTGGCTGAAGAATGTGCAAATGACGATGACTGCCCCCATGCACTAAGCAGCAGTTTGATTCGCTTGTTCGATTTACCATCGCTGAACTTGGAAGCAAATGCTTACTACGAATTAGCCAATTTCGATTCTTACGAGCAAAAGCCTCCAGCAATTGCAAACCCTACAGATACAGAAATAGAAGAACGTCTGGAGAAACATCTGGCATTAGCCTACACTACCCACATGTCATAGCCCAGGGGTGGCGAATCTATAGCACGCGAGCCAGATGTGGAACGCCGCAGATTTTTTTCTGGCACGCCACTTGATACTTTAATCTTGATTTCGTTTAACTCAAGTGTCTTCAACCTTTTCCACACAATCACCCCTTTTCGGAAAGTGTGGGTCGAAATAGCCCCTACAAAGCCTTCAGGTTCATAGAGCTACTACTTTTCCCACTGAAAACAGGAGAAAACCAAAAAAATGCCTTTCACGTCCGCAGAACCAAATTCGTTTAATGTAATGGCGCGAGTTTAACTTGCTAAACCTTATTTCTGATATTTTGGCACGTTTGTCAAAAATAGTTCGCCACCCCTGTCATTACCAATCTGTGGAGCGACACATCAAACTGGTTGCGGAAGCATCTGCACAAGTTGAAAGATTTGAACGACAAGATGAGTCATTCGACAAAAAAAGTAAATCCCGCAAACTTACGAAAAACGTTTCACACCAAAAAACAGTTCAAAAAAAGTGTTTTAGCAAACCGTGTGACCTCTCATGTAAGCCGGATGGGCCAAAACTGACCTCAAAGCAGTTGTTTTTGCTCTAAACTATTTACTTTACCACATAGGTGCACCACCGCACCTAACTTCTCGAGTAAGTCACAACTACGCCAGTATGCCTGTGAGGTTGACAGCATTTTTTGGCTGCTAAAAACAGCCATTTATTTCATCTTGTATTGTATTATTTTGTCGTGAAGTCAGTCTTGACACCACCCAGCCTTTATAGATTTCACTGTTTTCGTGTTTAATTAAAAAACAATTTACTAAAATTACTAAGTTTGCTGGACACCTACTTCAGTAACTGCTTCTTGTGGTTATATGTCTTGCTGATTTGAGGCAATTGTTACCACTCATCCTAGTTCAGCAATAGTGGAAGTCACCATCCGTCCATTCATTGATGCATTAAATTACAAACAGTGTTGTTTGAAATTAAGCACAAAAACAACTGTCTTCAAAAGAGTAAGCTTGCTAATGGGGAAGGGGGTAGGCCCTCCCTTGGCGCCGGCTTTGTACGAGAGGAATTAATTTCACAGATTAAAATTAAACGACTGTGCTTCTTACACGATTACTCATAAATGAACTTTCCAAAAAATTTACCAAAGTGGTCGTAATTTTTGTTTTCGGCTGTAACTTTACTTGTGTTGAAAATAGAGAAAACTTTCCTCTTGGCACAGATAGGAACATAGTATTTCCGCAGATTTTGAGCTATATACCATTTCTCTCCGACCAGTGGTTACCGAGATGTAAGAATACATATGAAAGAATTACCTCGGCTGGAAAATGGGAGCAACCCCCCAAAACCAAATTATGAAGAAGTTTTGGACCATTTACCAGGATTTAAGAACTACACTTTTTTCGATTTCCAAAAAAATTTTTTCACTCCACCCTAATGTGCAACTATCCACCAAATGCAAGTTGCACGCAGTGTTGCCACCATGTGCAACCATCCACCAAGTGCAAGTTGCGCGCAATGTTGCCACCATGTACAAATATACACCATGTGCAAGTTCACGCAGTGTTGCCACCATGTGCAACTATAGCAACTTATCAATCATCATCACCTCGTGTGTTGCATGAAATTTATCAAAATTAAGGGATTCTTACGTCACAAAAACTTAGTTGTTTATGTTCAAGTTATCAGATTCTGCTGGCAGCTACTGCCACCTGCCAATATCAGTAAATAGCGGAGGTATAGATTTTATTACGGTACTGTGCGAATTGTAGCAGAATTTAATAAGTGTTTTAGCAAAAGTGAGCAAACCTGTAAGTCAAAAACGTGAATACTGCGACGAAAACGGAGTTTTTAATGAGCAATGGACTATGCAATTTTTGTTTATTGAAAGTAATGGGTGGTTTGAAGGAAATCAAAAAATTTGCGTTGCTCTCCTTGGGTTTCTCTGCTCTCCTTTGGGTTGCTCTGTATCCGCGCCAACCTATATTTTCAAGGAAAACTTAGTTTTTAAGTAAAACTTCACTCTTCCGGGTTGGTCTACTTGGGATCAACTTTTCTACGACGCCACTAGCCCTGCGATTAGTTCTGCTAGTCAGTTATACTTGAAAACAAGGTTGGTGTAGATACAGAGGCTGTAGTTCAGTTAAAGGTTAAAATAGTTTTGGGTTAGTTGGAGTTGGGGGAGGGTGCTAAGCTGCACTGATGAGACCTAATAAGGTCAAAACGCGTCTGCAGCTGCAAGTTGGTGGGTTACCTTGTGGCACCTGTGTTAGATTAACGTAGTGTGGCTGGGTCTATGGGTTTATGGGATCATTTTAGATATCTAGATAGTAGACTGAGTATATTTATGATGGAGAAGTCAATTTAAAGGTTAAAAGGTTGTCAATTTGAAGATGAAGGAAGTATACGCGATGATCTCTCTAAAAATTTGAGAAGATAACGTTCTTTTAGTTCTTTTGAATATTATCTTTTTAACTTCCCTTCCCAATAAACTTTTATTCCGCTTGACGGAATTTGATGATGACCAGTCCGCAGTTTTCACCATGTGACGCTTCACTAGTGTGCAGTTGAGTTAACCACTGTTAATGTGGACGCTAGTTTCTCAACACTTTGCGCTGGTTGAAGAAGGGCATTGACTTTTTTACAACAACATAAATTATCCTTTATAGAGAAGAAAAGTATACGGTCAAAACATCGAAGATGGCTTGCTTCACACCTCCGAGTTGGTGTACTTGGGATCAACTTTTGTACGACGCCACTAGCCTGTGATTAGTCTTGGAGTAAACCCTTTGTTACGTCATTTTCATATCTGACTATTATTCTGAATTTGGCTTCGTACTCTAGATGTTAGTCAGTTTTACTTCAAAACAAAGTTGGCGCAGATACAGGGGCTCTAGTTCAGTTGAAGTTTAAAATAGTTTTGGGTTAGTTGGTATGGGGGGAGGGTGCTATGCTGCACTGGTGAGACCTAATAAGGTCGAAACGCATCTGCAGCTGCAGGTAGGTGGGTTACCTTGAGGGACTGTGTAAGACTAACGTAGTGTGGCTGGGTCCATGGAGAATAGTCTGTGGGTCTATGATGGAGAAGTCAATTTAAAGGTTAGAAGATTGTCAATTTGAAGATAAAAGAAGCACACGCGATGATCTCTCTTAAAATTTGAGAAGATTACGTTCTTCTAGTTCTTTTGAATATTATCTCCTTAGGTTTCAAACTTGAGTTTTGAAATTGTAAAAATCAAACGTTTCTGGTTAATCCCATGTGAGTCGTAATTATCGTTTTGACGTAATCCTGAGAACATTTGTTTAGTAAAATCTCGCTTTGCTGTATAGCGCTCTGTACCTTGTCAAACTGGTGCTAGTCAGCATAGTCAGTAAGAACTTAAGTGTTGTTATGTTTATTTTTCACGTTTGAATCTATTTGAACAAGAATAATTGGTTGAAACTTAATATTTTGATTAATCTATGATTGCTGAGAGTGAGAACAAGCGAAGAACGAATAAGTAATCTGAAACAGTTTTATTCACTATGGTGGAGTGAAAAAAACTTTTTGCTTCAGATCAATTTCCCCGGGGTCAAAAAAGTGGGCATTTGGTCTGAAAACATGTTTAAAAGTGGTTTTGCATGGTTGCACGTAAAAATGGCCGTGCTACCTCCCTCTAGTGGTTTGTTGGTCCCAAATTTTGCAAAATTTGTCATAACTTCTTAATTTCAAACAGTAGAAAGCTGAAAGTTACTTCAAAAGTTGCAGAACACTCTAGTTTATATCTGCTCTAAGAGGACTTTTGCTTCAATTTTGGTCAGAAAAAGAGTTATTAACAAAAAACACATTTTTATCAAATTTTTTCTTTTCAAACAGATATTATGGAGTTAACTTGTTATGATGGCAATTAAAAAAATATATTTGTCTTTGACCTTCCAGATTTGTCAGAAACCATCTTGTTATGATTGAAAACGACTTCCCAATTTCGTAGCATACCAGTATTGCTTCCAGGTAACTTTTTACCGGAATCAAAAGTGAGGCCACAAAGTACTATCGTAGCGCATGTCACTTTTATTTTGTTTTCACAAAACCTAGTAACAAAAAAGTTCTTTTTCTATTCACTGATTTTGAAATTTATAAAATTGTGAACAAAACCCAACTACAAAATATTTCATTAAATGATATTACCAACGCTATAGATATAGACCACACAACAACTGAGCTGGCTGATACATCAAAAGAACATATTTTTAACAATACTGAAAACATTGTAGGCTACTTACTGAGATTAAGCTGTAAATACTACTGGTACTTATTCTTCAGATTCTATAGCGGTATAGTGTTGCTTTCTGCAAAGTGTGCAGTAGTAATATTATAAAGCCTTGAAACCTGTAAGTTTGTAATAAACTCTGAATAAGGAAACTAGAAACCAGGCGGTTAAAGTTTTGCAAATATTACGTAGGGGGCATGGGTTGAAAAGCATGCAACAGTTTCTTGGTTTCTTGCCTACAACAAAGCGAGTGATTTGGTCGCTAATAAAAGTGAAGTTTGGCTATTTGGTACGATTATGGTGTAAATCTTCGTCATCAATCTGAAGTGGCGAATCTTTCGAAGAACACTGAGAAAGATCATAATCGGAATGGTTGTCAGATAATGTTGCAGTGTCTGCCTTAACAACTACGTCTGAGTCCAGTCGGGATCTTTTGCTGATTCTAGGGATATAAAAAATATGAAAATTTTTGCTTGAACTTTACTTCATGGGTGCTAAATTTTCAGTCACTGCAGTGCATTTTGAACCTCTGGTAGCTTTATGGTTGTTGTGAAAACCACAATCTTTGCTGCACTTGCGAAGGCCGTGCGCTGCTTTCAGCATATGTCTACGTTTTTTTATCTTCAAAAAAAATATCAAGCAATTAATCCACTTACATCACATGAAACCTGCCTCCTTGAAAAATGTTGTTCCTTGGTTAGCCTTAGGGTACCAGTCCAAATTGCTGAATTTCTTTACCAACTCTTGAACTTTTCTGATCACGCGAGATGTGCTGATCGTACAAACATTGCACCACGTCCTTAAACAGATCACCTGCTTTGTTGTAGGCAAGAAACCAAGAAACTGTTGCATACTTTTCAACTCATGCCCCCTACGTATATCAGCGAAACTTTAACTACCTGGTTTCTAGTTTCCATATTCAAAGATTACGGCAAACTTATAGGTTTTAAGACTTCGTAATATTACTACAGCACACTTTGTAGAAAGCAACACTATACCGCTACAGAATCTGAAGAATAAGTAGTAAGTACCAGTAGTATTTACAGCTCAAATCTCAGTAAGTACAGTATTTTCGGTATTGCTAATCTCACTAAGTACTCCACCCTATTGGAGAATAACGTACTCCACCCTGTTGCAGAATAACGCAGTAAATATTGAACAATAATCTCAGTAAGTACAATATTTTTGTGTTTTCGGTATTGCAAATACTGTATTCTTCTGATGTATCAGCCAGCTCAGTTGTTGTGTGGTCTATATCTATAGCGTTGGTAATATCATTTAATGAAATATTTTGTAGATGGGTTTTGTTCACAATTTTATAAATTTCAAAATCAGTGAATAGAAAAAGAACTTTTTTGTTACTAGGTTTTGTGAAAACAAAATAAAAGTGACATGCGCTACGATAGTACTTTGTGGCCTCACTTTTGATTCCGGTAAAAAGTTACCTGGAAGCAATACTGGTATGCTACGAAATTGGGAAGTCGTTTTCAATCATAACAAGATGGTTTCTGACAAATCTGGAAGGTCAAAGACAAATATATTTTTTTAATTGCCATCATGACAAGTTAACAACTCCATAATATCTGTTTGAAAAGAAAAAATTTGATAAAAATGTGTTTTTTGTTAATAACTCTTTTTCTGACCAAAATTGAAGCAAAAGTCCTCTTAGAGCAGATATAAACTAGAGCAGTGGTTCTTAAACTGGGTTCGACCGAACCCCAGGGGTTCGGTGAGGCTGTAGCAGGGGTTCGGCTAAGATCAGAATAAGTTTTTGCAAAAAGGTATACAGTTGTAGTAAATGACTATCTCTACGTGGAATGGTGCATCCCCCCACCATATTCTTTCAACGCTGTTTTTGATGAATACAATTTTTCCACAATTTCAAACCTATTTGATAACAATCATCTTTACGCCTTAAGCACGCATAAATCAAAATAGTGCGAACAAAATGTATCTTATTTGGTGAAGGACTTAGAGTTAGAGGCAAAAAATTAAACAGAATTTGCCATAAAAATTGTTCAAAAAGCTCTAAAATGGCCATTACAGTGTCTAAATTTTTGAAAACTTTCCGGGGAAGCATACCCCCGGACCCCCCTAGAGCCATATTTTTGTTCCTCAATTTGCTTCAAATTGACTTTCCGGAAAAAAAATACGCTTAAAAAATGTAAAAATTTTATGCCACCCTCCACCGCCTTAAGAATATTCTGAATACGCCCCTGACGTGAAACATTTTCAAAGAGATTATGCCCTTTTCCGGTTTAGACGTCTAACGTCTTTGCACTCATTTAACATTCAGCCTAATTCAAAAAAATGCATCCCCCCTCTAAAATTTTCCGGATCCGCTCCTGGTTATAATTAAGGGTTTGATGTATGCTTGCATGACACCTGTTGGGTTCGATACTTCCGACAAGTTTGAGAACCACTGAACTAGAGTGTTCTGCAACTTTTGATGTAACTTTCAGCTTTCTACTGTTTGAAATTAAGAAGTTATGACAAATTTTGCAAAATTTGGGACTAACAAACCACTAGAGGGAGGTAGCACGGCCATTTTTACGTGCAACCATGCAAAACCACTTTTAAACATGTTTTCAGACCAAATGCCCACTTTTTTGACCCAGGGGAAATTGATTTAAAACAAAAAGTTTTTTTCACTCCACCTCATTATTCCATCTACTATCCACTATTATTCACTCCATCTATTATCCATATTTATTGGTAGCAGAGGATGGTTTCTCGGTAAAGAAATGTCAAAAGGAAAAATCCAGTTGATGTTAAACAAGAATATGGATTCAGAGCAGTGCAATCTAATGACGTACCGTCTTGTTCGAACGAAAAAGACTGAGACTTTGAATGCTCAAAAGAGAGCAAGAAGTATTTGTAAAGCCAGATTCACTCGCTGTAAAAATCAGCTATTCGGCATATTAGACGAGTAAAACGTGCCGTCTCAAGCAGCAGCAAAAGCGGCACGTTGTAAGCTTGGTGAAGCCTTTGTGGAGTTGGTCGAAGTTTTTGACCAGTTGTCCAAGGCATGTGAAACTAACGGAGAATCTAGCAAATGTGACGATGTTTATGAAGAGATGGATAAATTAATCCCGATGTACAATGAAATTGAATCTCAAGCGAGAGATTTTATTGCTTCCAGTAAAAGCACTTCGACTATCACCTCCTCTGATATGTCAAGAGTTGAGACATGGGTAACCCAGCAGCAACAGCAAATCCGGCAAGAGTCGTTGGAAGGCGTACAAAAAAAACTCGATCAAACCTACTTCATCTATCGTTAAAACTTGAGTTTTGAAATTGTAAAAATCAAACGTTTCTGGTTAATCCCATGTGAGTCGTAATTATCGTTTTGACGTAATCCTGAGAACATTTGTTTTGTAAAGCTCGCTTTGCTGTATAGCGCTCTGTACCTTGTCAAACTTGTGCTAGTCCGCATAGTTAATAACAGCTTAAGTGTTGTTAAGTTTTAGAAATGAAGTGATTTGTTGATCTGTTATTTTAACATAACTTTATGTTTATTTTTCACGTTTGAATCTATTTAAACAACAATAATTTGTTGAAACTTAATATTTTGATTAATCTATGATTGCTGAGAGGGAGAACAAGCGAAGTACGAATTTTTTAACAGCTCAGATGGCCGAGTGGTATAGAGCGTCTGTCTCTTGAGCTGTAGATTCGGGTTTGATTCCGAGTCAGGTCAAACCAATGACTTTAAAATTGGTATTCACAGCTTCCCTGCTTGACGCTCAGCATTAAAGGGACAGTGTGAAGAACAAGCCGGCAAGTTTACTTGTTGTGCCGTAGGGAAAGGCGCTTAGCGGGATTCCCCCATCTTGGTGAGGTAGACAGATGGCTGGCAACTCCTAAGCGAGCTCGTATAGCGCATTGATCGCTTTCTCGCGATAGGAGGATAAATATGCATTTAAACTAAACTAAACTAAGTAATCAGAAACTGTTTTGTCCAATGGGAAGCCCCTATGCCTGGTCTGTCAAGAAGCAAACCTCAAACGCCATTATAAAAGCCAACATGAAGCTAAGTATGCCAATATCTGAAGTATGAAAATATCAGAGGGCAAGAAATTGTTTAAATTCTTGTGCAAATAAATCTTAATTGGTATTTAAGTGTGGTAAAAACGTTTGCGACCTATCTTAATCACAAACCAAGTCCTCAAATAAAAAAGGTTTAGCCATTAACGAACGAATATTTTTTTTGCGTCTATTTTCTGATCACTACTTTATCACATGTTCACTTCTTAGTGATATAACAATGTGCTTTATGTCACTGGTTCTAAAACTTGTTCGAAGTACTGAGATGAGCTAGTGTCATGCAGCTAACCTTTTGCTAAATTCAAAAATTCAGTGTAAACTCTAAACCAATGTTGAGCTCACAGCGGACTATGATTGGTTGCACACGAAACTTTCTTATTCAATGAAACAAACCATGAATTCCAAACAAGAATAAAATTCAACACCCCTTTGTGTGGCTTCACTTAAAATACAAAATGATTTTTGCTCGTCAAATGACATAAGTTTTTAAACAGGGGAGGCCAGACGAAGGCCAACGTCAAACCTACATGACCTTGTTGAAAGCAATCGCATGGTGCTTCACAAAACCAGAAAAAAATAATAATAAGAAAATCCCTGGAAGATACATCTTTCAACCTCATACGAGCGAAATTGGATAAAATTTCGCGCAAAAAAAACTTGGATGCAAACTTGCAAAGTCGCATCTTGCGAAAACCCATCTTTCTGCTGCTGCAGTTCGGTAACAAGCTAAGAAATGCGCGACTTCACTTTGGCATGTGCCATGCCCAAAGTCAAACCTGATTGCCTCATGACATATATTGAAAAACTACACTGGACATCTTGGTTGCCACAAAATACACATTTCGTGGTAATTGTGTGTTCGTGTAAACGCTAACATGCCAATTTTTGTTTCATAATTTCCTCGCATGCCAACGCTTGGTTAACTATCATTAAATTAACAATTTTTCCTATTTTTAAAACCACGTTGCTTACAAAGAACTAAACATTCACAAAAATACGAAAAAAACAGTTACAGTAGTTTGAATTTTATCAACAACACGATCAACGATTCCTTTCTTGCAAGCATTTGTTCTGAGCCAACTAGCTAAATTGAGCTTCAACGGCGCAATGATAATATGCATTATTGCATCTAATACGTGTCAGTCGGTCAACTGACTTCACAATTAAGATTTATTAAGTTTCATGACAGAAAATCCCTGTTCACACACACAGGTTTGTGTTTCCAAATTAAGCCACCAAAAACGAGCGTTTTTTAAAAGAACTGGATATGCTTCTTCTTGCACCTGAAAATAAAACTAAAGGTAATGCAGAAGCAATCTAGAAAGTGCGTGAAAGCTTTCAAGCAGGTTAACCTTCATAATACATTTTTAAGCTTTCGTGATTCAAATTTTTTCGCACAAAAATATTTTATTTATGACTGAACATTTGCGGCTCGCCTGAAGGCCCATCACTTAAGAGCTGTTTTACAGTAGATTATATTTTGTAGCTGACACAAAACTAATCTGCGGTCTAGCACAGCGTTTTTCAAACTGGGAGGCGCGCCTCCCCAAGGAGGTGCAAACTGTTCTTAGGGGAGGCGCGAATGTTAACCTCAATCATTTAAAAACACTCGTATGATAAGCCTATAGCATAATCCGTTTAATTACATAAAAACAACAGCTAGTTGTTTGATTAACAGAAGTGTTAGTTGCAAAATCAAGAGAGGTTATTATTAAAAATTATTAGCTCGCCAGCAAGAAATCTAAGCCAGTATCCAAAGTCTTGCTTAACTCTTCATTAAACTTCCAAGGTCATTGTGACGTCCTAACTTACCGATACGCGACACGCAGTAATGCGATTACCATAACAAACCATGCTGCCTGCCATTGCGCGCTGTAAAATTTGCTAGCCTGCGTCAAACAAGCTGATTGTTCAATGATGTAACAATCAAACGTGTATTGTCTTACTCCGGTCGTTAAGGTTATCTCAAATATTTTTTTGATATCAGACCATAAAACCGAACGATGAAGCAGTAAAAATTGTGCAAAGCTGTGCGTTCGATTTGTTCTTTAAATTGGCGCGAGTATGTGACACCGTGTTTTGACTGTCTAAGCATTCTAAAAGTAAGAGATGTAGCCAAAATGGAAATGGCAAAATTTGTCCACAAATCTGTTAACCACTCCCTAGCAAAATATTTTCAAGCCTATTTTCACAAGATGTCATTGGCACACAAACGTTCTACTAGGTCTTCCTCCAGTGATAATTTAGCAATCCCTCTGTTTCGAACAAGCCGTGCGCAAAAGTCTATCAAGTATCAGGGGTCGAAGGTTTGGAATTTTATACCAACTGCTATTCAACATTTAAAAGTTAAAAAATTTATGCAAACATATCGCACGCGCATATTGGCTGCATATAGAAATTAAATTACTAAATTTTACTTGTAGTTCGTTCTTTTAATTAACCACATACTAAAAGATGTAGCTATCTTATTGCTGCTACAACGAGAATTGAATGTGTGAGCATCATTCTGCTAATGAAACCAAACAAAAGGTAGTCGTTTAACTCGAAGACTTCACGTACCTTCAGGGCTTCCTCATATTGCAGGTAAATGTGCTTCAGTTGCATGTTTACATTAAATCTACTGATTTTTTTCTATTTAACGTTTTTTTGAGTGCTTGTAGTTGTAATATAAAATAAACGTATCTGTCTGTCAAATACAATTTCTCTTACGCGTGGTTTTTATTGCGTTGCCACACTAAAGTTCAACGTCAACATGAAATAAACAAAAAAAAATCGGTAATTGCATTGCCGCGTATCTGCTAAAAAAAAATCGGTAATGAAGATAGTCGAGAGAGTGCTAGAGAAGAGAATTAGTGAAGGTTGATGACATGCAATTTGGCTTTATGCCTGGGAAGAGCACGACTGATGCTTTGTTTATTTTGAGAAGGATGCAAGGGAGTTTCGTGGAAGAGAGAAAAAGCTGTACATGTGTTTTGTGGACTTGGAAAAAGCGTTCAATAGGGTTCCCAGAAAAGTGATGAAATGGGCATTAAGAAAGAAAAGCTTGCCAGAAGTGTTGGTGAAAGCAGTAATGAGCTTGTATGAGGGTTCAAGGACGAAAGTCAGAGTTGGATCGTTTTTTTCGGAGGAATTTGGGGTAAGAGTTGGTGTGCATCAAGGGTCTGTGCTATCACCATTGATATTTGCTATTGTGGTTGATGCAGTGTTAGAACATGCAAGAGAGGGACTATTGAATGAAATTTTGTACGCGGATGATCTTGTGCTGATGAGCAAAAATTTGGAGGATCTAAGGGAGAGGTTCCAAAGGTGGAGAGATGCATTGGAAAGCAAGGGATTGAGAATAAATATTAGAAAGACTAAGATGATGGTGAGTGGTGCAAAAGGGGAGGTTGTGCGTAGCAGGGTGGATCTGTGTGGAATATGTGGAAAAAGAGTTATGTCTAACGCAGTGTGGTGCACGTTCTGTAAGAAGTGGATTCATGCGAGATGCACCAAAATGAAAAAAGTATCTTGCAGTTTTGCACAACAGTTTGTATGTAGAAAATGTGAAGATATTGGAGACGGAAAGGAAGAACCAATGGAGGTATTGTGTGATGAAGTGGAGACTGTGAAGGGTTTTTGTTATCTTGGAGATAGGCTGAATGCTAGTGGTGGGTGTGAAACTGCAGTGATTGCAAGAGTAAGGATCGGTTGGATGAAATTTAGAGAATGCAGAGAGTTGTTACTTGGGAGAAGGTTTTCTTTGAAAATGAAAGGGATGGTGTATCGTAGTTGCGTAAGATCAGCAATGTTACATGGAAGTGAGACATGGTGTTTGAGAGAAAATGAGATGGTAATTTTAAGAAGAACTGAAAGAGCTATGGTGAGATCAATGTGTGGAGTAAAACTAGTGGATAGAAAGAATACTGAGGAGCTGATGAAAATGCTAGGTCTGAAGGAAACTTTAGATAAAATGGCTATAGCGAAAGGAGTAAGATGGTATGGACATGTGGTTAGGAGGGATGATGAGAGCATTTTGAAGAAGGCAATGATGTTTGAAGTGAATGGACCACAAAAGCGAGGACGGCCGAAGCAAACATGGAAGAAACAAGTCGAAGAGAATATAAAGAAAATTGGGTTGAGGAAGCTACAGATCGCACGAGAAGGAGAGAGGGAGTGGGAGCGATTGCTGAAGGAATGAGGTGCATCCGGCCACCTTCGGACATGAGGAAAAACCGGATTAAAACTGGTTGATGATGATGAATTGCATTGCCGCGTATCCGCTAATGCACCTTTGTGCGATTTGATTCGTATTATCGCATGATTTTGCAATTTTGCTCGAAAATGCAATCGCTAAGTCCACCTGCTCTATCAACTGTAGTTATTTATCTTATCTAATCAAAATGACAAAAAGTAATGGAGAAATAATCGAAAAACAATGCAGTAAATGTTATCAAAATTAAAATATAATATAGTAAGATCATAAAATCTTTCAATATTGTCGCGTGCCACATTTGGGACGCGTGCCACGTGTTGAATGTCCCTGGTGTAAACTTATTCTGCTATTTGCCGAACCCCTGCCAGAGCCTCAATGAACCAGCTCAAGAACCAGTGCTATGTACTGAAGACGAGAAGAGATGTTCATTTGGTTAAACTGAGAAGTTCATTCTTAGGGAGACGAGTTTCAAGGAATTGCTGAAAAGTTGACAGGCTGCGTCTTAGCAACAAAAAAAGATGAGAGCGGCCATCACCACCAAGTAGGAACTATATAATGCCAACAAATATGTTGAAAAAAAAAAGACATCCATATATCCTACGCAAGAAGGATATTGATTCGATGAAAAGTTTGTGGAGGAAGAGCCGTTTGCCCACAATGAGACCGAAACCGATTGATGATAAGGTAAAGAAGTTTTAAATGAGTACACCAAAGCGAAAAGAAAAGTGGATCGGAAACCATGAATTCAAATACCTTTTTTGATGTGTGCACCTGCAAATGCATTTCCTTGAGCAAAGATGTGCGGTTGTTTGACAACATTTTTTGCAGATGTGCTACGAATTAGTTGAGAAGTAGAGGGATTGAATCATGCCTTTTCTAGCAGTGTTTCCAACTGAATTAACGATAGTTTTGGTACACTTTAAACCCACGTTCTCTACGCAAATCTCTGGACATTTTATTTAACCCAATGGCAATGATCCATCAAGAATTCAAATTTAGGGTAAAGGTCGAGATACCAGTACAGAAAACACGCGGATGTGCTCTATATTTTCGACTTCCCAATAAAGGCAAGTTCGTACATACTGCACATGGCAATCACTACGTGTGTTTGGTGCTGGCATTTCAATATTATAGACAGATAAGAAACTGCTATCTCTTAAACAATCAACTCTCTGAACGGTGTACTGACCAAGTTACGGTAAAATCGTGTTTTTGACCCCTGAAATAAGCAGCTTTCAAATTTTTTCCCAGAGTGTTTCTATGTCAATTTGGACCCCGAAAATTAGCAAAAGGCGATTGCAATTTCAAAAAAGGGGAGTTCCTAATCGCAAATGGTCAGCAGTAGAGGCTCATTAACGTGAATACACTTCGAGCATCCATTGCAGTGTCAAAAACGAAATGGATGAAGCCTGGACTTTATTGCTTTTTGATCTGTCTCTACGAAATGTTTCCTAGTTGTTGAAGCACTTTCAATAAGGGGATTAAATAACGAAAAACCACCACTAAATTTGAGGAAATCAAAGCGAACAAGCAGAGCAAAAACAAATTAAACGATCCAATAATAATTATACGTCACTATCGCAAACAGAATAACGTATTAACAGTCCAGAGATTACATCTTCATTGAAACCACGAGCTTGTAATATATTGCATTGTACCTTTTCTGTGAAATCCCTTGCTTTTATACAACTCGATAAGTTCTCGGTGTTTGTTTGATTCTTTCAGCATTCTCTCAGCTTCATCTATATGACAGTGGTTATCAGGCAGACGAAGTAGCGGAGCGACAAGAGCATCGTTGGTCTGAAACAACAAAAAAAGTTAAAAGAGAAACACATCACTAAGAATATCATTGTAACGATATAACTGTTTAATATGTTTTGTTTTAAATTTTGGATTTTGGACCGATGCGTTGTTTTATTCGTGGGTTTGTTTCGTAAGGTTGCATTATCAATAGGCTGACCAGATTAAACTATGACGAAAACGGGACATTTTAAAAACAAACAAACGTAGAAGAGAAAGATCAAGCATCTCTTACCGTACGAAACAGTCCAAAGTGGAAAGAGTTGAGACAAGATTACAAGTATGATTACAAGCAGTGGCGCACCCAAGGTTTGGCAAAGGTGGGGCCACGACCGGGGTGTGGGGGTGAAACCCCTAGCCGCCAACGAGTTTTTACAGTTTTCACATAAGAAACATATTTTAGCGCACTTTTTTGTCGAACAAGAGCACGTAGTGAGTAGAGTCATTATGGAAAATGCAAAAATATTTTTGCCACTAATGTCTAAGAGCAGAAACTTGGCTAAAATAAGTTAAAGGAGGCTGCAACCATTATTAGTTTGAGACATTATGGACTGAAAGTTAGGTTTTAGCACCTTATTAATAGGACGACAAGGAGGGGGTCATGACACCGTGCTCCCCCCCCATTTGCGTGTGCCAAAAGTGAAGCCGCGGAGAGAATCGAACCCAAAACTAGTCCAGCCCTTCCTTTTACACGCTCCGCTCCACCGTTGTGATCTTTCTAGTCGGAAATGCAGTGATTTGATGTTAAGAGATTCACGAACATCTGCGTTTTTAACCTTGTCCAACAAGGTCAAATCGCTAATTCTTCGCAAAACTCCCATTTCGGTTGCTGGAACTCGAGATCTCACTTTCTCATTCACGATCCACACTCATGGCCATAAGTCAGAATAGGAACATAGACTGATCTGAAAATGGATACCTTTGCCCTGGTGCAAAGCTCCCGTTTCAGTACCATAGATCGGTGGAGTAGGCGCATTACTGCACTCGCTTTTCCAATGCGAATATCCACTCGCTATTTCATCTACCATTACTTGAGAATGAGATGCCGAGGTACTTGAATTTCTCTGACTGTTTTAACGGTACTCCATCAATTTGGAAAGAGCACTGCTTTGGTTGTCAGAACAGGCAGAAGGTTTCTGTTTTTGTTGTACTGATTTTCATTCCGGCCATAGAACATGCATCTAAAAACCTGTCAAGAGCTTGAGACCATTTTGGGTAGGGTCGAGTAGCACAAGATCATCTGCAAATAACAGACATTGCACAGTGCAATCACCGATCTTTACTACGCCACAAAACTCACTTTTCTTAACTATTCTATCCATATTTATAAGGTACGATATAGGTGAAAGAGAGCAGCCTTTCCGTAGTTCCACACTTACTCTGAAAGGTTTCGTCGTTGCACAGTTAACATGAACACAGACCTCGGAATGCTTGTACAGCGACTTAAAAGCAGTTAGTACCTGGCCACCAATGCCATACTGTAACAGCACAGCCCAAAGCGTGTCTCTAGGAGTGCGATTATATGCTTTTTCAAGATCAACAAAACATACATTGACCTCTTTTGCATATTCTCACTTTTCAAAGATTTGCTGCAAAGCAAAGATCTGGTCCATTGTGCTTCGGCCAGGACAAAAGCCACACTGAGCATCCGTTAGTTTAGGCTCGACTATTTCATGGCATTTCTTTTCAAGGCATTTGGCATAGACCTTATCCGGGACACTGATGAGAGATATATCCCTATAATTGGTGCATTTTCTGTTGTCTCCTTTCTTGTGGGTAGGTATTATCACACTGGTTTGCCATTGCTTTGGTGCTTGGCCAGTCCTACAGTACATGCCACCTTACAACCACGAGTCAACCAACGAACACCATACATTGTTCATTGCTTTTCACATTTTAGGTCTGATCATCCTCACCAGGTGCTTTTCCAGTTTTCAATGATTTGATAACTGCATTTACATCTGCTTCGGTGATCTGAATATCTTCCCCAACCTCTTCCTTATGATATATGTCTTCCTTATGATATGTCTTACCTAAATGCCCACGGGAAGAAGTTGTCCACGAAAGCACCGGTGACAAAGCAGGATGTGAAGACCAGTTTACCTAGAACTCATAATGACGCAATGAGGTGTTACGTGTGTGATGGCAGAGGCCATAGAGCAATGGAGTGCCCAAGCAAAGCATCAACGTCACGGAATGAGCCGTTTGGTCATGGCCGCTGGGCTTATTGCTTTAAATGTGGGGCAATGGGACATGAAGCTCATGAGTGCAAAACAGCAATACAGCGCTCTCAACCTGCATCCTGAGCGGGGGGAGGCGTAATCCCAGGGGGAATACGACCCAAGCTCAACGAGATGCATGTGCAATGAAAGTGCCACAGAGAAGTGACGAAAAAGAAGCCGGATTGGGGATGGAAACGCTAGAACTGAAGTCTGAAGAAAAGATTAAGGTGCTTAATGGGGCGTGTATGGCGGAAATTAAAGCTAACTTACCTGAGTTGTCGGGCAAGGTTGGAGGTAAGAAAGTGGAGGTGTTGCAAGATACTGGTTGCAGTGGAGTAATTATTAGAAGAGAGTTGGTGGATGAAGCGGATTTTACCAGAAAGATGGGGCATATCATGACGAAGAATAGCACGCTTAAGCGAGCTCTCATGGCTAAAGTAGAAGTGGATACACCATTCTACGTTGGAACTGTTGAAGCCTTGTGCTTGCAGGATCCCCTCTTTGACTTAATCATTGGTAACGTGCCTGGAGCTAGAAGATCAGACGATCCAAATCCAGAATGGGGAGTGGTGACGACGGTGGCTACAAGAGTGCAAGCACGGAGTGGCAAGGATCCCAAATCACTTAAGATGAAAGAAGTGACGGATAAGATAACGATTAACAAGAAAGATTTCATCAAGATGCAGGATGAAGACCCCACCTTGCAGAAGTTAAAACAATTGAAAGGAACCGAGACCAGGAAGGGATATGTGGTCTCATACGAGAAAAGGATTGCAGAGACTGCAACGCCTGGGCGGAGGGATATCCCAGGGGAGCCTTGGGGGGAAACCCAGTTGGGCTGCGGATGTGTCCAGAGCGTCCAGGGGGGGCATCCTCAGGTGGCTGCAGTTGGGCAAGTTGGGACTAATTTGGTAGAAGTACAGAAGAATGCTGCTGAGGAGGTTAGTGTTAATGAGGAGGACTTGCTGGGGCTGGTGACGTTCCAATCGAAGGAAAGCATCCAAGATATGTGCGTTGGGGCCGAGTTAAATGGTGAACAGCGGGAAAAAGTTGTGGAAGTTTTAAGAAGGTATGATGAAATCTTTACGAAAATCCCAGGAAAGGCCAGCATGATTGAGCATAAGAATGATCTTACTGACGATCGCCCTATTAGGTGCAAGTCTTATCCTTTGCCTTATGCCAAGAGAGGTGAGATTCGGGAGGAGATAAAAAACATGATGGATACCAGAATCGTGAGGGAATCAAGCTCGCCCTATACTTCTCTGCTGGTTGTTGTCAAGAAGAAAGATAGTTCTAACAGGATGTGCATCGACTATCGAAAGCTCAACCTAGTTACGGTCGCAGATCCAGCGCCAATAACTGTGGCCAAAGACTTGTTTGGGAAGTTAAAAAAGTGCTAACATTATTCGACAATACATCTGAGTTAAGGATACTGGCAAATACCGGTTGCTGAGGAGGATATACACAAGACCGCGTTCGTAACCCCGAATGGCTGTTATGAGTTCCTGCGTATGCCGTTTGGAATGAAGAACTCTGGAGCAACGTTGGTTCATGGCATGAGGAAGCTACTTTAAGACATGGACAATGTCCAGTGCTATAAAGACGATCTGATTGTCTACACCAAGGACTGGGCTACTCATCTGCAGGTGCTTGATACACTTCTGGAAAAACTAAGACAAGCAGGCTTAGTTATTCGATCTACTAAGTGCGTATTTGGCTTGAAATCTGGAGCAACGTTGGTTCATGGCATGAGGAAGCTACTTTAAGACATGGACAATGTCCAGTGCTATAAAGACGATCTGATTGTCTACACCAAGGACTGGGCTACTCATCTGCAGGTGCTTGATACACTTCTGGAAAAACTAAGACAAGCAGGCTTAGTTATTCGATCTACTAAGTGCGTATTTGGTTTGAAATCTGTCCAGTTTTCAGGACATTCCATCACAGAAAATTGCATTTTCATCAATGATGATAACTTGGAGAAGATACGCCGTGCAAAGAGACCCACAACAAAAAAGGAAGTTCGATCATTCTTGGGTCTTGCCAACTATTACTGCAAAGACATACCATCATTCGCGGCAATTGCGGCGCCACTAAGTGACTTGACAAAAAAGGGACTGCCAGAAAGTGTGAGGTGGAAAGATGCTCAAGAAAAGGCATTTGTGACCCTACGTGAAAGCATGGTGCACAGGCCCATTCTGCATCTGCCAGATCACAACAAGACTTTTATTTTGGGTATTGATGCATCAAACTGTGGACTTGGAACTGCGCTTAGACAGGAACACGAAGGAAGATTTTTTCCAATCGAGCATGAAAGCAAGAGGCTGACATCTGCAGAGCGGAAGTATTCCACCATCGAGGAGTGTTTGGCCATTGTGTGGGGAGTATCAAAATTTCGTATGTATCTGGCTGGTAAGCCATTCGTTTTATAGACTGACCATCAACCCCTTACTTTTCTAAAAGATGCCAAGTTTTAAAACAATCGAATTATGCAATGGGCATTGGCACTACAGGGAGACGACTGTACTGTGAAGGACATTCCTGGCAAAAACAATGTTGTAGCGAACTATTTAAGCCGCTTAGTGGCTGACTCTAAAAATTGTTAATTCGTGCCGTGTTTTGAAATTCGTTGTGTGAAGTAATTATGTAACTAAGTGATATCGTTTTTTTTGTGAGTGTATTATATTTTCCGTTGGATAATATTCTTAACAAGGGGGGAGTGTAACAATTTAACTAGGGCCTTTTTTTTTGACCAAAAAAAAAAATTTTTGACTTTATTTTTGTAAAATTTTGACTTAATCGCTTCCGCGTATCATTTATGTCTTGTTGCACTTTATTAATTAAATATGTTTTATAATCTGCAATTTACATAAGTTTTTAAAGAAAAAGGTAGCCTACTTCGAACATTTTCTCAATTACTCAGTGTTGAAGCTAATGCAACAAAGCGACGCATGACGTTAAAACCTAGGATAACGAGCCATTGTATGTACCAGTATCAATTAGTGTGTAATACAAAAATTGCGTTGCTATTGCAACTGTACTGCACACTACCAGTATGTCTATGATTTTTTTAACGAAACCCACACAGTATAATTACAAGGACGTTTTATTGTAATACAGCATCATATATTTTTTTACGTTCTTAACATCAAAATTTCTGTCTTTTTTCAGTAATTTATTGAGCATAGAAAACGACCTCTCAACAGCAGCAGAGGTTGGCTGGGCTTTTTGCAATAGTGCGTAGCTTGTTGGGTCAATTGCCAAGTCGGTACAGTTTATTGTTTTTTCTAAATCAGAGGTGGATAGTCGTTTGTTAATGTAGTCTTTAATTGCGCAAGGATCATCATCGAATTGCATATTCTTCAGCAGTCTGTATGCTTTGGTTATTGTGCAGGCACTTCCTTCTCAGAACTCTACGTTGGCTGCTAAAGTCCGGTATTGATTTATTTTAACCAAGTCCGACACCAAACCTTCCACATTGATAGTGTCTTTTGTTCTGCTGACTAAGAGGCCTGCACTTGTCCAATTGTCAACAATGGTACAAACAGCTGGAAGATTCTCACTATAATATAAGGCAGCTCTAAGCCAAGTTGCCCATCTTGTAATTACAGGGTCAGGAGGAGATGGCAGACCAGTATCATGAAAATCTTTCTTGCAATCTTCCTTTTTGATTGTTGCTATTACTTCATCAATATTTTTAAAATGAGCACGCACGCGCATAGCGCAATTATGTAGTAAGTGCGCAACGCAGGTGACATGCATCAAAGAAGGGTATAATTCTTTTAATGTCTTTTCAGCCGAAGACATGCACTGAGCAGCATCAGTCAAAAACAATGAAAAATTCTTGCGTTTTGTATCAAGTTGTCGCAATATGTCATCCACAATGTGCAGAATAATACCGCTATCAACATTGCGACCACTGTCAAGTGGATGGCAATTAACGAGAAATGTCTAATCTGGAGCATCTAAGCTGCCCACAAGCACACTAATATACTTTTATTTAGCAACCTCTGCTTCATCCACCATCAAAAAAAATTTTTTGTCACAAAGTAATTCTTGAATTTGTTCCTCTTTTTGGGATGCCAGTTTAGCAACACATGCCTGGGCTGCAGTCTCTGAAGGCAATACTTTTCCTATTCTAGCAAACAGAGACTTTAAAGAAGGATGGTTCAGTTTATAAAGTGGGATATCTGCAGCTAAGAATGAAGAAACAACCTGTTCCTTGAAGTTTACTTGATAGAAATGTAAAAAAGTTTGCCCACTTTGAGATTTGCTTTTCGTCTCCAATTTTCCTTGATGTTGCTTACTTTTTTGGTAGCTTTCCACAAAAAACGTTTTGTCGCATTTGACTAACACGTCGCAAAGGTTGCATCGCAAGTCGCCAGCAGGAGTTGCCGAAAACTCATCCGGATATTCCTGGCAAGTTTGCCTAACTTTCGCTATAGAAGATTTGGCTTGTTTTGGCATTCTTTGCTGTGCAAGCTACAACTTAAAAGACCACGCGTAAAGAGCGCAAGGCTTTTATAGGATTAGATTAATTGTCTAACAATTATGTATTTATGCATCAACAATGACGTTTCATGCATAATAAGTGCTATTTCCTCCTCAATTACCGCACGCATTATTGTGACGATAATGCAAATATTGCAACTATTTCAAAAGTTTAAAATCAAATAAAACTGCGCATAAAAGTTTAATAGCAGCTCAAAAATTCAAAAAAATATTTAAAAAATATAAATTTGTTCGTTTTCGTAAGGAAATCTTTGATAAAGACAATTTTGATTTTATGCAAAGTTTTGACTGTATTTTGACTTATAAAATCTACCAAAACAGACTCCTGAACACCTTAAACGAACGTTAGCACACATTTGATCATGCAACAAGGTCCTGAAAAAATTTTGACTTTATTGGGCCCTAAATATAACTGTTAATATGTTTTGTTTTAAATGCTTTGTATACTGTAGTAGGTTTCAGACCAATGCATTGTTTTCCGAAGTTTTATTTGCTGGATTGTTTCGTAAGGTTGCATTATGAAGTCATAATTTCTACTGACGTAATTTTTCCGTGAATATTCTGGACAGATCTTTCCGTTACGTAATTTCACTGAGCTAAAATTTGTGCTAGTGCCGTCACAATTGTATTTACTGCGGTTTGGTGTGAATTTTTGCATGTCATATGATTTCTCTTTAACGTCACAATCGTGTTTACTGTGGTTTGGTGTCAGTTTTGCATGTCATGTGATTTCTCTTCTTGTTTCTTTTTGAGAATGCCGTAGAACGTTCTCGAAACTGAATTTAGTGCATAAATAGGCGTGAATTTTCGAGCATAATCATTCGAAGGTGGATTTAGTATGCGTAGTGTAAGCAATATTGTTGTATGCTGAAGTGTATAGCCGTTGTTGTATGGTGTTACTGAAGTGAGCAGTGGTGCTTGTGTTTATTGAAAAGTAGTACGGTGAGTACCGTAGCTAAGTGAGTTAAGTTGGGTCAATTATTATAATCGTTTGAAGAAGGTCTTGGTTTTTTTGTGACGTCAGATCTAAGAACGAATTAATTCTCACGGTTTGTCATATATATAATTCTTATCAATCGTCCTGTCAGCAAAGTAATACCATTTCCTACTTTGCAACAATCATAAAAAATTAGAAGCGGTTTTCTTTTTCTCACTATTGTATATATTTGAAACCAAAAAAGCATTATTGCCCCAAAGATAAACTTAATCATGTAGAATGTGGGAAGCTAAATGACCAATTCGCACAGCCTCAGTTTCTCTAGCTGGTTCAAAAATTCAAAAGCACCAAAACATTTTATCGGTTCAGAAGCCTTTGACTTGAGATTTCTTTTGCAATCCAGACTGCATACAACATACAAAATAACGAGATCTCCGGCATTAACTAATTTTTTTTAGTGACTGATTAGGTTAATGACTTCTTGGACTGGAGGTTTCGCTTTATGACAGAATTTTCTTGAAAACTCCCCAATCGTAGAATACCTATTAGCACATGCATATTTCAAATAGAGCAGCTAATTACATTTGGCCAAAAATTTAGAAACAAAATCAAAATTAAGTTTCAAGGTTGAAAAACTGCCCATAAAAATCAACTCACTGTAAGCCCTCAATTTACAACATTACTGTACAATGAACAAACGTACAGATTCTGCAATTTTTTTTTTTTTTTTGGTTAATCGAAATTGTCACAGAGGACATGTCACATGAAACAAACAACACTTCAAACTGGAAAGCTAATCCTTACCTTCAAGTAACACTTGAGCAATGTAGTGTCGATGATTTGCAATAATTGTTTCTTCGAATGCACTGTCGTGTTGCCAGCTACAATCGGGTGTGTGTTCTTGATGTACGGATCCGACAACTGCAAAGTCCTGTTCCGTTTCTAAAAAAATGCTAGTTTTACAATAAAAATCAAACTTCACAATACAAGAAATATGAGACGAAACTAGCTTTAAGAGGAAAAATAAAGGCACTGTAAATCTCAGAACTGGACGTTTGGACAACATAGATTCAGCTGTCATCATCAGCAGTGTACAATTGCTGAAACGTCCAGTTTTGAGATTTACAGCGGCTATATTTTTCCTCCTTAAGCTATTTTCGTCTCATATCTATTTTATTTCGAAGTATAATGGAAGTCGATACGGTAATGAGTGCTTTAAGGCAGCTGAGGAAACTTGAACAGCTACAAGGTAAGATCGGCAGCAACCAGGCAGCCATTAGCTCTTCTAAATAGAGCTCGACCAATATGAATTTTTTTTGCTGATACCGATATATTAAAAATTTAAAGGCCGATACTGATAACCCATATCTTCAAGACTTCGCTTCCACCTAAAAATTGCTGAAATAAAATTTCAAAACCCTGTGTATTGATACAATTTGATAGTGATACTATGCCCAATCCGAATTTCAGATGTAACAACACACAATAAATGAGTATATACGATAACGAAATTACTTTAGGAAAACCATTCCTAACAGCAAAAAGTGTAACAATAAAGGACAATGCTCAATGGTCAATAAAATATAAGCATGTACAAGCACGTTTACCGATATGCGACACGAGACAATAATTTTTCACAACTTGTGTGTTTCATTTTACTGATCACGCGAAAACCTGCAAAATCCCTCTACATTTACTTACATTATAATTTTAGTCGCGTCATCGCGTATCAATAAACCTGCCTTAAAAGTTGCAAAATCCAGAGCTTTTTTTCTTCTAGAAGATCAAAAACAAGAAACCAAGAGCGCAAGCGCACTTTCTGCATTGCAACGCACATGCACTGTCTGGCTGGCATTTAAGTGTGCTTGCACGCTCTTTTTCAAGCTTAGTTTTCGTGCTTGAATGTGTGCGCAACTGTGCACGCATGAATGCCAAAAAACCTTGCGCTTATTAGCACAACCATAAATAAGACGCTTTGTTGATTGCCGATAATTTATCGGTGAAAGACAGCCGATATGATATATCAACTAACTTCGTTATCGGCCGATAAATATCGGCAGACCGATATATCGGTCGAGCTATACTTTAAAAGCTTGTGTCTCGTACGATCTTTGCCCTGAATTTCTCAGGTTTAAGCTTTATAAGCCTAAGCTTGAGGCACAGTTTTGTACTGCCTTGCATACACTGCTGCTGATGACAGCTGAATCTATGTTGTCGAAACATCTAGTTCTGAGATTTACAGTGGCTTTATTTTTCCTCCAATGTTTGATGATATGACGTTGAAATTATTAATTTCATCATCACAAATAGCACAATGTTTTGCTCAACACTCAACGGCAAATCAAGAGATAAAAATTTACGAATATGGTTATGTTTATGTGGTTATGTGGAATATGGTTATGAGGTTAGTGAAATATGGTTATGTACCTTCTTCCTCTGACGCTCAGTGGAATATGATTATGTTATTCGAATGTGGTTATATGGCTAGTGTGGACATATGGGTAGTACTTTCATGCTTTGTACAGTCGACCAGGAATCTGGTGCACATGGCATACCAGTCTCAATGTCTATCCGTACGTCTATATGGCTTTGTGGTTACTGGAATATGGTTATGTACCTTCTTCCCTTGATGCCTTAGCAGAATATGATTAATGTAGACATATGGGTAGTACTTTTATGCTTTGTACAGTCAACCAGGAATCTGGTGTACATGGCATATGCTTTCCTGGGCAGTGCCTCCTCGGGGCACCATTCAGGCAATGATTTCGACTGGCTAGCTAAACTACTTAGCAACCCTGTTGCCTTGCAGGGCATGCCTGTTTAGGCAAAGGCTAGGCCCACTGCTTAGAACTGTGGTTGGCGTCAGCAAAAGCATGTGGCCATAAAACAAATGCTCCAAGAAAACCTCATGAAGATACAAAGAAAACTTTTGGCCCCAACAGCCCTCAAATGGGCAGGAGGTGCTAAGAATTCCCGAGTAAAAAATTCATGAAAAGAAAGTTGAAAAACGAATTGGAGTTAGATTTGGAAGCTAAACTGTTGGAAGTGTATCTGGCAGATGAACAGAGGTGTGCGAAGAACTAAGAAAGCGAAAGGTAGATTTATGTTGTTTGCACGAAGTGAAACGGAGAGGTAAAGGAGCTCGCTTTTTTGGCGTTAACGGAAGAAGGTACAAACTATGGTGGAGTGGAAATGATGATAAGACTGGAGGCGTGGGTATATTGGTAAAAGAAGAACTTTGCAAAAACGTAGTAAACGTCAGAAAAAGATGCGACAAAGTTATAGCCTTTGGATTAGTGTTTGGAGAAGAGGTGGTGAAAATAAAATGTGCTTATGCACCACAAAGCGGAAAGTCAGATGCGGAGAAGGAGAGATTTCATGACGAAATGGCGAGTGAGCGGAGTTTGGCAAACGCAAATGAATTGGTGTTGGGATTGAGAGATTTCAATGGTCATGTTGGGATATGTGCGAAAGGATATGAAGGTATAGATGGAGGGTATGGAATAGGGAAAAGAAACGCTGAAGGAAGAATGTTACTAGACTTCCGTGATCAGAAAAGTTGTGTGCAGCGAACACATGGTACAAGAAGAAGGATAAAAGAAAGGTGACTTACAGTTCGGGCGGAAATGATACAGAAATACACTTCGTTCTGGTAAGAAAGAAAAAAAGTATCTATGTGATGTGACAGTTATCCCTGGGGAATTGCAACACAGGCTAGTGGTTGTTGATGTGGAGGAGCAGAAATTGAAGAAGTCAGTGAAGAAGAGTAGAACAGTGAGATGGAGAATGTGGAAGCTGAAGGAAAAAGAGATTAAAGAAAAGTTTCAAGAAAGAGTGGTAGAATTTTCACAGGCCTGTAACGCATTGTGTGGAAAGATGAAAGGGAGGAGAGATCGGGGAAACACATGGAGGTGAAACGAGCTAATAAGGGATGCAATCATTAAAAGAAAGCGTTTAAATTAGAAGGTGGAGGTTGCATGAAAAATAAAGATGGGAGACTGGTAGTTAGTGAGAAACATCGTGGGAAATTATGGAAGGAAAACATAGAAAAGATCATGAATGTGAAAAATGAATGGGATCAGATGGTGAAAGCAGATATGGTTGAAGGACCAGTTGAAGGAGTAACTGATGAGGAGGTGATGGAAGCTACGAATAAAATGAGGTTGGGAAACGCTGCTGGACCCTCAGAAGTAACCATGATATGAAAATAGCGAGTGGAAAGTTTGGTGTTGGAGTAATAAAGAAGCTTTGTTAGAGAGTGCTTCATGGAAAAGGTATGCCAGAAGAATGGAAGACAAGTGTTGTTTCCAATTTTTAAAGGAAAAAGGGATGTGACGGATTGTGGGGCATACAGAGGAGTAAAGCTACTGGAGCATGCAATGAAGATAGTGGAGAGAGTACTGGAGAACAGAATTGGTAACGATAGATGACATGCAATTTGGCTTTATGCCTGGGAAGGGCGCAACTCGTGCATTGTTTATTCTTAGAATGCAAGGAGTTTCGTGGAAGAAAAAGCTGTATATGTGTTTTGTGGACTTAAAAAAAGGCATTTCATAGAGTACCGAGAAAGGTGATGGAATGGGCATTAAGAAAGAAAGGATTGGCAGAAGTGTTGGTGCAAGCAGTGATGAGTTTATACGAGGGTTCAAAAACGAAAGTTAGAGTTGGATTAGGACATCGGAAGAATTTAGGGTATGAGTTGGTGTGCATCAAAGGTGTGTGCTATCACTACTGATATTGGCTATTGCGGTTGATGTTATTGAATGAAATTTTGTACTGATGATCTGATGCTGATGAGTGAAAGTTTGGATGAGTTGAGGGAGAGGTTCCAAAGATGGAGAAGTGCATTGGAAGTGAATGTTGGAAAAACTAAGATGATAGTGATCAGAACAGAAGAAGAAATAGTTTTGAGCAAAATAGATCCTTGTGGAATATGTGGGAAAAGGGTTGGGTCTAACGCTGTGTGTTGCACACAGTGTACAAAGTGGATACATGGGAGATGCACGAAAATAAAAAAGGTAACCTGCAGTTCTGCAAGACGTTTTGTTTGTAGAAGATGCACAGATGTCGAAGATGGCACAGAAGAACCAGTGGAGGTATTATGCGACGAAGTGGAGACTGCGAAGGGATTTGGTATCTTAGGGAGACAGGCTGAATGCTAGTGGTGGATGTGAAACTGCAGTAACATCAAGAGTTGGGATCAGATGCATGAAATTTGGAGAGTGCAGATAGTTGTTACGTGGGAGAAGGTTTTCTTTGAGAATGAAAAAGATGGTTTATCGCAGTTGTGTAAGATCAGCAATGTTGCATGAAAGTGAGACATGATGTTTGAGGGAGACTGAAATGGCAATTTTGAGAACTGAAAGAACCATGGTGAGGTCAATGTGTGTTTAGTGGATAAAAAGAAAATGGAGGAGCTGATGGAGATGTTGGGTTTGAAGGTAACATTGGATAGAATGGCAAAGGCGAATGGAGTAAGATGGTATGAACATGTGATTAGAAGGAATGATGATAATATACTAAAAAAGACAATGATGATGAAAGTAAATGGGAAGCGAAAGCGAGGACGGCCAGCCAAAACTGACATGGAGCAAGCAGGTCGAAGAGAGTGTGAAGAATGTTGGGTTAAAGATCGAGGAAGCTGGAGATCAAACAAGATGGAAGGAAGATGTGAGAGCAATCGCAGAGGGGATGAGGTGTAACCGGCCAATTTCAAGAACGAGAAAACCAGATTGAAACTGGATAGAAGAATATATTTGTCATTAAAACGTTTTTCCCACCAATGAAACAGATCGTATCGATTTAACTTATCGAGTTTTTTTCATAAAAGCCATGAAATTTTATATTATTTTCAAGATAAACTTGTAAAAAAATATTGATTTTTGTTATTGACAAAAATGAAAACAGCGACGGTAATGACTCAACGCAGCATGGCAGCAGTTAGTTCAGCCTCTTAACTTGATCAGACATTCTAGTAATAACCCCACAGTCTCCAATATACTGAGTAAAATCGTTCCCAAATCAAAAAGGTCGCATGCTCACTGTTCTTAGCTGTGGTTCTCAACCTCTGTGACGCATTATCCCTGTGCATGCACACTTCAAGAGAAAAAAGAGCAGCCAGTGCACTCTTATAAGAAAGATACTGACCATCAAACGCATCTAAATATCACTTCAAGATGCAGCCAGCATAATGTTGATCGTTAATGGCACAGCCAGAGTCAAAACAAAGGAAAAAAAATGACCAGAATCATTTTTCGCAAGCAGACTAGGTCGCATTATGACGACCTGAGTGGGCTCTACTTGCTACGATTACATCCTTTTTGTGACAAAATTGCACAAAAAAACATGAAACAGAACTTTCTGCCATTAGCCTATCAAATATCATTTGCAAAGTACATTGTTGTGGCTCAGATCTTTTCAGTTTTACTGAGCTGATTATCTGTGACACCAATCAGCTCATATAGTGGTTCAAGACATCACTGTCAAAGCAGAAGGTTTTGGGTTCAATTCCCGAGCTGGTCAAATTGGATACAGTATCGCCAACGGCTCACCACCGCTGCCATATTTCTGTGTTGTCTAGGCGCTAAACCGCGAAGATGGATCCTGCTACTTGTATCACACCTCGGCGTAATACCGCAAGTATAAAGAAGATTTTTGGTGACTATTCATAACGCACCGGTTAAGAATGACTAAAGAGCTACTATGACGTCATACCTCCATGAGGAGTTCGATAAGCGCATTGAGAGCGCTTTCCAGTTCTTTCCCCGATAAATCGGGCAGTTTGGATGGATACTGGAGCTTGCCTTGGTAGGCGGAAGGAAGGAGTTTCGGATACAAACCAATTACTTGAACTGGATCTACGAACAGAGTAGAAGGAATTCGTTGAGGTTTCGTGAATTACAAAAACATGATGAAAAACTAACCATATACAGCTCACATATCATGTGTTCGGCGAACCTGCATCGATGGCATTAGCATGGCCAAGCAGCATCAGACCTGGCATGTTTTTTCGTAACAGGTTCAATTCCAAGAGGAGCCGATTCCGACAGCTGCTGACTCGGGAAAAGGCAAGATCACATTCTTTCGCGCACTTCAAATGTTAGTTCATTGCTTTACGAGGAAATCCCAAAACTATGTTATATTTCCCCATTACAACGTCCTGGAAAACTTTTTTGTCAGTGGATGTGGACGAGATATCAAATAACGTTTAACCTGAGCAGCTCTAGAGTAGGAGTCGTGTTGATTCTAACGCATCAGCATATTAATCGTTACATTCAAGCCATAAAAAGTACGATTGATGAGTGAAACAAAATTGATAGAAAACATTCATTCTTGTTGACGATTTTCGTGTTTCTTTGAGACACGTGAAAACAAAAATAACAGCGATCATGTTTGCTCTTAGATTGTCTACATTGCGATACAGACCTATATGCAGATCAGCGAAGATATGTAAAGATTCATCGAATCTCTTCTGACAGAATCGCTCGAATGCAAGGGAAGTGCGGATCTGTCGAATCTGTTTCGTTTTCTCATTCTCATCTTGGTCGCTTGACATTTCCTAACAAACAACCCAGCATCACCAACAAACCATCAAATGCAAAATCAAGAAATCGTCTGCTTCTGAAACGATATACCAGAGATTTGATTCCGAGTAGGGCCAAGAGAAATCGATACTCACAACTTCTTTGCTTGACATTCCGCACATAACATAAGCCTGCGATTGGATGGTAGACAGGTGGTCAGAAACTTTTAAAACACGCAAATTACAGCGCTTCTATTCAAATAAGACTTTCTGACGATTGCGTAAGCAAGAAACACAGCGTTGGAATGAATTCCAGCAATTAATTGAGTAACTTGAGAGAAGTGTACAGTAATAAGAACTATGAACATGTTGTGGCCAACAAACCCTGTCAGCCACTCACAGCAAGCTTGAGCGCAAGTTCAAACTCTCGTTCAAGGATCAGATTGTCAACTTGTACGGAGATGGGACGTTGTTGCATCAGCCAGATGTGCGAGACCGAAGAAACAAACATCCAATCACTGCAAAACACAACAACGTTTGGGCAATGCGATGTAGCTGAAAGTCGTAGCGATAAATACAGGCCATGAAGAATGTCACAGCCACCACACACAGTCACACACGCACACAATTAAGATGCTGTCTGCATGCGAGAGAATAACTTGCTTAGCGAAAACACAAAAATTTCTTGGGAGTAATAAAAAGTGACCCTGATAAACAGAGGCCTTTTGTCAAAAAAATCTCTTCAACCAATATCAGACAATGCAGTGACTATTTCTTTTGAGGCTACAATTCGTTGCAGCAAATCGCGTAGTCTACAACACTGTTTTATGTTAAAAGTTACTCAATAAAAGCAGGTAACTAATGCGTAATCAGTTAATCACGTAGCTACTCCACAAACTTTTGTAATGAATGTTCCAAAACAACAAAGAAGCAGCGCCAATTATCGTCACTGCAATGAATAATAATTTAAATCATCACTATTGCGACGGCCATGAACAAACAAATGACTAATAGGGTGTTTCGCTCGAAAAAAACTTTTCTTCTGATAGTGATTTTCTAATGCCGAACGAACTAACTAGATGAATGTTCGAAATTTTTTTGAAAAATTTTTGCGTTTTAGCTCTCCACACCCCCCATTTTTGAGCCGAGGGGAGTCAAATTCATAAAAATGCTATTACTTAAGCCAGGATTATCGTACATTGCTGATATTAGCATCAAACAAACTGGAATAGGCAAGTTTACACCCAACTTCCAGAGGAACTACAGGTCTAACTCCTTTAGATTGGGAGATATAAGCAATTTTGTTAATTTTGAGCAATTTTCAGTGCTTTTTTTAGCATATACAATAAGAATAAAGGTTAATTTTTGATGAAAATTTTCCAAGATGTTACATGTTACAGGAATTAGTTTACAGATGAGAAAAGTGATTAAATTGAATTCCATTCATCAGTGCATCTACAGTATTTGTCTACGTCACCATTATTCGAGTCACAATACAGTTGTATTCAGTCACAATACAGTTGTATTCAGTTCCAGAATGAAATATCATTATTTTTTTCAAAAAAATTGTGAGTTGCAAGTTTGCAACCGAATTTTTGAAACTACAGTAGTTTTAGTCAAAGCAAAAACCTTTTTGACGGATAGTTGCTTTTTTATTCCGTAAGGAATAAATTTAAATCTGAAATTTAAAACACTCAAGTTGGCCACTTAAACATTAAGCACAAAGGCTAGAGAGATAGTATTATGAAACACTGTCCAAGCTAATCACATACACACTTGTTTTACCTCTACATTCTGGAACATTCTAGAACAAGTATTGGGAAGATGCAACATAAAAAAGTATCTTTTTTATGAACAGGAAGCTACTGGCACTGTTCCCTTTAAGGTGCGAAATTTGAGAAAAACAAGAAATTTTTGGCAAAAGTTTTCAAACTTTTCTTCAAACTTGCTGACTGGAATGGTGATTTTTGGCCGAATTTGAATCAAGTTATTTATTACTTAAATTGTGTTATGTTCTGTAGAAACGCGATTTTGATGCAAAAATTGGATCAAACTTTCATTAAACCCTCTAAATTTTTGGGCAAATTCTTTGTTAAAATTTATATTTAGGCAAATTCGCGCTTGCTAAAAACTTACTGGGAACAGTGGTCATTGGCCATGCCAGATGGTACACTACAGCCGGTGGATATGTACGCCTTAAGCTATTTGACATACACGATTTAAGTTCTGAGCAACAAGCTTCATTAGACCAAGTTGTCCAGTTCATTGTTGATGCATACGTCCCCTCATTTTTTGAGATTTTTTCAAGCCTACTGCAATTGAATAGAGAGTTGTTTTAAATATACGAGATTAGTCGAAAGCTTCTAAGGCAGTACCAGCTAAAAAGTGTTTCATAGATCATGCTTCCACTTGGATGAACCCCAGAACAGCAGCACTTGGAGCAGGCCTGCCGAGAGGGGATGCAGAAGGGGTCACTGTCCAGGGACACAAGGGGGCCCGGGGTTCAGAATTGTCAGGTTTAGAATGCAAAATTCATCAGCTCAAACTACAGCCTGTGGACGCGATGATGTTTTTTTTGATTTCGGGCCGAAATTCGAACATCTGCGGACCCTATGACCTTTTTTTGCTCATCACGTGATTTTGAGGCACCACTGACCAAAGGGCCCAAAAGAAATTTTTGCCCCGGAGCCTGAAGTTTTTCTCGGCGCCCCTGACTTGCAAGCAGATATGGACATATCTCAAATAGCCATCCGGACACCAAATACGAAAAGCTGCTATGATCAAATCGTCAACTTACAGCATTTTTAAATGCTTAATCAAGATCATCACCATGCCTAACCAAAGGAAGTAAGAATGACTGGAAAGCTTTTTCGAACTACAGTACTTGCTGTGGAAGGCTGATTGGACAAAAGAAGGACGAACTAACCAAAAGCTCGCACATTCGGACGATATTGACCACAAAATGAAGGGTTATATATACAGTATTACCATGCCTACTATGTTAAGTGAACTTGATGAAATAAGTGACTGTGTAATTCAGGATTTTTCCACCTTTTTTTCTCATGGCCCAATAAAATGATAGAATATGGCCGTGGCCCATTTACTTTTATTAAAAGACATAAAATAAGCGTAACAGCATCATTAGGGTAGACAAGACAAGAACAAGAAGACAAGAAGATTTATTTCACGGCCGGTAAAACAATGCAGGCTAATACAAATGAAAGTATTTCAGCACACACACTACCAGTCTAGGAAACACCGAAGAACCCGAAGGTTATCTAGTCAGGTGCTTCCTCTTCGTTTTGAGTAATTTGTAAAAGAGTCAAACTAGAAACAAACACAAAAAAAAAAAAAAAAAAAAAAAAAAAAAAGACGAAAAGCAGCAAAAAAGTTGGAAAAGCTACGTACAAAATGAAGAATACACAAAACAAATATGTTGTTTAGTTCCTTACAACGGTCAAGCGAAGGTACAATACTTTTAAAAAAATAATTCACGTCAAAAAAAGTTGCATGAGAAACAAAAAAGAAAAACAATTTATTCACAATAACCAAAGCACTGAAGGTCACAGGCAAATACCAAGGTGAGCTTTGCGAGCATCGCGCCGAAGGTGCTAAGCGCAGAAAATTTGATTTCCAAGGTTCTTTATCATGCTTATTTTTTTTAAATAGTTTGAGTCTGAAATTTTCTATTTACTTAACATCAATTCGGTTGTGGAAGCTAATATTTGTCAATTAAAAAATTTTTATAATACTTTTTGAAAGAAAACCAGCTGCAGTTTTTAACTGAATTATCAATTTCCTTCCATAAGCTAGATCCCCTATGTAATATTAATTCTTTTCCTATCGTTTTCTTAACACGAGGCTTAAAGTACACAAGATTTTTTGTTTGTCTTGTCGAGTAATTATGAACAGCATTAATTTTTGCAAAGCGATCATAGAAAGATTTTGGAAGTTTTCCACCGCGGAGTTGATACATGATTTTTGCGAGTTCCAATTTGTAAACATCAGTCAATTTTAGAAGTTTTAGTTTTTTGTATAGGGGAGTTACCGAGCAAAACTTGCTACTAGAAGTAATTGTTCGAATAATATTGTTTAATCTGAGATTCAGTTCTTGTAGCCGGGTTTTGGCAGCATTTCCCCAGACAGCAATGCCGTATTGAACTTTAGACTGGACTAGACTGTGGTAAAGCATTCTGATTACGTCAGGTGGAACCAATTTTCTAAGTCGATAAAACAGACCAGAGTATCGTGCAAGCTGAAGTGACAATTGATGAATGTGGGTAGACCAATTCAAATTTTCGTCAACAAAAATTCCCAGATATTTCACTGTTTGCTGCCGTTTTAGGACGTGGGAGTTTAAGGACAATTGTAGGTCAGCAATACATGATACACTGGGCCGTTTATTGATGAGCATATAATGACTTTTTTGACAGTTTAAGGACAATTTATTTTTTTTTAACCAATGGTCAATGTTTTGAAGCTCTTCGTTAACCCTGCGCTCCAGATTTGCTAAATTTTTGTCCGCCAGCATTAAGTACGTGTCATCAGCAAATAAAGTTGTTTCAAAGTTGCAAGCCGAGGGAAGATCATTTACGTAGAGTAGGAAGAGTAGCGGGCCTAGCGATGATCCTTGCGGCACTCCGTAAGTCAATTTGGCTAGTTTTGATTTATAGTGGGATAATTTAGTGTATTGTTTTCTATTAGTCAAATAGTTTTCCAGTAGTTGAAGTGGTAGGCCTCGAATACCAAAGAAGTGATCGAGTTTATTTAGCAATATCGCATGATCTACAGTGTCAAAGGCTTTGGTCAAATCAAGAAATATGCAACAAGAATAAAGGCCATCATCTGCATTTTTGATTAACAGATCATAAATTGTACATAAAGTGTGAGCAGTTGAGGAATTTTGTCTGAAACCGTATTGGTGGCGTGATAGCAGATCCGCCTTGTCGAGGTAAGAGTAAATACGATTATAGATTAACTTTTCTAATATTTTGTTGAATGGGGACAGGAGAGAAATTGGTCTGTAATTGGTTGCTTGTTGTGGATTATTTTTCTTAAATATGGGTACGACCTCAGCAATTTTTAAAGCGTCCGGATACTTTCCTTGGATTATGCAAGAATTAAACAGGTTACTGAGAATAGGAGAAATGATAAGATTACTAAATTTTAGGAATTTTGTGTCAACATCTTGTTCTCTCGTAGCTTTTTTGCCTTGAAGATTCCGTATAATTGAAGTAACTTCTTCAGATGTTGCTGGTGCAAAGAAGCATGAGTTTTTGACTTTAGATCGGTGCATGTTATAGTTGTAATCGTCAGTCTGGAAGGTATCAGCTAAATTTTTTCCTACATTAACAAAGTAGTCATTAAGTTTGTTACAAATTTGTTGTGGGTCTTGAGTGATGCCATCATGAGTTTCTAATTCTGCTGGAAAAATTTTTTTTTGGGGTTTTAGGTTTGCAATGTCATTAATTAGATTCCACACCTTAGCTGAGTTATTTTTGTTGGCTTCAAAAGTTCGTCGATAATAGGTTTCTTTGGCACTTTTAATTGTTCTGTTGAGAGTGTTGCGATAAAGTTTGTAATCATGGTGTGCTTGCTCACTGAATCTGGTATGGAGCTTAACATATAGATTGTTTTTATATTTGATGGAATTAAGTAGCCCTGTGGTAAGCCAAGGTTTGGTTTGGAGGCACTTTTCTTTTCTGGAGGCTTTCCTTAAAGGTGCGTGCTTGCACACAGTTTTGCTAAATATGTCATACAGATTGTCGAACTGTTTATTTACTGTTGCGTTGTTCATTGGATTGACTTCATTTAAGTTTGCGCTTAGTTCATTTAGAAAAACCTCAAGATCGAAATTGCGCATGTCTCGAATGTAAGCGTCTTTCGAAGTTTTTGTTATTGTTTTCTTGAAGGAAGTAGCAATAAAAGTACCAAAGTGGTCACTCAAGTCCGAGATAATTACACCACTTACGCGGGGGTTACTAACATCGTTAAAGTAAATGTGATCAATCAGCGTTTTTGAGTGATCAGTTAAGCGTGTAGGCAAATCAATTGCACATTTGCAGGGTAAGCTTAGCATACTGTTAACATATTTTCTAACGCTATTGTTTGTTTTAATTTTCATTAGGTCAATGTTATAATCTCCTAAAGAGAAGAAGGGATACTTTTTGTCGATGAGTTGTTGAAATATTTCTCCTAAGTTAGTGGAAAAGTTTTCATAATCTTCAGCTAAGGTAGTAGGATGTCGATATGTGACACCAACAACTATCGGGCCAGTTTTCGTGCCAAGTTCTATCCACATATCTTCAGCAAATGGTAAATTAATGTTGATGCTTTTAATGATTTTGTAGTCAAGTGTTTCTTTAATGTAAAAACCAACCCCCCCAGAATTTCCAGTACTGTCGCTGTGAATAAAGTTGTAGCCTTGAATATCTAAATTCACATAGATATGATTGGGTTTAAGTTTAGTTTCAGATATTGCTATCACGTCTGGCAGCACTTTTAGAGTTGTCAAAAAAGTTGATAATTTATCTACGTTTTTTTGTATGCTTCTAATGTTGAAATGCATTATATAAAGATCTCGCTCATTGAAAGCTACGTGGTTTAAGGATGTTACGTCATAATAACTGCTTTTGTCAAAGAAATCAAAGTAGGTCGCTACGTCATCAGCGGGTTTTATTCTTTGTTTCATTAGTTTGCATTGTTCTAGAGCAGCAAAGTAAACAATAAACTTCCTCGCGTTGATTAGCTGTGGGTTTGCATGAATAGCACGTGGTACGCTCACACTCAGGACACGCATGGCATAGACCTGCGCATGGTTTTAAGCAATCAATGCAAAGATCGTTTGAAGCCATTAAAGATTAAGCACAAAAAAACATTTTGGTACTAACTTTAGCTGGATTAATTACGCTTCTGCTGATTCATCATCATCAGATCGATCAACATTTACGAACAAAGGTTTGTAGTCCAATTTTTCCAGGTCAACATCGATGTTGAGTTGAAACAGGTCTTCTGGAGAAGTTATGTAAATCCATTCACCAATACCCTCATCTTTCTCATCATCTCCGATATCACCGTAAAGTTTAGCGGACCTCTTCATGCGAATTCTACCATTAAACGTGTGACAGAGCACAAATTTTCCCTCGCATTCATTTTTTACGTAGTTCAATAACTTTTGACGCAATGGAGTGAGATCTTCTACTATGAATGCCGCTTTGAACTCATCATTTTCTTTTAGTGTTGCTTTCTTTTTGAGAAACTGAGTTCGTTTTTTGTATGAAACAAAACGTGCAATGATTGGACGAGGTTTGCCACTTCTTTTCTTCTTACCTAGTCGGTGGGCTCTTTGCACGTCTTTTGCCTCAAGTTGAATGCCCAGAGTTTTAGCAACATTTAGGATAACTGTTTCGCCATCATCTTTGTTAGAATTTGATTCTTCGATTCCATAGATTCGAAGGTTTTCTCTCCTGGAGTATTGCTGCATGTCGTCGATTTGGGCTGTATTGAAATTCAGGGCTTGTTTAAGGTCGCCATTTTCTAATTTTAGCAGTTTTATTTCTTCTTTACTTTGTTTCAGCTCAGCTTTCAGATCGTTAATTTCCTCTTTCAGGCTATTTACTTTTTTTAAAATATCATTTAATGTGCTGCGGTCTGTTTCTGTAAAACTAGTTTTTGATACTGGCTTACAAGGCATGCTTACAAGGCAATATTAGATTCACGCTTGTCAGACAATTCTGTGGCGAAGTTGCATGTTTAGAAATGCGTCCGTCCGCTAGCACGTCTCTTTGAAACTGCGTAGCTAACCTTGCTTTCTAGTCAAGCTATCCTTGCTTTCTAGTCAAGCTCTAAGGCCCATTGAAAACAGTGCCATGGCTCATATTTGGGCATATTGTTTAAAGGGGAACTGAAGAGCAAAACTGTTTTTTCAGAAATGGCGTTAAAAATTACACTGAGTTCCATACTGACTGCAGAAATTTTCAATCATTTTTAATTAACCAGAAATTAAACGTTAAACTTGTGATCATGACCTCATGGAGGTCTATGACGTCATTGAAAAACGCGTGGATTGCAGACAGAGGTAAGGTTTGCGTAGTTGCGTGCGTGCAGTAGTGCAAAACGTACAGACCTCCATGACGTCATGATCACAAGTTTAACGTTTAATTTCCGGTTAATTAAAAATGATTGAGAATTTTTGCAGTCAGCATAGAACTTAGCGTAATTTTTAACGCCATGTCTGAAAAAACAGTTTTGCTCTTCAGTTCCTCTTTAAGTTAATTTTGAGTTGAGGTTGAGCATTGTTCGTAATTGTTTTGAAAAAACATGAGGTGATTGTGTAAATCTGAGTCTTTATTTAGAAAAATAGGAGAGAAATTTAACAAAATAAAGCAAAAATTCACATTTTTGTTAATAGCTCGAAAAATAAGGAAGTTAGACTCATTTGGATATAAACTTGCCCATTCTGGTTCGTTTGACACCAATATCAGCTTGACGTGATTATCCTGTCCAGAGTTATAGCGATTTCGTAAATTGGACCCCCTCGTTATAAAAATGGGGGGTGTGGGGAGCTAAAACGTAAAAAAATTTTTAAAATTTTTTTTACCAATTATGAAGTTAGCTCATTTGGCATTAGAAAATCACTATCCAAAAGAAATTTGAAAAAAAAAGTTTAAAAATGAAACACCCTAATGACTAAGGCCACTGTCGAATGTTTCCATTCATAACAAAACAGAGTACCACTACGTGAGCTTGTCATCTTCCGCCCACCAGGTTGCCAGTACAATAGTACATATAAGTTAAAGGTAGTAGGCTTCATCTAACCCTTGACAAGAAAACTGTTATATCAAGGAAATGCGTCTACTATTCCACGAACTTGTCTTTAGAAATTAAGGACAGGACTGAAATGATTTTTACGTTCTGCTACACTTTGATCGAAATCAAGGACAGGACTGAAATGATTCCCTGTGCATTCTTCGATTTCTACTCACTTCCAACAACAGAGAAATCTCGCTTTCTGAAACTCGATGCTTTGAATGAAGAGCTTCGGTTCAACAGTGCGCACTTCTACGTATTTGGTAAGAATAGCGAGAAGATAAGGTGGCTGTGATTCTGAAACAACACACACACGACCTGACCTGATCAGCATTTCAAAATAAACCTTCACAAGCTGCTCAACATAACAATACTGCAGAGAATTCAATCAGCTGGATGCACTTCCTTCTTACATAAGTTGTTAATCTATTTTCACTAACAAAAACTGAACAGTTCACAACTTCACACTTTCACAAGTAACATAACTAAACAAAAATATCTGATTTAATTTAAAACCTGTCATTTAAAAGTTTTCTCAACATTTATGCAATTCTCTGGAAAAAGTTACACAAAAACATCTGCAAATTTTCGCAAACATATTCGGAGTAAGAGATTATGAAATAATTTCATGTTTCAAAAATTTGCCGAGTTCTTTTGATGTCTGCATCAAAGCACTTCAACATATCAGCCTTGGTTATGCGAGAGAGAATTGCAATCTCTTCTTGACAATCAGAGACAAGTAATTGAAAGTGAAGATACATAGTTGCATCGCTCGTTGACAACGCTGAATGAAAAATGAAGAAGTATTAAAACTTACCCAGAAAGACAGGATGATCAGACCAAGAGAAAGATTGTTGGTAAGTTGGCACACCGTTCCAATCAATGAACACACTGTTGTTATCCTTCATCACAACAAGTTGGCTTGAATCCAAGCGACCAATCACAGGCTCCAGCATTTTACCTGAACACAAATAATCTTATGATAATAACAGCCGGTCAGCAGTACACCACTTGAATCAAGCCTGAAAGAGAGATTTCATTATTCCAGTTACACTGATTGGGCGAGGTGACTCAGCCAATCAAAAAGTAGCACAAGTGGGAAATTTTGAAGCGATAAACCAATTCTTCTTGCCAACACAGGACTGGTCAAGAAGTTTTAATGAAAGTTGCTTCCACAGCAGGCAGATGGAGACCACAGCGGTCTCTTGAAAGAACAGAAGCAGCTGTTGTCATAATTGTGTAGAGCCAATCCCCTCTCACCAACACATTTTCTTTTCATAAATTGTCGCAACAACTTCATAATCTCAGGCTTTAATCAAAACAAAGCAAAGAAATCGACTAGCTGCCTTGTTTGTCTCTCATCTTGGCATCAACGTTGATTTTGTACTACGTTATGTCCATAAAAGCCACACGGTTAGTGTAATAGTGCTGAAGACATCGCCATTGACTCAAGAGGCCTGGGTTTGATTCCCATAGCGGTCAAATCTGACAGTGTTGCTAATGCCTCGCCACCGCTGCCATATTTTGTCGAAGCAGTGTTGTGCTGTTGTCCAGGTGCTAAGCCGCGGAAATGGATCCCACCACTCATTATACGCTTAGGCGTAATACAGCCAGTACAACAAAGATTGGACATGCTAGTCAATAGTCTACGATTCTCAGCAAATTAAAATAAGCAATAAACAAACGAGAAATTAACCCAACATGAAATTATTGCCAACACTTTGAAGTTTGGCAGTAGTAGTAGTGTCTTTTACTTCTGCACCGTCAAAATAAATAGTCAAAATAAATATAAAGAGTCAAAATAAATAGCAATATAGGAGTTAAACTACAAACGAACACAGAAAAGGGAAAAAGCAACAAAACGATTAACGTTGTAACATGCTAGCGAGAAGGAAACTTGAAGATGAGGGAATTAGTAGGCATGGTCGCAACACTTGATTAAACTACAATAGGGCATGAATATAAAAAAAAAAACAATTGACAGCGAGATAAAAAAGATACTGGAGAGACCACAGCTCCAATACCACTATGATATAGTGCAATGGTAGGAACCGTAACAGTGTACGGCATTTCGAGGTTACTCACTGTTGTCACAGTACAACTAGACTAACACAAAGAGACCCAACCTAATCCCAGATCAAGCGCCGTTAAGACCATACAGTAACCACAAAAGGCCAGACAGGCAAAGAAACCAGAAAACAAATCCTGTCCTGTATGACCACAGATTTACAACTATCTTTAAAAAGGGAAAAAAAAAAGATTTTATCTCTTAATTGAAATAGTTTTTGTTAAGATTTTAACAATATACTACGTAATAGTATACAAAGATTGTGTAATAAGTATTGACAAGATCAAGTTGCTTGCGAATCTGGGGGCAAAATTGTTTCGGGAAGCTGGCGATCTCTCAACATGGCAAGAAAAAAAAAAGTTATATTTTCATAACATAATATAATTTACTTTCATCATAATAGCACTTCACCAGCTATATCTACCAATAAAATTTGTGAACTAACCGGTGGGAAACAGTTCGCGCGGTTCCGAATCTTTCAGTTTTACCAGCATGTACTCCCGCTTAAATCCAAGACATATTGTATCACGGCACCACGATAAACACTTAGGAGCTTCAGGGATGACAACATCAGCCTGATCAACACTCATCAATTAGATTCAGTCATCACGGAAGATATCATAAGCGCAGTATGCAAAATATCTACAATGGAATCTTGCACGAATATTCAACAGCGACACGAGATCGCACTTTGCGGCAAATATAGTATTTCTATCGTAAAAACCGAACTACTGTGCAGATGTCAGCATCCCCATTATAATGGAAAATAATTAAATTTGCTCGAGGATTCGTATTTTAGATTTAAGGTTTAAATCAATCAATAGCACAAAAATCAAAAAAGTCCATGACTATTTTGAAAACCGGGCCACAACTTCTGCCAAAACACCGCTGGTAGCAGTTTTCAAAACTAGAATCCATCGCTTATCGTAGATGGAAGATGACAGGAGTAAAAACGTTAAAGACGTACAATATAAAAAAAATAAAGAATATCAATTAATGATTCGAACTTAAATCTCAAGACGTTAGGCAAAACAAAACCTCACCTACCACGACCTTAGGCCAAACCACATGTAATCAGAGAAATCTGATTACGAGTGGGATTCGAACCCACGACCGCACCAACCAGTGACATATCACCACTTACCAGCCCAATGGTTGCAGCTAGTCTTGACCGAAGACGCGGACTCAATCTTCATTAATATGAGAAATACGAATTATTATCGCAGCTAGCTTCATATTTTTATACACGGTTTGTGTAGTTGCCAATATACCAAAAAATAGGTTCTTACAATAGATGGCAGAAAGTCATGAAAAACGGAATAAACTTACATGAAGCTCATAGAAATCTCGATTCTTCCAAAAATAAAACTGTAATTTTCGTTTAACAACCACGCAAAGCTTCAGCTCAAAGGCAACTTCGCCAGATGAAGATGTTTGCTCCTAAAAAAAAAACGTGAAATGACAATTACTCGCTTGGACAAGGATCTAGTTCTGCAAGAAACACAGGTCACAAAACTACCGTAAATCAAACTAATCCCAGATATACGTGAATCAGGGGTGCACCCAGCATATTTCAAAGCAGGGGGTTCTAAAAAAAAGCTTGATTCCGCACTTAGGAGCAGATCCAGAAAATTTCAACGAGGGGGGTATGAAATTATGAATTAGGTTAAATGTTAACTAAATACAGAGACGTTAAACCCGAAAAAGCCTATAAAAAATGTTTTCATGTCTGCAGCGCATTCAGAAATTTTTTCAGGCAGGAGCCGCCAAATTTTGACATACTATCAAGCATACTTTTTTCGGGCAAAATCATTTTGAAGCATATTGAGAATAAAAAAGGCTCTAGGGGGTCCAGGGGCATGCTACCCCAAAAATTTTTTCGAAATTTACATACTGTAGTGGCCATTTTAGTTCTTTTTGAACAATTTTTAAGCAAATTTTGCTCAAATTGTTTGCCCCTAAATCTGAATGTTTCACTTAATATGATGCATTTTGTTCGTACATTTTTGATTATGCGTGCTAAGAGCGTAGGGCTTATTGCTATCGAAAAGATTTGAAATTATGTAAAAGTTGTATTCATCAAAATATGTTTGAAAATGGCTGGTGGGGGGATGCATCTGCCCCTGTTTGCACTGATAACAATGTCTCCTACACACTATCCACTACGCCAACCAGCCAATTTAGCTTCAGATTAATGTGGGACAAATTCTGACACAGCTGTGTTGAAATAACAGCATGTACTGCACTTGCACAGTTAACCCCCCCGGGTGCGCCACTAACATGAATTCCACTCCACGTTGCAAAGTTAGAGATAATTGATAGATATCACAGCAAGAAAATGCGTTGGGAAATTGTCAAGCAATCAATGACTGCAGAGGATGACCAATACAAACATGAAATCAACATAAAAAGCAAAAACTCATAGAAAAATTAGAAGCAAATGCACAACCGAGCAAAACAGATAGAGAAAATGGAAAGGATTGTTGCTGGGTCACTACAGTCGCTTTTGACAAGACAGAAACAATTTGCTCAAAAAATAGTTAACCTGCAGGGACACAATGATCACAACATTACTTTCTACGACCTCAGTGATCACAAAGTTTGTAGCAGCGAGACAGGACAGACCCGACGTTACAGCCCGCTTGTAGAGTATAAATTAAGGTTTGGTGAAGAGCTAGAGCTGGAGTTGGATGTGTAAACGACAAATAATCGTACACTCCACACCAGTGCCCATCAATAACATGATTCAACATGATTATTTGTTTGGTGAAATTTCAACAAAAATTAGTGATGCATTGATGCCTGTTTTTACCGATGTTAGCAATGCCGATGTACCGGCTTTCTCAACATCGGCATAGGCCGATGTTACTGACATTTTATGACCTTTCACAAAATCAGCAATTTTGTTTTAGGCAAAAAAAAAACACGTCAAGTCTATAATATGACTTTGCCTAGACGTGGCTATAAAGAGTTCATAAGAAGCTTTCTCTTTATAATAATACATTTTATTTGCATGATAATGAATTACTACGTATGTTATAGCGTTAAAACACGTGCCTCATGCAATGCAAAATTGATGTTTAAGTCCGCTACACCTGGGGGTGATTACAGGATTTTATGCGTTAGCGAGCGATTTCTCTCGCTAATTCTCCTCGGAGGAGAAATTCTCCGAGCGGCAGCCGAGATAACGTGCTTGCAAAGTTGGGATTACAGGTTGCGCTCGCAGAAAGAGCAGTTACTCGGCAAAGCCGAGTGTCTTGCCAACTGCTCGTTATGTGGGGAGCTAGACTGGCATCTGCTGTTTGCTGGTTATAGCGCATAGTTTAGTGCTAAAACTGTGCTAGTATTACAAAGTTGGGATGGTTCTGACTTGGTTATAGGTAAGGAATGTATGAAGTAATGGTGTCCACTGATGCATAGGTTTGTTGTGAGGTGCTAGACTAGCAGTTCCTGGCCATGGCCTCACACAGTTAATGGTGGAAGATTCTACTACTAGATACTCTCTAAGCAAAGACTATATACCTAGTCTTTGCTCTAAGTAAGTCTGCAGCCAACGCATGTTTGCAATAGGCGTAATAGCACAGTTTTAGCAGCAGACTAGGTGCCAGCCAGCAAAGAGCAGCTGCTAGTCTAACACCTCACAGCAAGCTTATACCGGTACATCTGTAGACACCATCACTACATACACTCTTACCTGTAATCAAGTTAAAACCATCCCAACTTTGTAATAAGTCACTAGCACAGTTTTAGCACTAGGCTAGGCGCTAGCTAGTACCGGTGATCAGCAGCTGGCCTACTAATCTTAGTTTGATGTGTATGTATTTGTATGTCGACTATGCTTTGCATTTTTCTTTTTTGTTTTGTTCTTTATTTTTGAAAATCTGATTTTTTTCTGTTGACATGTGTGATGTTTGAGATAGCGAGTAGCGATTTGATGAGCCTTAGCCTCTTTCGCACGAATGAATTAACTTGAACTTGAGTCTATCATTTCACAACAAGCCTGAGAGTTGTATAAAGCTCTAGTTGTGTCATATACTAGGTACTAGCTAATGTGCATAAACTATGACCTACAAAACTGTGCTCTGCCATGGATAGTTGTGTATGAAATTGTTGCTCGGTAACATAACGTGCTCATTTTTTTTCTCGCTATTTGCCGAGCGAGTTTGCCAGCTCGTAAAATTCTATAATCCCGAAAAGCGCGTTAGCGAGGAATATTTTTTTACCGAGCAGTTTGCACGCTCGTAAACTGCTTAATGAGCATTCTGTAATAACCCCCTGTTCTATTTTACTAGTAACAATCACACAATGGCAACCTTACTTCACCGTTTTGATCACTGTTAATTGAGCTTGGCTGAAATGTAGATCAATTACCGTACACGCTACAGCAATGCACGCAATCTCGAACTTCAATGCTCGCTTTAACGCTTTAAAGTCATTTACAGGTAATATAGGAAAAAGATTTTCCTATGAAAAGATGCATAGATCTAACCGAGTTTGTCACAAACTTCGAACTTGTGTAAGGTCTGTCACTTTGAATCCCGCAGACTTTGCTCTTGAGAATGCAGCTTTAATTTTACCTCAAGCAACACATAATTTTACTTCACAAAACTTATTAAAGAAAAAATTAATTAACGTGCACGCTTATGTGCTCGAGATTTCGAGTGCAGCATGGTTGACATCGGCCGATCCATCTGCTTAAACTTACCGATGCATGGGTGAAATTGCTGATACACTGGTTTTACCGATGCAGAACATCGGTATCGGCATATCTTTAACAAAAATCTATATATTCAAAGAAGTACAATCAACCAGAACCCGAAATGTAATTCTTAACCCAATTAATTCTATATGCAAAATATCGTCACATTAGTGGAAAAACTGCGTAAGTCATTTTTTCAAGTTTTGAGAAAAATGCAAAAAATCTCTGTCCATGTTACTACTGCATTACAAGTAATTTGTGAATCAACAATAATCGAAAGATTGAATGGTTTCATCGCTTATAACATGCATTATTATGATTAGCAAATTCGTAGAACGCTGTGGCACTAATTCAAAAAAATTCTTTCCAAAGTTGTAGGAAGAAGATAATCGCTTCCGCCGTGGATTAAGTGTTGGCTACTTTAACGAACACTATCTGCATACCGTCATGTGCATCAGCTTACATCAGCGCTTCTCAACCAGCGGTACGCGGCCCACAGGTGGACCGCGAAGTTGTTTCGAGTGGGCCGTGCATGCAGAAAATTTAATGCTTGTATTGAGAGGCACTCTTCCTCTATTGCATAAATCAGTCTCAAACGATTTTTTTTAATGTTGTAGCACAAAAGTGCAACCACAAAACGTTGTCAAGTGTGAATACGAGTATTGCTTGGTAGCTCACTAAATTCGAATTTTTTGTGTGATTCACGCTTTTGAATTGACTCAAGACAATTTGTGCCCACCAAAAAATATTTTCAATTTTGGAATTGACTCTTTCTGTGAGTTAGTTTTGCCCAGCCTAATGTTGATTTGGTGGTTACTTTGAAGTTGTTTGTAGCAGGTTACAATGTTAAGTCATTTTGATTGGAAAAAGGGATCCACGACCCGGAAACTTGCAGTTTCTGAACCCATTAAGAGTTACTTTAGAAGCAGAAAGTATAAAACTTTATCCTCGGAAATAGAATATGAAGAAGTTGAACTGTTCAAAAACAACACTCCCGAGTGCGTTTATCTCCCAATTTTGACCCCAACTCCAGGCTGTATCTTCTTCTCAGTGAAGCATTGGCCTGTGCATCGTGGTGATGACTTAGCCTAGCATCAAACCCACAGCTCGTAAGTCCAATGCACCGACCACTCTGTCAACTCTATGCGCATCCAGACTGTACCTTGTTTTACTGCAAAAGGTCAGATTTTGAGTTAAAAAACAAATTTTATGTGTTCTTGTATTTTCTTTCTGTTGCATCACAAAAAGAACTTCGTAAAAGTGGGCCGCGAAGTCAAAAAGGTTGAGAAGCACTGGTATAGATGGATAAATAAGTGCTGCTACTTCAAAAAAGGCCGTCTTTTTTCCACTGTTTTGTAACCAGTTTTACCTCGACTTCGTTGTCCGGAACTATGTTTGTCCACTGAACTTGGGTGCTTTGAATGATAATGCAAATTTCAAAAAGGAGTGGATAAAGTTGTATCCCCGTATTGTTTGCCGCATTAGACTTTATTTTGGTGCTGCCACTTTCTACTGAAACCAGGATGCGCGTGAACGAGTAATCAAGCAATTGAGGAGACGAAAGTCATGGGCCCATAGCGATAGCCACTGCCATTTCAAAAACGCCAATCGAACGTGAAAGCAAAGTTCTCATTTTTGCTAAAAACTGCCTCAATCATTTTTTTACAGTCCGAAAAAAATCAAAGTTCTTAAATTTGTAGAAATCATATTCTATTTTTAAGACTTCAGCATTAACAACCAGTCCAGAATCTATTAAAAGCAATGTTACAATCAAACAAACGCTATAGAAATGACGGTAATACACTGCAGCATGTAGGCTAGACGCACGAACCCCTGCATGGTAGCATCACCACTTTAATCAACGAAAAATATAGGCCTACTTACAAATGCACGATAAATAAAACACAAATGCACGAAAAAGGTTTTAACCCAAAACAACTTTGATATCACGCACAAGGCCAATGAGAGAAAATCCGGGCCCCAGAGCAGAGATAGAATACGTGGCCCCCCGTACCAAAAAAGGTCTTAATTTCGTGTTTCTCTAAGAAAAAAAAGGTCTTGACATCGCAAAGCCGTAATTACTCCAAAACTTCGTGAAAACGTAATTTCTTGTGCGGCGCCCCTCAAAACATGATGGGCCCTGGTGCTTCATACCCCCTGCCTCCCCCTCTCACCAGTCCTGATCACGCAGATAAGCTAATTAACTAACCAGACTGCTTTTTGTAACATTGCAGGATAACAGCATAACGATAACACTTAAAAACAACACAGCAATATCGTCATTCTTTCGAATCACTTAAATTTCCGTCTAGTTTTGCTTCCAAACTTTCCACTTCAACCAAAACTGACAACACTTGCGCATAGCTACGAATTCAAAAGGTATTGGAATAAATGATAATAATCCTAGATTGCTGCCATAACTGTTTTTATATATATTTTTTTTGAACAAACGGGTTATCATCATCATCATCAACCAGTTTTAATCCAGTTTTTCCTCATGTCCGAAGGTGGCCGGATGCACCTCATTCCTTCAGCAATCGCTCCCACTCCCTCTCTCCATCTCGTGCAATCTGTAGCTTCCTCCAACCTCAATCCAATTTTCTTTATATTCTCTTCGACTTGTTTCTTCCATGTTTGCTTCGGCCGTCCTCGCTTTTGTGGTCCATTCACTTCAAACATCATTGCCTTCTTCAAAATGCTCTCTCTCATCATCCCTCCTAACCATATGTCCATACCATCTTACTCCATTCGCTACAGCCATTTTATCTAGTTTCCTTCAGACCCAGCATTTTCATCAGCTCCTCAGTATTCTTTCTATCCACTAGTTTTACTCCACACATTGATCTCACCATAGCTCTTTCAGTTCTTCTTAAAATTACCATCTCATTTTCTCTCAAACACCATGTCTCACTTCCATGTAACATTGCTGATCTTACGCAACTACGATACACCATCCCTTTCATTTTCAAAGAAAACCTTCTCCCAAGTAACAACTCTCTGCATTCTCTAAATTTTATCCAACCGATCCTTACTCTTGCAGTCACTGCAGTTTCACACCCACCACTAGCATTCAGCCTATCTCCAAGATAACAAAAACCCTTCACAGTCTCCACTTCATCACACAATACCTCCATTGGTTCTTCCTTTCCGTCTCCAATATCTTCACATCTTCTACATACAAACTGTTGTGCAAAACTGCAAGATACTTTTTTCATTTTGGTGCATCTCGCATGAATCCACTTCTTACAGAGCGTGCACCACACCGCATTTAGACATAACTCTTTTTCCACATATTCCACACGGATCCACCCTGCTACGCACAACCTCCCCTTTTGCACCACTCACCATCATCTTAGTCTTTCTAATATTTATTCTCAATCCCTTGCTTTCCAATGCATCTCTCCACCTTTGGAACCTCTCCCTTAGATCCTCCAAATTTTTGCTCATCAGCACAAGATCATCCGCGTACAAAATTTCATTCAATAGTCCCTCTCTTGCATGTTCTGACACTGCATCAACCACAATAGCAAATATCAATGGTGATAGCACAGACCCTTATGAGGTTGTTATGAGGTTATGTTATGAGGTTGTTAAATTCTCAGCAAGAGCTTTGAATTGTTCAGCATCTGGCAACCTTTTAATTACGTAGCAGAGCAGATGCGTTTGGAAAGCAAACAAAAAAATCTTGCAAAAATTAGGAAAAGAAGAAGTATGCGGTTGAAACTTAAATTGGGGCTAGCTGCCTTACACCATTTTAAATTCAAGTGAAATAGGCCTAGGCCTAAAAAACAGCAGAAAATGGCAAAAGCATCTGAGTATAGTTGCGTACAGTTAGCATATGACTGCGTACTAGCCACGTGCAGTTGCGATTATCCAAAAAAATAAATTAATTTGGTAATCACTAAATTCTGTTGAGGGGGCCACGTGAAGAACAAGTCGGCAAGTTTACTTGCTGTGCCGTTGGGAAAGGCACTTAGCGGGATTCCCCCATCTTGGTGTGGTAGACAGATGGTCGGCAACTCCTAAGCGAGCTCGTTATAGCGTTTTAACTATTTTCTCTCGTGATAGAAGGATAAATATGCCACTAAATAAGAAAGGAATAAAATAGTTTTTTGTGAAGTTATGATATCAGGTTTGTTTCTGAGTCGGGCCAAATCAACAACTGAAAAGTAATAATATGCTCTTTATTAAAACGTAAGAGTGGAGACTGTAGACTTGGAAAAAGCACTTGACGGAATTCCTAAACCTATGCTTGGTAATTGTTAAAAAGATGGCCCATAGTGTCTACTTCATTTTCTGGTATAGCAGAATAAAATGTTAGCCCAACACCAAATACATTTAGGCATTTGCAAACGGCAGATTATTGTAAAAGTGATGGTAATTTTGTGGGATGACGTCCTTCATGGCTTGCAGATCATCAAACTTTCTTTTTGAAATAGGAATTGGGTTGGGAAACATTTTTTTCCATTCCATGATTGAGGCATTGCTGACTTTTTGTCCCAAATTTTTCCATTCAACATTGGGGCCGAACCTTAATGGTATCGGTAGGTTTTCATGCGCTCCCTTATTAGTTGTTGCTATGCCCTCCCCCCTTTTCGTGGAGTCGGTAACTACACAACTACCATCACTTATTTGGGCGTATCCAAGAGTGCAGCACACAAATGCTATAGCTTTTCTACTGTGAACTTGGATATTTTTGTCAAAAACAGAGGATGGCTGGACTGTTACTGCTGTCTGCTGGTAATTCTGTGGTCGAAACTCTATGAAAATCTGCTCTATTAACCAAGCAGACACCATGTTGCCTTTCACGAGAAAACGTTGGGTTCACCACTACTGCACCATTACCGGCATACGGTACAGTACTACAAGGACTAAATCAAATCTTCATTATATGTACTTGCGGCATTACGCAGAAGCGTGTAACCAGTGGCGGGACCCATCTCCGCAGCTTAGGGTCCGGGCTACACGGCTCCGAAGAAACATCGCAGCGGTGGCGAGCCATTGGCGACACTGTGCCGATTTGATCGGCCCAGGAATCGAACCCCAGACCTCCCGCACCGTTAGCTTGTGCACTAAACAAGTGAGCTAACGGCCAGTTGAGCTAACCACTAACCACACGGACTACGCTTTTTCAAATGTTGGGGAGCTGCAAAATTAGTACGCAAAAAAGCTATCAGCAGCGTGGCGCAGTGGTTCGGAGCGTCGTTTTTACGACGACCATGATCGCAAGGTTAATGGCCCAACTTCCAACCTAGTCTCGTTGTTGCGTCCTTGGATAAGATACTTCGTGATAATTAGGCCAACTCTGCTTGTTGGTGGAATCTGACATGCAGAAAATTAAAGAAGTCAGAAGCAAAGTTCAACCAGATAACTCCGAAACAAAGCGGGTGTGGATTCGTCCTAAGCATAGAGCCTCCGCTGCTTTCTCGTGATAGGAGGATGAAGATGAAGAAATCAAATCAAACCACGAGACACGGCACATCTTACAAAAAGAAAAGCAATATAATTATCTTTCGATAGACAATTTTCTCTCTCACTTTTTATTACCGAAAACTTTTATGCCATTTCATGAGCATTTAAGCCCTCCTCACGTAGTCTAGTTTTGGTTCATTGGGGCTATGTTTAGGGTAGAGTAAACTGGTAAGTAGGCCTTACTTAGGGGCTACGCTTAAAAGTCCATTGCTTAGAGTCCATTGCCACGAAACAACTTGGTGCAAAAATCTCATTTTCTCCAAAAAATGACTTACGCAGTTTTTCCACCAACGTGACGATACACAAAATAAAACAATAAAAATAATGGATGAATTACAAGTTATGGCACTCACGTTCACAGCATTTACCTCTAAATCAGCTGCAAACAAGCTCGCTCCTTTAGCCTTCAGGAGAGGAGTAATAAGAGAAAATGTTTGTAGGTCATGAACATTAACCGAACCATCCGATAAACTGATCAGAATGTTCAGTTCAGAGCAAACAAACAGCTGCTGAATGGGACGTTTGGAAAACGAACGATTTGATTTCTCCAGAGTAACATCGATATGGGATCCAGTGCTGCGAATTTCCCTAACTACCTGAACACATATTTCACCATTTAACTGAAAATAAGCAAAAATACTTAAAATTTTATGTTGTTACTTTGGATAAGTCAAAAAGCAAAAACACAGCTTAAGAATTAAATTAAACCGTAAAGTAAATAATAGTGTGCAGGGGCGCACCCAGCACATTTCAAAGGGGGTGAGTTCTAAAAAAAATACTAAGACATTAGACCCAAAAAAGATGTGAAAAGCCCTTTAAAAAATCTTTCATGTGTGTGGCTTATTCAGAAATTTTTTCAGGGAGGGGGCACCAATTTTTGACATATTTCAAGCGTAGCCTTTTTCGACAAAATTATTTTGAAGAGATATTGAGAGCAAAAATGGGTCTGGTGGGTCTGGGGGCATGCTACCCCAGAAAATTTTTTGAAAACTTACATACTGTAGTGGCCATTTTAGTAGTTTTTGAACAATTTTTAGGCAAATTTTGTTTAACTTTTTGCCCCTAAATCTGAATAGTTCACCAAATATGATGCATTTTGTTCGTAGCTTACATTTTCGATTATGCGTGCTTAGGGCGTAAGCTGTAAAGGCTTTTCGTTATCGAAAAGGTTCGAAATCATGGAAAGATTGTATTCATCAAAAACATGGTGAAAATGCATCCCCCACATCCCCCCTGGATTCGCTCCTGTCCGCTCTGATAACAATGTCTCATACCACCACACCAACCAGTCAATTTGGCTGCAGTATGATGTTCGTCAAATTCTGTCACAACTGTTTCAAAATAACAGCACATTTCACTTTAAAAGCAAGGGTTCGATTTCAAAACGAGGGGGGAGGTTCAACCCCCAAACCCCTCCTGGGTGCGCCACTGATAGTGTGTGTAATTCTTTTTCCACAGTGTTACTTTAAATGCTGAAGGTTAAGCAGAATCACTTTTTAAAAAACTATTATTGAAAAGGTAGCCTAAATCCCTTAGCTATTAATATCTACTCCAAATTGATGTGAAGATAGGATCATATATGCCAACTTTAACAGCTCAGATGGTCAAGTGGTATAGAGCGTCTGTCTCTTGAGCTGTAGACTCGGGTTCGATTCCGAGTCGGGTCAAACCAATGACTTTAAATTTGGTATTCACAGCTTCCATGCTTGACGTTCAGCATCAAAGGGACAGTGTGGAGAACAAGCTGGCAACTTTACTTGTTGTGTCGTTGGGAAAGGCACTTAGCGGGATTCCCCCATCTTGGTGTGGTAGACAAATGGCCGGCAACTCCTAAGCAAGCTCGTATAGCGCATTGATCGCTTTCTCGTGATAGGAGGATAAATATGCAACTAACTAACTTCCACATTACTCAGTCTGCTAAGAGGCTCACAACTAAAGTTACTCAGATTGGCGTGATTTGCGCAAACAACTCAGATAAAAGCCACAAATAAACTAGTCAGAGAAATTTCACATCCTTTGACATCCTTGGAGGGATTAATCCTATTGAGTTCTTGATCTACAACGAGGCGGTGTCATCATTTAATTTAACTATTTCAAAAACAAGTCATAGAATTGGTGTGATAGAATTTATCTATACTGTGCTGAAATATGTGGAGCCGATGCAAGTCTATGTATATGCTAAAAGATATTATGGTAGACCAGAAGACTTACTAAACAAATGCTGTAAAATCCAATTCTACGACTAGTTTTGCGGTTTGGCCGCTCATCAGGTAGACTCAGGTTCGAACCCAAGACCTTGTGATTGAGAGTCTACCTCTCAAACCACTGGACCATCAGGCTTTCAATGCAATTTCAGCTGTACAACCCCAAGCCCCAGCAACTGCAAACCTGATTTATAAGCAGTCAAACCGCAAAGCTAGTTCGAAGAATCGGTTTTTACAGCGTTAATTTAGCAAGTATTCTGGCCTACCGTTACCATAATATCTCTTTGCATATACTACATAGGCTTATATCGGCTCCACATATTTCAACACAAGTAAAATCAGGCCTGCCATTGCCGACATACGCCAACTAAGCCAACTGCTCAATGCTAAAGCCTACAGTTGCAAGGGCTTGGGTATGTAATTGGGTATATAAAATTGCTTGGAAAACGCTGTAAAGGCCAGTTCACACAGAAGGCATTCGCGATAGCGAAAAGCCTTTGGCCTTTTTCCGCAAGGCTAACACAGTGCGCAGAGTAAAAAGCTAAGGCTTGGTCCTTAATGTTCACACACAAAGCAATGAACACCTCAAATCGTTTCCATAGAAACAGCCGCCAGTGACTGCAAGTTGAACAAATACCATTAGTTGCTGTTGCTTATCACAAATAAGCTAAACTACAAAAACTCCCAAATCTTGCAACATAGAAAAATGAAATTTTGCAGACTGTGTAATTAGTCTACATGGTACATAGTCTAATCATACCGGTACACACTCAGATGGCTGCATCTACCGTATCAATACTGAATACTGTAAATATTCATCTGTTTGACAGGATATGTTTATGCCATTTAGAGTCAACTCTCGAAATAACGAACTTCAGGGGCCCGCAGAAAAAGTTAGTTACATCAAAAGTTCGTTATATCGAAGGTATGCTATAAGCCATAGCTAAGGTGGCAGTCTGTTGCCTAGATTGTTTGTATGTTTGTTTATTATTTCGGCGACAGCTAAAAGTATAAAGCTAATCAGGAAGAAATGATGTAGCAATGGGTAAATATAGGACGAAATTCATGAAACTGCTGCAAAACCGTATCAACTGAAACATACCATGTGTAATGATACAGTGGTAACTGACATGCAACTAAATGAAAAGCACAATGTACAAAATCACAGTACAAGTTTCAAAAAAAGTCAGACAGCTGCAGACTGCTGTGCTACAGTATGACGGACTGACGCTTGTATGCTCACGACAGCACAATTAGGTCAACTATGACGGCTTGACTGTTCGGCAAAACGAATTATGCACAAACAATGGCTAAATACATCGTGCGATATGAGCCAAAATAGGAAGAAGTTTGTTATATCCAAAAAAATTCTCCAGGGACTGAAAGAATAGTTTGTTATAACAAAAAATCCGTTATATCCAAGTTCGTTTATACCGAGGGTAGATAGAAAAAAAATCGAAACTTCTGAATGGGTTCGTTATAACGTTATAACCTTTTGATTGGGTTCGTTACTGTAATTGGAAAAAAATTTTATGCCCCATACCTGAATACCAGCTGACCAGTGACCAGTAGCTCACAAACACATCCCCCCTGGAGCCATACTGCATATATAACCCTACTCATATACCAGTAGCCTACTGGACTAACGATCACAGTATCGATACTTTTTTGTATGTTCACGAATGCCCACCACAGCTACTTAAATTCATCTCGATTTTAAGCATTCAACTATTTGCCTACTAGCATTCAACCACTACTGATTTGGCTATTACCAACATTGCACTGGTAGACTAACAGCTAGAGATGTAAATGTTATTTTTTGCCTTTGTTTTTTTTAAAAAAACGTGTTTTTTTTTTTTGAGGCCGTTTTTTTTTCAAAAAAAAACATGGCCTCAAAAAAAGCTGTTTTTTTTTGCAAATTTTGAAGCAAGCGGGAATACTGATTGTGCTCTGCTATTTCCTAGCTTCTGACAGTAATCCAATCTTCAATGGTTCTTAATCTTCGAAATCTAAGTGCTTATTGAAGCAGTTTTAAGGGTTCCGCAGTGGCCGGTGGGTCATGCTCAGTGGCGTACATCTGTGGAAATTATTGGGCGTGATGAATCATTGCACCATCAACTAAAACGTCAAGACCGTGCCAACGTCTGGGGGGTGGAGTCCCCCCAAACCCCCCACCTCTGTTCTTCTTTGCGCGTTATTTCATTTCAAAACTTTTGAGACTATGAACTTCTTCAACAATTATAGACAGAACAATATTTACAAAATAACATGCCGGTACAGAAAATAAGCTTAAACGTTTGCAGACAAATCGTCAGTTCTTCCTTACAGCATGATCAGAAATAAAACGTTAATGCATGGCAAACTAATATAAGGAAAAAGTAAAACAGCAAGGGTACGAGTTGTGTCATACCCTTGCTGTTTTGCTTTTCACGTGAATTAGTTTGCCCTGGACGCGTTAGCTTTCCATTTTTGATCATGTTCTGATGAAGGACGGCAGCGCATGGCCGAGTGGTTGTCGACAGCATGGCCGAGTGGTTCCACGCGTCATTTTTGCGACTGCCATGATCACAAGGTTGACGGTTTACCTCCCACCCACGCCTCGTTGTTGCATCCTTGAATAAGATGCTTAATGGCAATTAACTCTGCTTGGAAGAATTTAACAAGAAGCAAATTGAAGTCAGAACCAAAATTCAAGCGGAAAAATCCGAAACAAGGGCAACTCCTAAGCGAGTCTGGAACTCTGGATTCGTCCTATTCATAGCGTCTCCGTCGCATTCTCGTGATAGGATAAAAATAAAGTAATCATCATCATCAAGGACGGTGGTGTTGTTTGAAAACGCTTAGCATATTTTCTGCATGCTATTTTCTAATTAAAAACGTTAAACGTTTTACGTTCTGAACTTATTATCTGTTGCTACAATATGGATATTAAAGATCTCCTCTCTACCAAACTTATATTAGGCTGCGAGCTGACAGCAAAGATAAAGCTAAAATGCTGACAGCTGCTACGAAAGGTGATGAATCAAATAATATTGATTCATTAAAATGGTCACTAATTGTGACGAAACTTTACCTCACAAAAAGCAAATCAATGGAAATGTAATGACCTAATTACTACCAGATAGTGAAATAGTCGGACGTCATTATTCATGTATTGTGTAGTGACAATCAACAAATTTTAGATTACAACACCCTATCGCAGTAGTTGGCAACCTTTTTTTAACACGGCCCAGATCACCCTTTCAATAGCTATTGAAGGCCCACAACAGTTAATACCACGACTACAAAACAATTAAATTACATGACTACAAACTGCAAAACGAAGAAACGATGCATTGTGTTAAAAGCAAAGAAAATGCGAAGCACGTGCTTTTTTTTCTACTCACTCGCTTGCATCAATAGAACTGAAGAAACAAAGCGAGCATTGCAAGAAAGATATGCAGACACACGGCACATGTTTTTGTGCATGGTACAACGGGTTTTGCTTTTGTAGCCTAGTACCAAAATCAAAAATCAAACCTTCATTAAACTCGCGGTATTACTCCAAAGAGTGTAACGAGTGGCAGGGCCCATCTACCCTGCTTAGCACCTGGGCAACACAGCTCCAAACAAATTTCACAATGGTGGCGAACCGTTGGCGACACCGTCCCAATTTCACCAGCCAGGGAATTGAACCCCAGACCTCTCATACCGACGGCGCACGCTTAACGACTGAGTTAACTGGCCGGTTTACTGTGTAGCCATGTAACGCCACTAGAAAAACAAATGGATTGTTTTATGCGCAAAGCACCAAAGGGAAGGTTTTTATTATTAGCATGAGCTTACTTTTTATTTGCAGCTAGCATGTGGCCCACAAAGATTTTGTAAAACCCAATAGCCTGCGGCCTACGAAAAATTGCCAAAAGATCCACAGGTTGCCCACCACTGCCTTATTGGCTTAATTGTACCGATGCAAGCCACTTGCACGATCTACAATTCGAGCATGGCATGAAAAGTTTATGGAGACTGGTAGTGTGTTGCAGAGAAAGGGAGCTGGCCGACCTCAAATATCAGAAGAAAAAATTGAATCTGTGCCAGTGGCATATACCAGAAGCCCTAAACAGTCTATTTGCAGGCTTCTACCCAATGGTAGATCCCACGTTCCACTATTCACAAAGTTTTGCATAGAAATTTGCGACTTTATGCTTATACAATAAAGCGCAGTTACTGCAAGCCCATGAGCCAGAAGATAAGCCTTGACGAAAAGAATTTGCAGTGACGATGCTACACAGATTTGATTCAGATCCAGGATTTTTGAAACGCGTTTGTTTCAGTGACGAGTCAACGTTTCACGTTTCTGGATTAATGAACAGACACAACTCCAGGATATGGGGCTTGGAGAATCCACAAGAAACCCACGAGATTGAACGAGACTCCCTTAAACTAAACGTGTGGTGTGGAACCATGCATGATAAAATTATTGGTCCGCTTTTCTTCGCTGAAAAATCAATTACACCTCAAATTTACCTCAATCTTTTGACAGAATATGTGTCACCACAGCGTGAACAGTGTCAACCACTAGTTATTTTCCAGCAGGACGGTGCACCCCCCCATTGGGGTCTTGCAGTTCGTCAATTTTTGAATGACACATTTCCAGAAAAATGGATAGGACGTGATGGTACCATTCCATGGCCGCCATGTTCCCCTGATATCACACCATTGGTTTTTCCCTGTGGGGCTATGTAAAGGATATCGTTTACCGAACCAAGTCTAGAGACGTTAGTGATTTGCAACAACAAATAATTGAAGCACTTGATACAGTTACTGTGGATATGTTAGCAAGAACACGGATAGAAATTAACATCGATTGGATATCCTATGTGCCCGACAGATGGTGCACACGTAGAAGTATACTAAAGCATCTACGTAAACTTGAAACATTTCCCTTTACTATAAAACAACCGATTGAAAATATCTTAATAAGTAAGGTTGTGGCGAATTTTTGAAATTGTAGCAATAATTTATAGACACCCTGTACAATGACATGTGCGATACTCTGTCATGCTAGTCGTGCGATTTAATGCTGATTGCTTTGATTTATTTTAAAAACAAACTTTTTTTAGTTTTTTGTCAACTGCAAAAACAAAAAAAAAAAACGTAAAAAAAAACAAGCGAAAAAAAACGTTTTTTTTTTACATCTCCAACTACAGCCTAGACAACTAGTTGCAATGGTGTAATCTGTTAAATATACACAAACTTTACAAACAAAGCAGATGCAGCTGTGAATACCTATTACTTCAATCAACTGGACATTAAACTTAAGTCTACGCAGGCAAGAAGGACATTCAACCCACTTGGCCATCTGAGCTTGTAAACCATTTGGGCCAACCTGTAGCTGTGCAATACCTAGGCTATTATCGGCCCTAATCTATTGTTATAAAACAGCCTTGTTGGATAATTTGATGTCTGATCCTGCAAATTCGTCCAGCATCACCCACAACTGATATATAGCCAAGCATAATAAAATTATATCCACTGGCTGTTCATTTATCACTAAGCTAGTTTGCAAAACCTCAAAGCGAAAAAGTTGAATTATTTTAACTCTGCCGCTTGAGACTTCAGACGCAGAAGATTACTGCTAACCAGGCTCGTAGCCAGGGGTACAACCTCCCTAATAAAAATCTTGCCCCCCTCCCACCTAAAAAAATTGAACTTTTTTAAGGATTTTGGATTTTACCGCAACACAAAGTTACGTGGCAAACCAATTTTTTTTAATTATTTCTGCTAAAGGCATGCCAAAAAATGACTTGCAGTGGATTGGCATAATATCACAGCAAAATTACTGATCTTTTTACATGATTTTAGTAGGGCCCTTATGACATCACATTTTTTTCAAACTAGCTGCGGAAGATTCCAAGGAATACAGGAACATGTTCTGAATGGATTCAGCAAAGTACAGTATGACACATTGCTTGCTATGATAACGACAAAAATTACGAAAGACACTACTGGATATAGCACTGCTATATCCAGTACTGCTATATCCAGTAGTGTCTTGTGATATTAATGTACCTTAACCCATTACATAACACATATTGCGTAAGAACGCATACTGCTTAACTTATTATTCATTACATTTGCATTCTCCTGCTTAAATTATGATTTATTAAATTACACACACTCCTGTTCCCATGAGCAAGCAGGAAACAGCATCTCTATTAGACCTCATGTTCTATTAGAAAAACACACATACTGGAATTCTGCTCTAACAATGTCGATGCTGCGTTATGCTGTATCGCCTAAATAAATGAAGTTCTGAGATCAATATCAACTGGAGTCAGTCAGATCGCAAGCCCCTATATTCGGTGATAGCAAAACACTATGGTGAGAATGGCTATTCCATGCTGAACAAAGCTGGATATAGCGCTTCAATACCTAACCAGTGGTGAAAGCTTGCACTCTCTGGTGTTGTTATTCAGAGTGGCCCGTAACTCCGTTCCCTAGCACTTTTTTGGAAGTAATTTTTATCACTCGATTCCCATAAAACCTCATGGCTTTTGAAATTTTATAAAAATTTTATAATGGTATCTGCACCCCATCTTAATACCTACTGTTTCAACATATTTCGTTTGTGTACAGTGTTGAGTTGTGACTTGTGAGATTGCCTTGTGCCGCTGCACAATCGCACATTGTGAAACCATAGACCATCATTATTTCTATCACGCATACAAGGGAAAAATTCTCTGGCTAGTAGTGAGTAAAGTTGAACATGTGTTCAACTAATTAGCAGCTTTTAAATTAGCCAGTGAGTGTCGCCTGCTAAGTACGAAAATAAGCGATCACACTGGGCGAGTCAGCTAGTGTGACTTAGGCTACAGTCTAAAAAATTCAGTACAACATTTCATGTAATATGTGAACAGCAGTTGGTTCATGTTTACTAACTTGTTTTCTTTTTACCAGTTTAGCGATTATTCTTGGGGGGAGGTTGCAGGGGCTGCTGCTGGAGTTGGAGCTGCCTAACATGTGGATCCTCTGCGACGAAGGGTTACAACTAATTAACCCTTTTATCATTTTGTGATGATTCGCAGTTGACCTAAAATCATCATTTACCTCAAAGTAAATTAGCAATTTATCCTTGAAATAAGACCACTCAAAGTAAGCCCAAAGCAAAATAAAGCAGTTATAGAGCGTATGTTGGTCATGCCGTAATATTTATTACCGGTACCACATTATGATAACGATGTAAGATATAAGCAATTAAGTTTCAGAACTAGGTTGAGCAAGAAAGATTATTTTTCTACTGTTTAGTGTGTATGTGCATTGTATGTCCAGACTTTAAAAAAATGCTGTGCACTTTCACGTTCGCACATGCGAAAGTTGCGAAGCGCTTTAACAAATTATTTTTAGCCTTTGCACAACTTGCGCTGCGCTTCAAGGCAAATATATTTTGCTTGCGCTTTATTGCATTGCAAAGTGAAAAAATATATAATAGTGAGCGCATTATTGCGCTGCGAACTGAAAAGAATTTGGTTGCTTGCACTTAATTGCATTGCGCACTGTCAAAAGTTGAAATACAGCATTGCGCTTGGTCGGATTAATTAAAGCGCAGTGTGCTAAAGTAAGCATTTTTTTGTGACTGTTTTTAATAGAGTAGCAGTTTATTTCTTGAAGCGTACAATAAAGGTCAATCTATTGTAGCAGAAATTTTCAGCCAATCAGAAATGTGGTTCACTAAAGTCTTTCGCTTTTTAAAATTGCAGGTGCTTGAAGAGATCATTGAGTGTTGAATAAAACGTACTTGTTTGTTGATGTGCTGAGCTTTGCCGCATGTGCAAATTAAGATTAACCGAGATGAGATGCTTTTAACGGCACGTGACAAGGCAGCAACGCATCTTTTTTTGCTCCTTATTTAAGCGTTGGGCTCATTGTGTTGTTTAAACCTCATTGCAAAAGTTCCGTTGCACTTTTTCTTTTGTATAAACATCATTGCGGAAGTTGTGTTGCGCTTATACTTTTGTATAAACCTCATTGCAACAGTTGCGCTCTAATGCCAAAAAAAAAATTGATTGCGAAAGTTGCATTGCCCTTCAGTCAATTTAAAAATTAGGTTGCGCTAGTTGTATTGAGTTTCATGACTTTACAGAACTTTCGCACTTCAACCTATTTAAAAAATTGCCCACCTCTGGAACTTTTAAGCTAAACGCTTCTTACAAGTTTTTTTGTCACCACATATAGCAAGGCACCTTGCACACATGGCCCAAATAATTTTAGTAGAGTCAGGCAAGCTAGCTCTCCCTACTGATTTTGCCTTCCACCCCCAGCCACAACTGGCTGGCTACGAGCCTGCCACTAAAACGTTCAGCAAACACCTGAGCTTTTTGTGTGACATGCCTGGATCTTGCCGCTTTTCGCTAACACTTACAGTTTTCCACCAACACCATGCTAACGCCATCTGTGTGAACCGGGCTTAAGCCAGGTGACTGAGTAGTTAAAAAGGTAGAATGTCAATCACATGGTTCTGAGTTCCAACCTGAGTCTACCTGATAAGCGGTTATCCACAAAACCAGTCGTACAATTGGTTTTTACCAGTGTTGTAGTAAGGCCAAGGACCTTAAGGTCGAGGCCAAGGCCAAGGATTTAAAAATTTTTTCGAGGCCAAGGGACATGCAAGCCGAGGCCAAGACCAAGGACATAGATCAAGGACAATTGGCATCTTTCCAATTTCAGTATGAAATCCCAAAATGTTGTGGATCTTTTAGTTATGAAATAATGGTTCTCATACAATTTATGCCCTAATATTGTAGATCTACAACGACAATCGTTTTCGAAAATTGCAGGGTTAGCAAAAACATTATAATCGATAACTATCCAGTGCCAGTACTACTAGGCGCAGGATATAAAGGCTATAAACTGATATAAGATGCCCCAGATGAAACTAACCACAAGACTTGAACTAAACTCGATTAATCAAGCATAAAGTTCCTAGTTGTTATTTAACGGCAACTTGTTTAATGTAGAAAAGACGCATGCTTTAAACCAGTCACAGGCAAACTTATCAGGGTTAAGCAAAAAAAACTTTAGGTTTTTACCAAATCAAATAATATCTGCATGGAAACAAACATTAATGACGATAGAAATCTTTATTACTTTGGTCCACACTGTTCTGTGTACTACATACCGGTACCAAATTGTTTTACAATTATAGGATTTTGTGCTGACAAGCTAGTATAGGTAACCTACAGCCACATCTTCTACGTCTGTGCTCAATCTGCAGTTCGCATTCCTATAGGTGTAGCTGCATTCCTCAGTACAACAACGTACATTACCATTCCTACCTACAACCCTTGGAGGGCCAGATTTATTTAAAAAAGTTTAACCCACCAGGCCACCACTGCCTCATACATTAACCATTATAACCAAAAACCAGTTCATCAATAAAAAACTACAAATAAACGAAAATGCAAGCAATCATAAAAGAAGCAAAATCAGAAAACGAAGCAAAACAAAAAGTGATAAACTCTCACGTGTCACACTTACACTCAAAGAACTACACCACAACGTGTTGATTAGGCTAAATTTGAAAAATCAATGACGAAAGCAAAGACCCGAAATGCGAGCTCGATGGGGTCACGTAGTAAATCCACCTTTGCTAAAAAAATTTTTGACCGGGGCTGATGATGCTAAACAGTTAGCACCCGATGAGCTAAATGGCTCAGCTTGAGCAGAAAATTAATTATTTTACTCGCGATCTAAAGCTGCAACGTTAGAAGTTTTCGATTTTGTTATCAACTTTATAATGATGAAGTCAAGTTTTAATGGTCGAGACCAAGACTTCAAGAAAAAAAAATTCGAGATCAAGACCCAACACTTAAAAACATTTTTGAGCGCGAGATCAAAACTCAGTGAATTTGTTCGAGACCAAGACTTCAGTTTTACAAACAAAGCTTGTCTGGCTGAGTGGTCGGCGCATTTTGCTGGGGAGCTGGTTTCACGGGTTAGATGTTCGGCTGGGCCCTTTACCAGGATGCACATACTACACTACAATAAAAACTATAGCTGTACATGTGTGGCTTCATAAAAAAAATATTGACACTCTTCGTGGCCTTCGTTTTTGAAGCAAACCTGCATATGCATTAAAATGTTCACAAAAATTTAAGCTTAGGCCATAATTATTTGCTACACTGGTTGTACTAAACTGAAGAGCAAAACTGTTCTTTCAAAAATGGCGTTAAAAATTACACTGAGTTCTATACTGACTGCAGAAATTTTCAATCATTTTTAATTAACCAGATATTAAACGTTAAACTTGTGATCATGACGTCATGGAGGTCTGTACGTTCCGCACTACTGCACGCACGCAACTTCGCAAACCTTACTGCTGTCCGTAATCCACGCGTTTTTCAATGACGTCACAGACCTCCATGACGTTATGATCATAAGTTTAACGTTTAATTTCTGGTTAATTAAACATGATTGAAAATTTCTGCAGTCAGTATGGAACTCAGTGTAATTTTTAACGCCATTTCTGAAAAAACAGTTTTGCTCTTCAGTTCCCCTTTAAGCTATTCTAGTCTTCACTGGCCCTATAGTTATCACTCTTAAACGTTTTTTTAAGAAAGTTATAATGTTTAAGTTCATCATTCTGAGTCTGCAGTCTTTACTGCACCGGTACTCTAGTAGATCTGTTCCATAATACCGTATGTAAAAACAATTACCATAAACCTGACCAGAATGATTTGCCATGATAAAAGCCCATCGTACTGCCATGCTATACCTCAAGCTCAGTCCACAACTCCACATGCAAGTGCTCTTAACGAAAAAATCAAAGCACCACGAAACAGAAAGCCAAAAAGTAGACAGCTGCAATTAGCACCTCTAGCAAAGATATAACATCAAATAGATAACACGGCCTGCCTGACATTCTCTACTTCAGACTGCTTTACATCACACTTATAAAGTAAATGAACAACAGTTGATTGAAACTTTGAAGAAAAGTGTAAAGTATCTTTCTCCCATTATTCTACTTGAGTATTCCAACCTCAAAGATCTCCCGCTGAGAAACCAATTATTATCACAGATGAATTTTCTACCAAAAGCTTTGTCGCTCACAATTTCAATTTAATTCAAAATTTTGTTTTTCACCATCTCATTTTAAAGTTTTCTCGTCATGCATTGTTCACTTTTGTTCCTCCGCCACATTAGCTTACCAATGCCTATCATTATTTGGACCATTTTTCTTAAACAGCTTGCGTACCAGTGAAAACAATCGCAAAGTTGAACATTTAAATATATCAAGTCCTCAGGCCAAGGACAGCGCAAAGTCTAAGGCCTTGAACAGCCAAGGACAAGGACAACACGGTTGAGGCCAAGGACTTCACAAATCTGTCCTCGAGGCCAAGGACATCCTCAAGGACTACACCACTGGTTTTTACAGCGTTTATTTAGTAAGTCTTCTGGCCAACCTTCGAATCTCAGCATGTATTTAGAAAGTCTGTTAAGGCCAACCATAATACCTTTTCATATGTTCATATATTTTATACTAACATTGGTTTACACATTGCAATACATCCAAAAACCGATGTAGCTGTTTTGAACGATTGGGTCATTGCTACATTTATCCAAGATTTACCGCACATTACCAGCATAAAAACTCTGTTAAATTGCAAGAACGTGGTTTTACTTAAGCACATTTTTATACATGTTTGAATTTGGTAATACTGGCACAATGCATAAATGTACAAATATGTTGTGGCACACCACACCGGTCAAAAGCCACACAAAGTGACACAAAAAAGACTTTAATTGCATCTATCCATCACCTTATACACTAGCAAATGACCAGGTTTTGTTCCCACCAACAGAGTAACTTTGTTCTTCAATTTTCTGTATGAAAAAATATCCACATTTTCATCAAGTTGATGCTTTAGTGTTTCACCTAAACATTATATATTTTTGTTACAGGAGCTAAAGTCACTTGCTGCGCTAAATAAAAATTTTAACAGTGCAACAAGGAAGATTAGGAACCATAAAATTACTTCTCAGTTGCCTGCTCAACATTTAAGCATTAAAAACCTTATAGCAAGAAGAAGTCGGTCAACTTTGCTTGTTGTGCCATTTGCAAAGATGCTTGCCCTAATCCAGAAGGGGGGTGACGGCTGTGGCTTTTAAAATGCCTTAACGTCGTGATAAGAAGCCAAAACAACTCAAGGTGGAATATGTGAAAAGATTTCTGCAGATAAGGAGGACCAGACCAGATTGGAAGAGGAAGTATTCACCTTACAAAAGGTAAAGGAGTTAAAAGAGACTGAAACTAGGCAGGGATATGTGGTTCTATAAAGCCCCAAGGAATCTGGTACCGGATGCGTCATCAAAAAGGCGATGTCAGAGACACCGATAAGCAGATTTTTGTGCCAAAATCTTTATGGGAAAGAAAGAGTGCTGTGATATCTTGTGGACCAGTTTAGGAGTGAGGAAGACTAAAGATCGTATTGAAACCAGTTTCTTTCAGCCAGGACTGAAACATGCCACTGATTGATCAACCTTTCAAGAGAGTGGCAGTGGATCTACTAGGTCCCATTGTATAAGCCAACAACGAAGGAAACAAGTGCATCTGACCTTTGTGACTAAGCAAATAGGCAAGAAATACTTGGAGGCTGGTGCCATTGAAAAACATTGACACACGGATCGTGGCAGAAACGTTGTTGGGTCACATTAGCAGTTGGGTTGGTATGTCAAAAAAAATTCTGAGTGATCACAGGACTCAGTTTACGTCGGATTGCATAAGAGGGGTCAAGATTACTGTCCATTGTCCATCACGAGCCCAACGACTTCTTTCTGCCATCTCACCTGCAACGAGTTAGTTGAGAAATTCAATGATGAAAAGGCTGTGCCACGAGCAACTACATCAAAGGCATTGTTATATTAATGCTCTCCTGCTTGCTCATAGAGAGGCACAGGAGCAATTATCCCCACCCCCACAATATTTCAAGTACCAGCGTTAATGCAGGCAGGTAAGAATTATGCCCAAGCATCAAAGACAGTTTTTATGCCAGATTTACTTAAGATCTTTTTCGCGAATCTATGTGGGAAGACCTTTCTGGTTGTTTGTTTCAGAGAGATCACAACCATCAAAGACTTTGCATTTTAGGTCGACCAACAAAGAGTTTATTTATCTGTAGTAACTTTTACCCCCCGCACACCCTCTCCAATATTTCTGGCCAGTTTCGCCACTGTCCGCACCATTTGTTGAACACAGCAGCATAATACCATTGTATGAGTAAACATTTAATATTTGATGTTCGAAACACTCTTGTGCTTCAGCTATTTTAATGCATGAACTGCGAAACATTTCACTATTTTCGGATAAAACTGCTGCGTTTTTCATCCAGGGTTGACTGCTAACCACATAATAAATAGATTCATTTTGCAAAAATAAATTTTTGCGTATGGTCTAATTTCACTGCTGAAAAACTTGTAAGTTGAAAATTTTTGGCAAGTTTTTAAATACAAATAAAGCTTACAGCATGGTTTGCTGATTTAGTTTTACTACTGCAACATGGAATAAAAGGGTATTTCTGAACGACATAATTTAAAAAATTCTATTCTATGATCTCGGTGGAGAGAGATCAATTCTATGATGAAATTAAAGATGAATGGAGTGCAAAAAGTAATGCTGAATTAGTATTGGGTTTAGGGGATTTTAACGAACATGCTGGGAAAGAAATAGAGGGGTTTGAAAGTGTTTATGAAGGATAGGAAATAGAAGAGCAAAATGCAGAAGGAAGAATGCTGCTCTATTTCTGTGACGAAAAAGAATTGTGCGTAGCCAACACCTGGTTTCAGAAGAAACGCAACAAAAAAGTCACGTTTAAAGCAAGGGAATTTGCCACTGAAATTGATTTTGTCCTGAGGCAGCATACTATGCTCTTTGTATGAACACAAATATTCGTTTTCATGAATTTGGTATACTATGCTGTTTGTTATGAACAAAATTTCGAAATCTTCAAATGAAGATATTTTTATTTGGCCGAAGATTTGCTGTCCAACACAAAAATTTTAAAATCTTCGCACAAAATAAAAATATTTGGCCCAAAATTTTTTCAATCATACGAAGATTTTTTTGTTCGAGCAAAGATGTTTTTATTTGTGTAAAATTTTTATTCGCATGAAAAAATTTTAATCATATGAATAAAATTTTGTTTGCACAAATATTGTCCTAGTGTTGCAAATATTCGAGTTGTAGTATTGACCGCTCGTGAAACTTTACCAAGATTTTTTTGACGAGGTTAATGTAGTTATCGATTCACTAATAATACTGAAACTGAAGGTAAATTAAGAAGGCATCTATTCTTTGAAGAGCGGTCGGTAATGTTGTTGCTTAGTTTGTTTATCAAAAAAGAATACCTGAGGTAGAGCGTGATAGTTTTTTGGAAAGGATGCCCGAGAGTGAAGTTTTGGCAGAATTTCGCATGTCAAAGCAGAAAATTTATGCTCTTTGCAATGTTGTGCAAGCAGACATGCAACCTGTAAGACACCGGTCAACAGATTTGACACTGCTAAACAAGATGCTAATTAGCCTAAAGACTCTTGCATCCGAAAGTTTTCAAAACTGCAATAAGGATTTTATGCATGTTTGCTAGCCAACAGTGAGCCGCATTCTATCCAATTTTGTTAATATTATTGTGAGCAAAACCTCACAATTCATCTACATGCCAAGAAGTGCATCCAAAATTTTGGGCGTAATAAGCGATTTTCAAGCAATTTCTGGTTTACCAAAAGTAATAGGTGCCGTTGATGGGTAGCATATTCCAATGTTGCTCCATCTGTTGATGAATATGCTGAGGTCAATTGAAAGCAAACACTCAATAAATATGCAAGCTATCTGATGCCAACCTCATTTTTCATGATGTTGTAGCTAGGTGGATAGGGTCTCACCACGATTCTTTCATCTTGCAATCTTCTAATGTCTATGATCAACTTGCAAATGACAAAGTCGGTGACTGTTGGCTTTTGGGCAACTGTGGTTATATGCTGAAAAAGTAGCTAATCACTCCGTTTGGAAACCCTTTAACTGCTGAAGCGAGAGGTTTCAATGCTTATCACCGAAAAACTACATGCGCAATTGAGCGTTGTTTTGGCATCCTCAAAATTAGATGACAAACTCTGTTGATCGCAAGGTGCGCTATGGACTCGAAAAAGTATGTAAAATCGCCCTAACATGTGTTTTGCATAACATTGTCGGAGAAATGACACAACCCTCCCCAAAGACGCATCACATTTTGGACAGCCTGACGATTCAGACGAAAATTTTATTTTGAAGTATCGCAGGGGGTCTCCTTCAACGACAATGCATTATTGAAATGTTGCGTTCATGATCGCGACAAAACGTTGCACTATATGCCTATCATATTTCCAATTCTTCTAATGTGACCTTTGAACTTCGCTTTATGGGGCTAGGGGAGTATTTCTTTTAAACAAGTTATATAGCCAGTTTTGCATTGTCATATTTTAAAGACTTTGTCTCGTGGTGATGATATAGGTGTTTCTAAATGGTTTAGGATGACGTTTATTAAGCACACTTTGGCGCTACGGAGTCGAAGGGAGACAAAAATTTAAAAAACTAGTCGCCTGTTTATTCATCAATCATTAGTACCTATATCTAACTCATTACTCTTGAGTGTAGAGTGTCCGCCTTTGGAGCTGTAGACTCGGGTTTGATTACGAGTCGGATCAAACCAATGACATTAAAACTGGCATTCACAGCTTCCATGCTTGACACTCAGCATCAAAAAGGGACAGTTTGAAGAACAAGCTGGCAAGTTTACTTGTTGTGCCGTTGGGAAAGGCACTTCACGGGATTCTCCCATCTTGGTGTGGTAGACAGATGGCTGGCAACTCCTAAGCGAGCTCGTTATAGCCAGTGATGGAGTACTCGAGTACAGTGCTCGTACTCGAGTACAACTCGAGTACCATTTTTTGAGTACTCGTACTCGGAACCCCAGGTACTCGGCTAGTACTAGTACTCGAAGGTCAATGTACTCAGTAAATAAAAGCGCCGAGTACAAGAGTACATTTGGCTTTCAATGCAGCTGATTACATCATTCAGTGAATTACGCTTTCGATTCTGGTTAAATCGTGAGAATTTTTGTTTTGCATGCCAATTCACAATACACTGCATTGTGCCAATTCACAAGTCTATCCCCTCCATTGTTTTGAACGACACCACACAGTTGGAAGCGAAAATGTAATTTTGGCGCAAAACAGCTGGAGACAAAATTGTGTCCAAAAAGACAATCAGCGCGCATCTTTTTCTATGTGAAATGGTCAGCTAAAACAAACAAGCAACACATTCGTGAGTGAAAATTTAATCGGCACATTATTTATTTATTTGATCTGAGTGTAAGGCTCTACCATTGCGAAGAGTGAGAAGTAAAAAAATTTCTTCGCAGGCTTTGCAGTCTGTGATTAGTTTTTAGTATAAGTTGTCAGTCGAGTAGCAAGCATTGATCGTTTATTACCGCAGTATTAATTGTTTGCGTACAGGCCAGTGTTCTAACTAAGAGTAAGATATCGTTTAAACGGTAGGGTTATTGCGCAGGCTATGAGGCTACCATCCATATTTTTTGCAGATTTTTGTCCGTAGAAGTGCTGTTTTCGTGTGTTCAAGCGTTTTTGAATAGTAAGGCTATTTTCCAACATGATATGTGATATTACTTTCGCTAAAAAGTCAAATTAAAAAAATCTACAAACAATTCCGCAAGCTGACTACAAGTAATCGAAATTGTAATCGCGATTACAATTGATGTAACTGTAATCAATTACAATGAAATTTTTTAGTAATCGTAATTGTAATGAAATGATTAGGAGTAATTGTAATCGATTACATGAGTGCTGTAATTGCCCCAAGTTTTGTAGCGCGTATTGCTGTGTCATTTGCAGATTGCAGTTCCCACAAACAAAAAGGTACAACTAATTTGGAACTGTAGGCACTGCAAGCACTGTAAAACTTATTTGGTACTGTACACCAACTAACGTATTTTGGCACTGTAGGCACTATAGAATAGCGTAGCTTTATTTTTACAGTGCCTAATTAATATACAGTGCCAAATTATTTTTACAGTGTCTACAGCGCCTATTTAGTAGTACCGCAAACAAAATGTCCCAAAACTCCAGGATTATTAAATTTGGATATGCGGAACATGAAATCTATCACGAAAATGGCAAAAGAAAGCATAAAGCTAAGTGCAAGTTTTGTACGTCGAGGATCAGTGAAACTTTTGGCACCATGTCAAAATTTACGAAGCACTTAAAAAGAGCGCATAAGGAAAAGTAAGTTGTTGTATTTGCTTTGATACGGCGTTTAAGTGTAACGTATCAGTTACACATATTTCAATATAGGAGAAATAAGTAAGCCTACTGTTGATATTGTGTCTGTATTATCATCATCGTCCAATTTTAATCCGGTTTTTCCTCGTGTCCGAAGGTGGCCGGATGCACCTCATTCCTTCAGCAATCGCTCCCACTCCCTCTCTCCATCTCGCGCGATCTGTAGCTTCCTCCACCCTCAACCCAATCTTCTTTATATTCTCCTCGACTTGTTTCTTCCATGTTTGCTTCGGCCGTCCTCGCTTTCGTGGTCCATTCACTTCAAACATCATTGCCTTCTTCAAAATGCTCTCATCATCTCTCCTAACCACATGTCCATACCATCTTACTCCATTCGCTTTAGCCATTTTATCTAAAGTTTCCTTCAGACCCAGCATTTTCATCAGCTCCTCAGTATTCTTTCTATCCACTAGTTTTACTCCACACATTGATCTCACCATAGCTCTTTCAGTTCTTCTCAAAATTACCATCTCATTTTCCCTCAAACACCATGTCTCACTTCCATGTAACATTGCTGATCTTACGCAACTACGATACACCATCCCTTTCATTTTCAAAGAAAACCTTCTCCCAAGTAACAACTCTCCGCATTCTCTAAATTTCATCCATCCGATCCTTACTCTTGCAGTCACTGCAGTTTCACACCCACCACTAGCATTCAGCCTATCTCCAAGATAACAAAAACCCTTCACAGTCTCCACTTCATCACACAACACCTCCACTGGTTCTTCCTTTCCGTCTCCAATATCTTCACATCTTCTACATACAAACTGTTGTGTAAAACTGCAAGATACTTTTTTCATTTTAGTGCATCTCGCATGAATCCACTTCTTACAGAGCGTGCACCACACCGCGTTAGACATAACTCTTTTTCCACATATTCCACACGGATCCACCCTGCTACGCACAACCTCCCCTTCTGCACCACTCACCATCATCTTAGTCTTTTTAATATTTATTCTCAATCCCTTGCTTTCCAATGCATCTCTCCACCTTTGGAACCTCTCCCTTAGATCCTCCAAATTTTCGCTCATCAGCACAAGATCATCCGCGTACAAAATTTCATTCAATAGTCCCTCTCTTGCATGTTCTGACACTGCATCAACCACAATAGCAAATATCAATGGTGATAGCACAGACCCTTGATGCACACCAACTCTTACCCCAAATTCCTCCGAAAAAAACGATCCAACTCTGACTTTCGTCCTTGAGCCCTCATACAAGCTCATTACTGCTTTCACCAACACTTCTGGCAAGCTTTTCTTTCTTAATGCCCATTTCATCACCTTTCTGGGAACCCTATCAAACGCTTTTTCCAAGTCCACAAAACACATGTACAGCTTTTTCTCTTTTCCACGAAACTCCTCTTGCATCCTTCTCAAAATAAACAAAGCATCAGTCGTGCCCTTCCCAGGCATAAAGCCAAATTGCATGTCATCAACCTTCACTAATTCTCTTATTCTCTTCTCTAGCACTCTCTCGACTATCTTCATTGCATGCTCCAGCAGCTTTACTCCTCTATATGCTCCACAATCCATCACATCTCCCTTTCCTTTAAAGATTGGAACAACAACACTTGTTTTCCATTCTTCTGGCATACCTTTTCCATCCAGAACTCTCTGACACAGCTTCTTTAGTACTCCCACACCAAACTTTCCGCTCGCCATTATCATATCCATATTTACTTCAGAGGGACCAGCTGCTTTTCCCAGTTTCATCTTATTCATAGCCTTAATCACCTCCTCATAAGTGACTTCTTCAACCGGTCCTTCGACCATATCTGCTTCTGCCACCTGATCCCATTCGTTTTCCACATTCATGATCTTTTCCATATGATCCTTCCATAATTTCCCACGATCTTTTTCACTAACCACAAGTCTCCCATCTTTATCCTTCATGCAACCTCCACCATTTATGTCCTTTCCATCCCTTCTCATAAACTTCACTAACTTAAAAACATCGTTTGATTTGTTATATAGCACTTTCATCTCCTCTTCAGCCGCCTGCTTCATGGCTTTTGCAACCACTTTCCTTGTCCGATTTCTTGCTTTTCTATAATTACTTTTATTTTCCGCTGATCGATTCTTGCACCATGTTTTAAATGCATTCTTTTTCCGATCTATCGCTTCTTTTACTTGCTTGTTCCACCACCACGTGTTTCCCTGATCTCTTCTCCCTTTCGTCTTTCCACACAAATCATCACAAGCCTTTAAAACACCATTCTTGTAGGACTCCCACAAATCCACTGCTTCAGCGTCCACTAATTCTACTACTTTTCGTTCAAATTCCTCTTTGATCTCCTTTTTCTGCAGCTTCCATACCCTCCATCTCACCCTTTTACTTTTCTTTACTGACTTCTTCAGTTTGCGTCCCTCCACATCAACCACCACCAGCCTGTGCTGCAATTCCTTATTATATTAGATCGCAATTATTCCCAAACCCTGGTCTAAACAAAATTTCGATCTTTCTCAAAAGTCCAAACATTTTGTTTCATGATTAACCAACAATATATTATGACGTACGGTGTTTGTTGAAGATGGACATGACTTAATTAAAAAACGAATGCAGCTCCCACACCCACAGTCCCACTACGTCCAACATGGTGGAGCTTTCAGTTCTTTCAGTCGGTATGGTAATTTTCGGTGGTTTATTTTAGATTTGGAGAATACAACGAAAAAAAATCATCTGATGAGAGTCATTCAAGCTCGTCCATTACCAACTATTTTGCTGCCAGCAGCAGTAACAACCGTGGTAAGCTTTCCGTTAAAAATGATTAAAATTAAAACTCGTTCGTAGGTGTTAGATAAATTTATTAAATTCACCGTAATCCATATTCAAGAAAACGCAAATGCTCTATTACGTAATAGTACCATGATATCCTTCTATCTGTGGAGCAAGCGAGTTGAAGCAACAATAAAGTTAAAATCTCACCTCTGCACGGAAGCGTTATGACTTATTTAGCTAGGAAAAACTTCCTATGCTTGGAAGCAATATATAAGCCAATTGTTTAATCGCAGCAGGAGGGCGAAGTGTCGTTGTTATAGCAGCAGGATTAACGAACTGTTATTTAAGGTTCAATCCCAATTTATTTCGATTTAAGCCACTATAGCTTATTAGCTTCATCAAGAAAGATTAAACTGTACCGCTCTACCTAAACTTCTACAGCCAGAAACAGGCCCGAAAGCCAGCACTGAACGTAAATCATATGACTGGCGTATGAGCATCTACTGCCTTCCTTAACAAAGTGATAATTTTTTTTTTTTAAGATTCAAGCTTTAAAACGTTCAAATACTTACACATACAAACCAGTTACCACCGTCTCGCTATATTTTTTTGTATTTTTATAGCAAGTGGACAATCAGTGAAATTCACGCACAATCATCCACGACAAAAAAAAAATTCCAGTTTAATAGTGAAAATGATCGTTGGATCAAGTTTACCTCTATCTTTTGTTGAAGATGAGTATTTCCGGGAGCTCTTGCAGTGTTTAGAACCTAAGTAAGCTCTACGTCTATAACATTAATTTCTATGTTTTTTTTGAAAATTTTTTATGATCGAAATATGATTGGATTGATTGCTGATGTATATCACACTCTTGCAGTGTATTGCTGATGTTGACAAACTCCATTTGCGCATCAATAAGGCTCTGAAACGACCAATATCAATGCGGAAGCGGTTGAGCCGCAGCAGACTGACCTGCTGAGCATGACTTGAGTATTCATAGTTAATACGGCATTGAGAATATTATCGAATTTCTTTTCAAACGATTTTAAAGTGGTGCAGCATTTAAGATTGCTCTTTGCATTTTGTTGCAGTGTTATGTAACCTATTTTTTACAATTTAAATATCAACCCATGGCGAGATTAAGTTTGAGTCAAACTACTATTCCTCGTCCTGTCCAAGCACTTCATCAAAAGATGGTGGATTGGTTAAAAGAAGCCGCTTGCGTGTCTGTTACAGCAGATATTTGGAAAGACAGAAACCTGCAGTTTTTTGGGTGTAACGGTTCATTTTTTGGGCACCAACCCCAAAACTAATCAGTATGGATTGCAATCTGTTATGTTGACCTGCCAACATTTTATTGGTCGCCATACTGGCATTAACATTGGTCAAGCGTTTGAAGATTGTCTTGAGAGTTATCAATTGATAGATAAGGTTAGTATTGCAGCATATATGAGTATGAAACACTATCGTTAGCTGTCTCCAACAATTTATCGTTGCATTAAAAGCAAGCATCCCAAAGGCTTTCTTCATCCTGCAACAGATACATGCACCACGCTATACGATACATTCCTATTACTTGAGCTGAAAATCGCTTTGTTAATGCACAAAACTGCTTCTGGTTTACGCACAATTCTTCAAAAGAAGAACATTTTTGAAGAAATGTAGCAACTTAAACTCGACATGTCTCATAATGTTTTACGATTTGATTTTGAGGTACTGCTTCATAACTGGACAAATTTTTCTTCAGGTGGATTTCATTGTAACTGATAACGCGGCAAACATGAAGAAAGCGTTTGAAGCGAAGTTTACCGTTGATGAAAGAGAAAGCACAGTTTGTGAAGAACTGGATGAGATTACAGAGAATGAAAAAAGTATTTGGGAAGAATTAGATGACAAAGATGCAACTCACATTACTACCTCGTTAAACCGAAGTTCAAAACAACGTTTATCGTGCTTTGCTCATTCTCTTCAACTTGTCGTCGATGATGGTCTATCGGATACCCGATGCATTAATCGGGCCATTTCTGAATTAACAAAATTAGCATCGCTTCTCCATCGTAGTACTGTCTTCAAACAAAAGTAAGTCCAAATGAGCATGAATATTACGATTTATATTTTATAGCCTACGATACCGATAAGCTGCAGAACTTTTAATGGCAAAAGTTTTGAGTTATCGTCGGCAGTAACTTGTAATTCAGCAAGTGTTGTTTTAAAATTAATATTGCTTTGTTAATCGCTTTTTAAAACAAAAATTAACTTAACTGTGAAGTTTTGCTGAAAATCAGTTCTCCCTAGCATTCAATTATATGTAATGACATGTACTTTTTATCATGTTTTTTGATATATTGAGTAAATAAGTGATCAAACCATGCTACAAAACAGTTTTGTGATATACTCCAATCACTACTTTCCAGGTTTTGTGATCAATTCGGACCAGGAAGAACTATTCCAGTTGCTGTGAACACTCGATGGAATTTCGTGTATCGTCAGCTGCAAGCTTTTTTCAAAATACTGAACATGGATTTGGTAATGTATGCCAAGGATCCACGGAGTTTTGTAGTGCTTTGCTGACGACTTATGAATGGCGTCAACTTTCTGAGTTGCTAGCCGTTTTGGAACCGTTTTCAGAGGCTACTCTTAACACTCAAGGTGTTAAGAGTTAACATTTACAACAAAGCGTATGTTAATAACGTAAAGTATTTTTTCCTAGGATTTTGTACCAAGTGCAAAATAGACCACATTTTTAATATTCTTGCATTTCGACATTGATGCTTCAAAAGTGCTAGACGAAACCAATAGAATTATTTTTAAAAAGTCATTTTGAAAGCTTGTAATTGTAATGAAACAATCCCCATATTTTGAAATGCAGTATATAATTTCGTGTATTTTTTTGTCTTAATTTTAGCTCTCGTGTTACGTGCATATTTTGAGTGTTATAGGAAACTCCACAACAGTCTCAAAAGTGGTTCCTAATGTGTTGTTTCTGCACAGCCATTTGGCCAAATGGAAAATTGAAGCTAAGTGGTGCAAGCCTTTGGTTTCGGCGCTAGATACTTCTCCGCAAAAACGCTTTCAAGGAATTTTCATTAATTGTGGCTTAAAAGATGGAGATTCCGGTGGAGTTTCGTATCCGTTTGATGAGATGGTCTATATAATAGTAATTATCTTAGACCCAATGTACCGGCTGCTATGGGTTGATCATTTTATTAGCGATTCCGAAAGAGCTTCTTCAGTAAAGCGATCATTAAAAGGTACATTTTCAATTTCAACTGAATTGTTTTGTACGAGGGTAAATCAAAAATCATCCGGAATTGCTCTATAGCGCATTCTTGCTTTAGCTTTTTCAAAATTTTTTTTGCACGTGTTGTCTACTGTGTCACGTGATCACGATCTGCTAATCTAATTGTTCATTCAGTTTTAACACGTGTTATTTTCTGTTGATAAAAATGGACGCTCCACTTGCACAATGCACCAGAGAAGAACAACGTGCTGTGGTCCGATTTTTGTGGTCAGAAGGTTCATCGAGGACAAAAATTCATCAAAGACTCTTAGCACAATATGGAGACAATGCACTATCGAAAACAACGTAATATGAGTGGATTGAGAAGTTTAAAACAGGCCGGACCAGTGTAAAACATGCAGAAGGAGCAGGACGTCCATCAACCTCCACCAGTGAAGAGAAGATTGAGCAAGCTCAACAAATGATTTTGGCTAACCAGCGCATTAACATTGATGAGGTAGCACAATCTTTGCAGATCAGTTTTGGCTCTGGTCAAGAAATCATTCGTGAAATCCTTGGGTACAATAAAGTTTCTGCAAGGTGGGTGCCAAGATAGCTTACAGAAGAGCACAAGCGTAGACGTATGGAGATCTGCCAAATGTTACTGAACCGCTACAACAATGAAGGTGAAGCATTTTTGAGTCGAATAGTCACTGAAGATGAATCATGGGTGCATCACTACAGTCCTGAAACCAAGAGGCAAAGCTTGGAGTGGAAACATCCGTCCTACCCAGTAAAGAAAAAATTCAAGAGTCAACTTTCTGCAGGAAAGGTTATGCTAACCATTTTTTGGGATTCAAAAGGGCCTGTTTTGGAGGATTTTCTGGAAAAAGGGAGTGCAATCAACAGTGCAAGGTATTGTGATTTGCTAGCCAACCGCCTGAAGCCTGCAATTCGCACCAAACGCCGAGGATTACCGTCAAAGAAAGTTTTGCTGCAGCATGACAATGCACGCCCACATGTTGCCAAAGCAACCATTGAAACCATTAACAAACTAGGTTTTGAAGTGCTGGAGCATCCTGCATACAGTCCAGATCTTGCTCCTTCCGACTATCATCTTTTTGCCCCACTCAAAGATGCATTACGGGGTCGTAAATTTTCCTCTGATGAATCAGTGCAAAAAGCAGTGCATTAATGGTTATGTGACCAGCCCAAAACTTTCTTCTCAGATGGCATTTATAAGCTTGTAGACCGCTGGAACAAGTGCATCGAAATGGGTGGAGATTATGCAGAAAAATGATAAATCGTTTTCGTGTTTTGTGTTTTTAAAATAATCCATAAAAATAAAAGTCCGGATAATTTTTGATTTGCCCTCGTAGTTTTGCAAACAGGCAAGTCCGAATCCAAATATATAATCATATGACGAATCGTTTCTGGTGACATAGATATATTATTATGCAACATTTTAATGCGCTTTTTAAAGGATGGCAGGACGATTACGATACTCTTAAAAAATTAATCTGAAGTAGGGGTAAGTTCAAGCTGCAAAGTACGTGGTAAGCAAATACTGCCACTCTTGGTGTTTGTAAACAACATAATATAGATCGTGATTGACTACATACTTATGTGAGCATACAGTAATATAATACATGTTGGGTGCTCACTGCTGTGTATTGTAAGCACTAAGCAGTATCTATTGAATGCTATCTACTTATCATAATTAATTTGTTATTCTTGTGTTTGTTTTGCAAGCTGCCCTTGTTTCCGAAGCAAACGTGTATGCATCAAGCGATGAATCAAGCGATTTACGAGCTTTCTCTAATGCCTCTACTACAAGCGAAGAAGGTGAGACCCCAAGCCCAAAATTGTCGAAGATGGATGCTTGCTTCATCCGTTTTAATAAACGCTCGTCTTCGTCAGAAACCCACCAGCAGCCAACAGTGGAAATGCAATTGGAGAGTTTCTTGCGTGACGAAGGTCAACATGGCCTTGATGCAGTTGCTTTTTGGCAACATAAAAACGAAAACTCCTTAAAGCATCCAGCTCTCAAGTCTCTGGCAATGAGAGAACTTTGCGTGTGTGCGACAAGTGCCCCTGTGGAACGGGTGTTCAGCCAGGGGAGCATCATTGTTCGCCCACACAGAAATAGACTTTCGCCTGAAAGAATTCAGGCTCTGATGTTGTTAAAGTGTAACGAGCATGTTTTTGATGCTTCCGATTTAATGTAATGAAATAAAAGCATAAAATCATGACAAATTTAGTTCGACAAACTTTGAGTTGTTAAACTTAGGTGATATTTTGAGTGTTAAACTTAAGGTTATATAGAGATTGCATAGTTGTTTTGCAACTGTAGGCAAAATTTTACTTTGTAAAAGTACTTGGTACTCGTACTCGAACTTTTTTTACGGTACTCGTACCCGAGTACATTTTTCAATATAGGTACTCGTACTCGAAGTTTTTTGCGGTACTCGTACTCGTCCTTGTACTTGGAAGTTGAGTACTCAACTCCATCACTGGTTATAGCACTCTGAACGCTTTCTCGTGATAGGAGTATTAATATGCCACAAAATAAAAAAAAAAAAATAGACTCCTAGTCCATGTTCAAGCTAGAGCTTGACCGATAATGAATTTTTTTAGCCGATACCGATATATTCAAAATTTAAAGGCCAATACAGATAATCGATATCTAAACACTTTGCTTCTGTTTTGATAAAATTTGTTTTTTGACCTTTAACGTGTTGACCGCTACCCCCCAAAAGTTGTTTGACACTGAAATTTTCAAGTCTCTGGCTTCAGCGATTCAATAGCCTTAGACTGCACAATATTGGCAAATTTTATCAACTTTTTGACCTTTGACCCCGAGTCACGTGACATAAAGCGTTTATAGTTGGTACAATGCAAGAACCTGGTAAGATACACCAATCCTGGAAATTTCAAGTTCCTATCTGTTTTTAATCAATGGTTATAACTCAAACAACATACAGTATTTGCTTATTTGATCTTTAACCCCAAGTTACGTCACATGCAGATATTCACTGTGAATATTTTTTTACCCATATCGAGATGCATTGCGTATGCTTGATAAATTCGAAGGTTCTACCTGTTTCCATTCACAAGTTATTGGCGTTTGGAAAGATTTCTTTTCAAATTTTTTAACCTGTTGACCACCACCCCCCAAAATTTGTTAGACACAAGTTCACATTAAGGTCTATTATCCCTGAAAATTTCAAGTCTCTAGCATCAGCGGTTCAAAAGCCTTAGGCTTCACAAAGACTGTTGAGATTTGTTTATTCGACCTTTGACCAAAGGTCGAAGACAATTATCCCAGGTCAAAGGTCGGTAGTATTACAAAGGTCAAAAAAAGTATTACCCCAGGTCAAAGGTTGAAGACAATTATTGGGCATATTTTTGTTCCACACATTGATATGCATATACTCTGAAAATTTGAAGGTCCTACTTGTCATTTGAGTGTGCGTGGACGGCTGGACGCTCTTTCTAAAGCGTCGTTTTCGTGCTTGAATGTGTGCGCAACTGCGCACGCAAAAGCGCCGAAAAACCTTGCATTTATTAGCAAAATCGTAGATACAAAGTTGAGACGAATTTTCTTTATCCACTTGTTGTTGAAGTTTCATTTCCACTGCTTCAGCAAGCTTTTGCAGTGCAGTGAAAATATTCTTTAGTTCATCGCAGATTTCGCCGACAGCGCTAACCAAGGCTCTTTGCTCTTTCAAGAGCTCATGATTTATGGAATCCAGTGAAGAGCGAATCGACTCTCTTCGCTTTGCAGGTGGTGAAATCGAAGTTGTTGGCGAGATGGTGGTAGCCTCTGCTCCTTGGTCTGCCAAAATCTCATTCGCTGCTTGTTTTTCGTAGGATCAAGACTAGTGTCACATAGAAGTGTGCCAGGCACGCCCTCTGCGCAAACTTTTCCAATAATTTCAGAGATTTTAAAGTGGAGATCAGTAGCAGTCTCTGCCTTGTCAACACCGCCACTTGCTTTTGCTAATTCTTTGTTGTATGATGCCACCGCTTTCTTGTTGATAGACTTTAAGTCAAACCACTTTCGCTTTACTTTCTCTACTGGATAAGGTATTCCAAAATTCAACGCATTCACAACACTGGCAACTACTAGTTATCACTCATCTACCATACGTTTAGTTTTGCTGGCCGATAGTGCAGAGGTTAAAAACTCGTAGCTTTCCTCTACTAAGTCAACCAAGACACTGACTTCTTCTGCAACCCATCTACATTAGAGGTGTTCAAGTTTTGGACATTTTAAAAAAGTGCAGGTGCTCAAGACTGATATGGTGCATTGCACCTTAAAAACACCCCTAGCGCAAAAAAAATTCCAAAACTTTACCTATACCCTATCACTCACGACGATTAAATATGTAAGATGGTTAAATCACAGTTGTTAGTTGTCACGGTGGCGAGCAAAATTCTTTCTAAGTAAAGGTGTCAGTGCTGCTGTTCAGGAAGCAATTTAATCTTATCTCGCAGAATTGTGTAACATGGAAGACAAGGTGGATAAAGTTATAAGTTTGGTGACCAATCTGAATGAGAAGTTTGAAACTTAAGAAAAAAAATTCGATATTTAAGCAAGAAAATAGAAAATTTTGAAGCGTAAACTTAAGTTTGTTGATATTGATAATGAGCTTAAAGGCATAGCGCCATTGGAGCACTGCAAGGAGTTGCAACAAAAAATATTAATATTAAAAGAACTTGATGAAATTAATTCAGATCTGAAAAGAGGATAACATAAGAAGAGCAACTTGATGAACTTAATTCAGATCCGAAAAGATAAGCGCCTAAATGTTCTGATACAGGGACTACGTGAAAGTGATTTGCCTTGGGAAAAAAAAAACGAAAGCTTAAACCTTTTTCATAACTTTGTGAAAGATGGTCTGAAAAAAGAAGAACCAACTTCAATTGCTGTTGTCGACGCCCATCGTCTACCTCAGCAACCCATATACAGAAAAGGTAAGCATGTATGTCGCCCTCTGATAGTCAAGTTATTAAGTGAACAAAATATAAATAACATTTTTGGCCATGCAAAGAATCTGAAAGTCTTTAACCAAACCCATTCTGACTCAAATCTCATTCATGAAAAACCTGTTTACATATCAGACCATCCACTGATCGACCAAGAGAATTTGTGCTGCAGAAGAAAAGGCTATATCCCCAGTACAAAGACGCTTTATCCAAACATCTGAAGTCATTTTGGTGTATTGAGAATGGATCTTATAACTTATATGTCAACAACACTAAGGGTTAGTGCACATAGACTAATATGTGTATATTTATATTTGAAACTGCCATAATGCAACTTCATGCACGCTACTATTTCGTATACAGCTGCTAGTCGTTTTTCTGTACTCCACAATTCTTGCTAAATCTTGACACACTGGCAACGTGACAAAGAATGCTTCGAAGCAATTTTTGTGAGATAAACCTCGGCAAACTCAACATCATTTGCGGCAACATCTATAGGCCTCCCTCAACTGACAACAGCTTAAACAAAAAATTTCTGGAAAATCTCTTGCTTACCCTTACTGCACTCAAACGAGAAAACAAAATCGTTTTGTTAATGGGTGACTTTAACTGCAACTTACTCAAACCTGACCTTCAAACACATTTGTTTGTTGATGAGATGTTTTCGAACACTTTATTTGCTTTAATTAATAAACCAACACGTATCTCTACTGAAGCTACTTGACTTGACAATATATGGACCAATAATTATACACAACCTTTCAAAAGTGCTATATTTACAGACCCAATCTAAGATTACTCCGCAGTTTTTCAATGCACTCTTCTCCCCACTTCTAATTCGCATATTTCAATTACTGAAAATACCAGAATTTGTAATGAAACAAATATCGATCCCTTTAGTGTAATGTTAAACGAACAGTGCTGGGATGAAGTCTACAAACAAAGCGACCCGAATCTTGCTTTTACTATGTTTATCGAAAAATTACAAATTAAATATAACAAAGTGTTTCCTATTATTACACGCGTTATTCCAAATTCCAAAATTAATGGCTGGTTTGACTCTGAACTTCGATCACTGCAAAAAGATAAGCGTGTTTCCTACTTACGATTGTTACGCAAAAGCGATGTTCAATCTAAGATTGCTCATCGTAAAATTAAAAACCACCACGAAAGAGTCATTAAAACAAAAAAATGTCACTTTTTCAAAAAACGCCTTGATACATGTCGAAGCAACCTTAAACACACCTGGGGGGGTTATTACAGGATTTTATGCGTTAGCGAGCGATTTCTCTCGCTAATTCTCCTCGGAGGAGAAATTCTCCGAGCGGCAGCCGAGATAACGTCCTCGCAAAGTTGGGATTACAGGTTGCACTCGCAGAAAGAGCAGCTACTCGGTGAAGCCGAGTGTCTCGCTAACTGCTCGGTATGTATAGGCTTGTTGTGAGGTGCTAGACTGGCAGCTGCTGTTTGCTGGCTAGCGCCTTGTTTAGTGCCAAAACTGTGCTAGTATTACAAAGTTGGGATGGTTTTAACTTAGTTATAGGTAAGAGTGTATGCAGTAATGGTGTCTACGGATGCATAGGCTTGTTGTGAGGTGCTAGACTAGCAGTTGCTGGCCATGGCCTCACACAGTTACTGGTGGAAGATACCATTACTTCATACTCTCCGACCAATGCTCCGACTAAGTCTGCAGCCAACGCATGCTTGCAATAGGCCTACTAGCACAGTTTTAGCACTAGACTAGGCGCTAGCCAGCAAACAGCAGTTGCTGGTCTAGCACCTCACAACAAGCCCATACCGGTTCATCTGTGGACACCTATACATAGCCTACACTCTCACCTGTAACCAAGTCACAGCCATCCCAACTTGGTAATACTGGCACAGTTTTAGCACTAGACTAGGCGCTAGCCAGTAAACAGCTGCTAGCCTACTAGTCTTGGTTTGATGTGTATGTATTTGTATATTGACTATGCTTTGCATTTTTCTTTTTTGTTTTGTTTTTTTATATTTTTGAAAGTCTGTTTTTTTCTGTTGACACATGTCATTTTTGAGATAGAGAGTAGCGACTTGATGAGCCTTTGGCTCTTAATTCGCATGCATGAATAAACTTGAACTTGAATCCACCATTTTACAACAAGCCTGGGAGTTGCATAAAGCTCTAGTTGTGTCATAAACTAGGTGCCAGCTATTCTGCATAAACTATGACCTAAAAAACCGCGCTCTGCTATGGCTGGTTGTGTATGAAATAGTCGCTCGGTAACTTAACGTGCTCATTTTTTTTCTTGCTGCTTGCCGAGCGAGTTCGCCAGCTCGGAAAATCCTGTAATACCGAAAAATGCGTTAGCGAGGAAAAATTTTTTACCGAGCAGTTTGCGAGCTCGCAAACCGCTTAACGAGCATCCTGTAATAACCCTCCTGGTCTATAATAAATGAAATTATTGTTAAAAAAACTTCCGTTTCTCCAAATTGCACAAAGGTAAATAACCAACTAGTTACCGACTCGCAAGAAATAGCCAAGACATTCAATTAGCACTTTACTTCTATCGCGAGTAATTTAAGAGCAGATCTAGATTCATCTTACTGTCCTACCAACTGAAAATGCAACTACCATCCATTGAAAAATTCCTCATCCTTTTTTTTTACACCAACAACTGCTTATGAGATTAAAAAACAAATCTTAACAATTAAACCAAAAAATAGTTGTGGTTTAGACGAATTTCCATCGAAGCTTTTACGCTTTTTGCCAAATTCTACTCTTAATCTACAGGTTAACATCTCCAACACAGATAAGCAACTGCTTTTACGAGGATTAAATTTTGTCCCAACACCCAAATGGACTTTGGCTATCGAACAAAGTGAATGACAATCAGCAAACCAGCATGTTAGAAGATAAGAATGGTCTGTAGCTTTGGGGGACCAGACTGCTTCAAATATAATCAATCTTGCTTTTAAGTTAAAAATACCCAGCTTTTCAAGACCAGATTCCGATCTTATTGATGACGTTACCAAGGTATATATATACTGATGAAGTGTTTTCGAAATTATGCAATTTGCAACCTCAAGTGCAAAACTCTACAAATACAGAAATAATTTATCTAATGAACTTCGCAACAGCCTCTCAAAATTAATGAAACTCACAAAGAAGAATGAAATTGTGATTTGCAAATCAGACAAGGACAGTAAAATTCTCATTGTTGATTTTTGTGATTACATTAGTGCCATGAATACGCAATTTGCTAATTTTGATAAGTAGCAATTTATTGATGATGAGGAGTATAACACACATATTAGGAATATCGTGAAACAATGTAAAAAATCTTTAATTATTTTGCACCAAGAAGAGTCAACAATGGGCTCGATACGGGTGTAAATGAGCTTCTCGAGGATCTTGCAGGGGACACAGAGCAAAGAAATGGGGCGATAGCTCTTGGGGTCCTCTACAGGTTTCATTGGTTTGGGGATCGCAACAACCAACGCTCTTCACCAGATTTTTGTAATTTAGAGGTAATGCAAGCAGGATGAAAGAAAACCACACAGCCAGGATTTCAGGGCAGCTCCAGCATGGAGCAAAAGCTCAGGGCAGATAGAGTCTGGGCCTGGAGCTTTTCCTGGTTTCAGATGTTTGAGAGCGGCTGCGAATTCTGAGGGAGTAAAGCTTCCACAGACATTCACTGCACTTGTTGTAGAGGCCCTCCAAAGATCAGACACTTCTTGAGACACAAGCTGGGATGACTTGCGATCAATATCCTCGTATTAGCTGTTATTGACCAGTACTGATGCGATGGCATTGGCTGAAACTGCACAATGCCGAGGGGAGCGTCGTGATCTACCAGTTAAGTTGTTTAATATGCTCCATGCTTTACAACTGGAGTGGGAAAAGTCGATGGTTTGGACTGCCTTAGACCATCGGTCCCTGCGTTTTCTGTCAAGCCTGGACAACAGGGCAGAAGCAGCCCTGCTAGAGTCACATCCCTCAGGCGATTGCAGAAACATCTGATAGAGGTTCTCACACTCAGCATCCCAACACGGAATGTGGTCATTTCGTCGACCACGTGGGATATACTTTTTGGCTGCTGTGCTGATGGCATTACAGAAGTCCTGGTATGCCCGGTCCACATCACATGTATCAGGTGGCAACAAGCTCTTAGCGAGTTGGTTGGTCAGGGCATTGTAATGGCTCCATTTGGCCTTGCGGAAGTTCCATCACTTAACAGGCATACTCGGAACTGACAGAGTGAGCTTTGGTGGAACAATGAGCGAGGGTCGATGTTGTGACCTAGGAAACTTCTCTAAAATACGCCTGTCAGGTAAGCAACTATCAGGACCAACACTAACAAACGCCAGGCCCGGGTTGGTGCCAGTGTTCCAGCGGCCTGAGTGGAAAGTGGCCATGTCCTTTGGGTCATGGAGAGGGACAAGGCCATTAAGGCTTGCCCAAGCAACAAGGCACTCTCCATCAGCGCTGTTGCTGCTGTAGCCCCAATTCACATGCCGGCAGTTGAAATCACCTGAGTACAGGACAGGGTGTGGAAACACTGGTAGGTCGGTAGTCTGCAATGGTGTAGGTGGAGGTTTGTAAACATTGACAATTTTATAGCCATCAACGTCTACGCATAACCACTCAGTCTCTGATGTAAATGGGGACTGATCTACTAGGGTCCATTTTAGTCGCTCATGGACAAATGTAGCAAGGCCGTGTATCCTGTTTACACAGGACCCAGCTAGTGCAAAGCCTGGAATCACAAGCTTCCACGGTAGAAGCACAGTGGGTCTCCTGTAGTAGGATGACGAGTGCCTCAAAACTGCACAGCGAGATGGTGAAGGACAATTATCTTGCTTGCAGTGAGGCCTTCAATGTTCAGCTGCAGGATTGCTGGCCTTCGGAACTTGTTGACGATGTGCCCTGAAGCAGAGCAAACATCGCCCCGTCCTGAAAAGGACGTTTGCCAGTTAGTAGGCCTTGGCTGAGCATCGGAAAGAGTGGACACCCTTCCGGGTCGGCAGATTTGGTTTCGGTCTGTCATTGTAACTTCGCAAGAGAAAAGCTTTGTACAGACTTAATCTCAGCCCGGGCTACATGGAAGCATCTGCCATCCGGGCCGTTTAAGAGGACTCATTCGAGACCAAAAGGATTCATTTGAGACCAAGAAAAAGGCCGGTGCTGTTTTTGTCGATCGGACAGCTGCTTATGACACTGTCTGGCATCGTGGCCTCACCTGTATATCGTATCAGCTGTTTCCTACTGATAAATTATCGGCAATCAACAAAAACATCTTATTTACGATTTTGCTAATAAATGCAAGGTTTTTCAACGCTTTAGCGAGCGCAGTTGCGCACACATTCAAGCACAAAATCGACGCTTTAGAAAGAGCGTCCACGCACACTCAAATGACAAGTAGGACCTTCAAATTTTCAGAGTATATGCATATCAATAGGTGGAACAAAAATATGCCCAATAATTGTCTTCAACCTTTGACCTGGGGTAATACTTTTTTTGACCTTTGTAATACTACCGACCTTTGACCTGGGATAATTGTCTTCGACCTTTGGTCAAAGGTCGAATAAACAAATCTCAACAGTCTTTGTGAAGCCTAAGGCTTTTGAACCGCTGATGCTAGAGACTTGAAATTTTCAGGGATAATAGACCTTAATGTGAACTTGTGTCTAACAAATTTTGGGGGGTGGCGATCAACAGGTTAAAGGTCAATTAAAAAATTTGAAAAGAAATCTTTCCAAACACAAATAACTTGTGAATGGAAACAGGTAGTGTTACGCTGTCACAAGTTTAATGTGAACTTTACTACCAGGGAATCGATTCCAAGTCTTTGTATCTGTTAACGTGGTCGAGACTAGAACTGATAGCTGCTTGTAAAAAGGGCGATGACCTTTACAACTCACTAAGCTGCGTGATTACGCGCCGAATTTGTGAATAATTTTTTTTTTTTGGTTGCTCAACTGACATTGCTGTGTTGTACGATGAAACGAGCTGCCTGCACGCTGAGAGTGCAGTGTCGAAGCTATAAGAAATTTTTTATGTGAAGACCGAATCACTTAATCGAAAATTTTTATAACTTTACCAGAGCTTTCATTGCTCCCGAGCTGCTGCTCATTCTATAGTGTATGAAATTAAGTTATACATTTCTTGGATTACATCCCGAGCCTTCATTGCTCAAAGTTATAGTGCAATACTATTTCCTATTGTTGGTGTAGTATCTTTGTCCTGGATCGCCCCCACTGCTGAGAAATTCTCTGGTGAGTTTGTATACTATGGTTGATAATTGTTTAGCGTTGCATCGGCTTATACTAGCTTAATTAATATAAACTGTTACTATTAAACTTAGTTGCGCTTACTAGTACTTATACCCCTGTTTTAGTTTGTTTAGTGTATATCTTGCTTATTTAAATGTTATTCCTTGTTTCTGTCATATATTGAATGTGTTTATAAATGATAATAGAAACCGCGAAATATCATTCACGAGTCCTGTGACGATCGAGAGTTTCGAGAGGTAGTTGGGATTGGCGTTTCGAAAGATCGTTACAAAGTTTCAGAGAATCTACAACAACTTCATTCTATACCACAATATCATTCCTTTGAATAAAAGAAGACGACTTCCTAGATCGAGTAGAACTTTCAATCAATACGGTATTGTGAATTCGTTTATTCAATGATAAAGATTTTTTCATAAGAGACTTGAGATTACATGGAATTCAAGCATTTTGCTGTTTACTGAATCATTCCTTTTAATTGATGAGAGTAATTTCGTTTACTGGGAATCTTATATTTTGTTTCTTTTGTACTGTATTGTGTAGGCCTAAGTTTATAATGTCTGCAATGGAATCGAATTGTCCCGAACCTTCTGTGATTAATGATAATGTTGAGTCGGCTATTGATCGACTACAAACTGTGCTGCATAAAAATTACTTAGCTGCAGAAAGAGTCATGGCATTGCGTAGTCACAATACAGATGCTCTTAAAACCATTGGGGACACGATTAACGTGACGTTTAATGAACTGTTAGGGGTTATGAGTTCTGCTAAAGCTGAACCTAAGGCCATTGTAGATCTCTCACAAAACAAGCACGAGTTTGACGTTCGTTGTAGTGAGTGGCTGGCTAAAGTTAATGTCCCGTCCGACATTGAACCCGCTAGTGATGAGATTCAAGAGTTGCTCGCTTCTAAACCAACAGAGTTATTGACTCAAAATGATGAATCTTGTACTCTTCTTTCTACATCCAAACGAAGGTCACGAGATACTGGTTCTTCTAATGCTTCAGCTAAACGTTTAGCAGCTGAAGCCAAGTTAAGAGTTGCACAATTAGAAGCTGCACATTTAGAGGAAAGGGCAGAAGAACAAAGACGCATGGCAGAAGAACAAAGACGCCAAGAGGAGGAGCACAGGCTCATGGTTCTTGAAATTGAACAGAGAGAGGCAAGACGCAAAATTGCACTTGCAGAGGTCGAGTGTGAGGTGTGGAGTAATAGTTCCTCAACTCATTCAGGAAGAAGCATTAAAACTTCTTTCAGTAAGTTGCCCCACCAACGGCCCAAGGTCTTGCCTAATAAGGTCACATCACACACAGATAAGGTGCAGGATAAAGGATCTAAGTCTATGGTCACATCGCAAACACGTACAGAAAGGGTGCTTGACAAAGGATCTATAGTCACAGATGGCACAGTTACTGTTCACAGTGTTTCAAAACCTCAAGGTCAACCAGGTCCTTCTACTTATCTGACAAATGCTGATTCTTGTTTAGTTCACAGCTCAGTCCGATTTTCCCAACCTCCCACTTCTCATAGCACGAAAGAAGTGACATTAAATCCTAATAACTTTGACAAGTTTTATCCTCCTTACTCTGCTATAAACTTACCTGTTAATCCTGCCCCGCTTACAAAGCAGTTAATTCCCTCTATCTCACGTAGCAAACCTTTAATCATACCTCAAACTGTTTCCTCCGTGTGCCAATCACGACCTTGCTTCAGTCAGAAAGGCGTTACTATACCTGCCTTTCCCTATCAGTCTGACAGCCAGCCATTTCCATCCAGCTCGAAGCCCATGGCTAACATTTCTTCTCATAAAATATTGGAAGAAAATTTGAACGAACGAGCATCTGTGTCTAATTCACACGTTGTTGCAGATGTTTCTCAAATTCATTTTCAACCTCCTCTCAACTTAAATACTACACAACCATTTCCAATGAGCTCATTCTCTAATCCCTTGCCAGATCAAGCTTATTCAGCTTCAAACAAGCAGAAGGAACCTTCCGTTTTGTACCCTAATGCATCTTCAAGATTCCAACATGAGTACGAAAATCGTCCATCCTTTCCATACCTTGTGAACCCGACAGTGAGCTACGATGGCATGTTTCTACCCAGGCCCGAATTCCCGAAGTTTAGTGGAGATCCTCTAGAGTTTAAATCTTTCATTAATAACTTTGAGATTCATATTGAGCCAAGAATACAAGATGAAAGGATGAAATTTTCCCTTCTTCTTCAACACTGTGATAGCTCTATTAGGGATCGCATTGAACACTTTGCTGATTTTGCGGATAATTGTTACTTGTTAGCCAAAAACAAGTTACAGAAGGAATACGGCTCACCCTGGATTATCTCGGATGTGTGTGAACGAAAGTTGAAAAACTTTCCCGTGATAAAGTCAGGAGACGCAAAACAATTGAAGTGTTTCTCCGAGTTACTTGAAAAAACTACCATAATTATCAGGAATATTCGGCAATATACAAGCTTGGATTCTCTAGATACTCTATCAGAATTAGTAAGCAAGCTACCCTTCGATCTCAGAAAACGCTGGGTAAAAAGGTCTGTCCAGATCGAAAACTCGACAAGACTATTAGCCAATTTCTACCAATTTGTGGAATTTGTTTCCCAAGAGTCGCTAGAGCTAAATTCTCTCTTTGGTATGCGTTCTTTAAGCATCAAGTCTACTAAAGCTACAACCAAAATAAAGGCTTCGTCTTATGGAGTTATCACTTCAACTTCTTCTAAGACCTTCAAGCCTAATACCCCACTCCAGCCAGGTTGCTGTTGGTTTTGTAAGGACAGCAACCACAAATTGCCAGACTGCGGAAAGTTTAAAAACATTTCTGTACAAAAACGCAGTGAGTTTGTTAAGACTTCCAAACTGTGCCACAAGTGCTTGAGTTCCAAACATAGAACTCCAGAATGCAAACGAAGCAAAACCTGTGCAATAGAAGGTTGCACTGGATCCTTCCATCACACAATACTACACAGGCCGGCATCAGATGGTAAAGAGAAGTCGACATCTCGGGATGTAGGCACGTCAACGGTAGGAATCGGCGTTGACATTCCTGCTACATGTGCTTTCGCGAACAGGTCACAGAGGAGTTTAAGTGAATCAAGTGTTTATTTGTGCATAATACCTGTCAAAGTCACTTACAATGGCAAGTGTGTTACCACTTATGCCTTTTTAGATCAAGGCTCCACTCATTCTTTTTGCGACAAATCATTAGTAGAAGCTCTAGATATTTCTGGCCCGTATGAGCACTTAAACCTTAAAACTATCCTTGGTACTTTAAAAGGATATAAAGCTACGTCCTGTGAGCTAACTGTATCGGGCTTGCACGATGAGATGTCATTTACTCTGCCCAGTGTTCATTCTATTGAAGAAATACCTGTCCAACCGAACGTAATTCCGGTAAAGAGTGAAGCACTCAAGCTGCCACATTTGTCTGGTGTAAAGCTGGACACTCTTCCGCATTCGTGCGTTAATCTTTTGATAGGGGCTGATGTACCCGAACTCTTTTGCATTTCCAATTCTCGCAAAGGTCCAAGAGGCACTCCATGTGCCATAGAAACTCCTCTGGGTTGGTCCCTTCTTGGGCCTTCGTTATCACCTTCCTTTAACCGTAACTGTCAAGTTAATTTTTTAAGTAAAGGAAACGTATACTTGAATGAAACGATCGAAAAAATGTGGAAAACTGAGTTTGACGATGGCACGTCTACGTTTGATACTCCTAACTCCAAGGAAGACCGTCATGCTTACAAGATCATGCAATCTTCAATAAGTGAAGCGGACGGTCATTACCAACTTCCTTTGTTGTGGAAAGAAAATTGCAAAAATCGATTACCTAACAACTTGCCCTTAGCCCAACGACGTCTTTTCAGTTTGAAGAAACGCCTGATGAAGGACACTGTCTTGAAAGAAAGGTATACCAAGGTTATCAACGATTACCTAAAGAAAGGCTACGCAAGGAAAGTACCTCAAAATGAAATAACGAATAATAAGGACATTACTTGGTATCTTCCTCATCACCCAGTGACTAATGTCCACAAGCCTGATAAAGTGCGCGTAGTGTTTGACTGCGCAGCGAAATATAATGGCGTTTCTTTAAACGATGCACTGATGGCTGGTCCGCCTTTAATGAATACCTTGACAGGAGTTCTCATTCGTTTCCGTAAGGAGAAAATTGCACTGATGGGAGACGTGGAATCAATGTTCCACCAGGTTAAAGTAGACCCTGTTCATATTAATGCATTGCGCTTTCTTTGGTGGGAAAATGGCGATATGCGTAACGAGCCAGAAATCCATCAAATGTTAGTGCATATCTTCGGTGCTACATCTTCACCTAGCTGCGCTAACTTTTCTTTGCGGCAAACTGCAGTTGAATTTGGCCATCAACACAAACCATCCATAGCTGAAATTGTTCATCATAATTTTTATGTGGACGATTGTTTGGTGTCCTTTCCGTCTGTCGAAGAGGCTATAACAGCACGAAAAGAATTAAAGGAACTACTTGCTCGTCGTGGATTTAATCTGACAAAATGGACTACTAATGATACTAAAGTTCTGGACGCTATACCAAACGCAGAAAGGTCGAAGAAAGCTCAGCATCTTCTAGACGGCTCTTCAAACGACAGAGTGTTAGGCGTTCAATGGCGTGTGAAGGAAGATAAGTTCACATTTGACGTAAATTTACCTCAAAAACCTTGCACCAGAAGAGGAATTCTTTCTACCATTGCAAGTCTATACGATCCGCTGGGGTTTGCTGCACCAGTAACTTTGGAAGGTAAATTAATTCTGCAGTCTTTATGTAAACAAAAGGCAGAGTGGGATCAACATATAAACGAACAAGAAATTGAACGCTGGACAAGCTGGCTTTCTCAGCTTTCCGCTTTGAATGAAGTTCAGATAGAAAGATGCTTCAAACCAGACAGTTTTGGTCCCATTGCCGTTGTCCAAATACACAACTTTGCAGATGCATCCTGTTACGCGTATGGCGCATCCTCGTATTTAAGGCTAATCGATGATGCGGGTAACGTGTCTTGTTCCTTCCTCTTGGGAAAGAGTCGAGTTGCTCCAATCAAAGCTGTGTCAATACCTAGACTGGAATTAACTGCAGCAGTACTTGCAGTTAGATTAGATGTGCTAGTTAGAAAGGAACTTACCCTACCTGCAGGTTCTGACTCCTTCTATTGGACGGACTCCACTGCAGTTCTATTTTGCATACGGAATCAAGCCAAGCGATTCCCGGTCTTCGTTGCCAATCGATTAGCTGTCATTGAAACAAACAGCGATGTGAATCGATGGCGGCATGTACCATCTACTCTAAATCCAGCTGATTCCGCCTCCAGGGGGTTACCAGCTAACACTTTGAATACAGAAAGTTGGTTAAAAGGCCCTAAGTTTCTGCTCAGTTCTGAATCAGATTGGCCCGATTTGCACATTTCAACATCAGAAGCACCCGCTGAATTTTCAGTGAAAGAGCATGCCGTCCATTCTACTGTAAAATTGCATGTTACTGACGGCAATTCTATTGATCGTCTTACTAACCGCTATTCCAACTTTTACAAGTTAAAGCGAGTGGTCGCCTGGATTCTCAAATTTATCTCTACTTTGCGTCACCGTAAAGTAAGTAAGAAGTTTATTTCAACTAACGAACTTACGGTTGAAGAATTAAAAAATGCTGAGTTATCAATAATAAAGTATGTACAACATCGACATTTTCCTTACTTATTTCCAACAATCAGTTCACTGCATGCTAAATCAAAACCCTTACCTCGGTTTATGCAAAAACTTCGACCCATTTCAGTTGACGGTGTTTTAAGAGTCGGGGGAAGAATTGCTCAAGCCCCGGTTGACGATGACGTTAAACACCCGATTATATTGCCCCGGCATTCTCACATTACAGAACTTGTCATACGGCAACATCACGTCGAAGTTGGTCATTCAGGCACAAGTCACACCTGGGCATCTATTCGAAGGCGATATTGGATAGTGAAAGGTGGTGCAGCTGTCCGCCAGAGCATAGGTAAGTGCATAAAATGTAAGAAGCGCAATGCAGTTGTAGGGAAACAGTTGATGGCCGACATTCCAGCTTGCAGATTGCAATCGGACAAACCACCCTTTCACAGCGTAGGTATTGATTATTTCGGTCCACTTATGGTCAAACAAGGTCGCAGTTTAGTGAAAAGGTATGGGTGTGTTTTTACCTGCTTGACAATGAGAGCTATACACATCGAAATTTCACACTCCTTATCTACGGACTCTTTTCTTAATGCCCTCCGGCGGTTTATTGCCCGAAGAGGAAAACCAGCTGAAATTCACAGTGATAACGGCTCCAACTTTATCGGTGCCGAACGGATCTTACGTGAGTCTTTGCAATCCTTGGATCAAAGGAAATTAAACGATTATTGCTCTCAGCTTGAAATAAAGTGGAAATTTAATCCTCCATACGCAAGTCACATGGGGGGCGCGTGGGAGCGCATGATTCGTTCGATTCGCAAAATTTTAAAGTCTTTAATTGAAACCCAAACTGTGAATGATGAAGGTCTAGTTACTCTGATCACAGAGGTCGAGTCGATCATTAACTCACGACCTCTTGTACCAGTTCTCTTTGATGCTAAATCAGACAGCCCTCTGACACCTAATCATCTTCTTCTATTCAGGGATAATCCCAATTTGCCACCAGGATTATTTGACGAGAATGACTGCTATGCTCGTCGACGCTGGGCTCAAATTCAGTACTTAAGCAACCAGTTTTGGCGTCGCTGGCTCAAAGAATTTCTGCCGAACCTAAATAATAGACAAAAATGGTTCCAGGCTTCAAAAAACTTCGAAGTCGGCGACATTGTGCTTCTTGCCGAGGATCTGCAGCAAAGGTCTAAGTGGGTTCTGGGAAGAATTGTTAAAACTTTTCCCGATAGACGTGGGTTAGTTCGCACTGTTCAAGTGAAAACGCAAAGTAATGTACTTACTAGACCCATTTCGAAGCTGTGCTCGATATTAGAAAGGCACAACGCATAATTACTTCTGTTAGTGTTATCTTTATGTTGATATGAAATTTGTTGCTCCAGCTCATTTCTGTTGTATTGAAATGCACACCTGAGTACGCATTTGGGGGGAATGTGTTACGCTGTCACAAGTTTAATGTGAACTTTACTACCAGGGAATCGATTCCAAGTCTTTGTATCTGTTAACGTGGTCGAGACTAGAACTGATAGCTGCTTGTAAAAAGGGCGATGACCTTTACAACTCACTAAGCTGCGTGATTACGCGCCGAATTTGTGAATAATTTTTTTTTTTTGGTTGCTCAACTGACATTGCTGTGTTGTACGATGAAACGAGCTGCCTGCACGCTGAGAGTGCAGTGTCGAAGCTATAAGAAATTTTTTATGTGAAGACCGAATCACTTAATCGAAAATTTTTATAACTTTACCAGAGCTTTCATTGCTCCCGAGCTGCTGCTCATTCTATAGTGTATGAAATTAAGTTATACATTTCTTGGATTACATCCCGAGCCTTCATTGCTCAAAGTTATAGTGCAATACTATTTCCTATTGTTGGTGTAGTATCTTTGTCCTGGATCGCCCCCACTGCTGAGAAATTCTCTGGTGAGTTTGTATACTATGGTTGATAATTGTTTAGCGTTGCATCGGCTTATACTAGCTTAATTAATATAAACTGTTACTATTAAACTTAGTTGCGCTTACTAGTACTTATACCCCTGTTTTAGTTTGTTTAGTGTATATCTTGCTTATTTAAATGTTATTCCTTGTTTCTGTCATATATTGAATGTGTTTATAAATGATAATAGAAACCGCGAAATATCATTCACGAGTCCTGTGACGATCGAGAGTTTCGAGAGGTAGTTGGGATTGGCGTTTCGAAAGATCGTTACAGGTAGAACCTTCGAATTTATCAAGTATACGCTATGCATCTCGATATGGGTAAAAAAATATTCACAGTGAATATCTGCATGTGACGTAACTAGGGGTCAAAGATCAAATAAGCAAATACTGTATGTTGTTTGAGTTATAACCATTGATTAAAAACAGATAGGAACTTGAAATTTCCAGGATTGGTGTATCTTACCAGGTTCTTGCATTGTACCAACTATAAACGCTTTATGTCACGTGACTCGGGGTCAAAGGTCAAAAAGTTGATAAAATTTGCCAATATTGTGCAGTCTAAGGCTATTGAATCGCTGAAGCCAGAGACTTGAAAATTTCAGAGATGGTAAATCTCAATGTGAACTTGTGTCAAACAACTTTTGGGGGGTAGCGATCAACATGTTAAAGGTCAAAAAACAAATTTTATCAAAACAGAAGCAAAGTGCTCAGATATCGATTATCTGTATTGGCCTTTAAATTTTAAATATATCAGTATCGGCTAAAAAAATTCATTATCGATCAAGCTCTAGTTCTCACCATCCACCATCAGTGTTTAAATCTATCTTAATTGGAGAAGCTAAGATACTCAGACGCTTGAATGAGTGCTACAATGACTTTACACTTCGTCTTCAGGAATTAAAGGACAAGCGTTAAAATCCAACTTTCCACTTCAGATTGAAGAAAAAGTTGTTGATTTAGCGTTACAGGGGAAAGATCAAATCACAGATAATGAAAGCAATAATGGTGATTCTGATGACATAAAAAAACGAGTTTCCATAACTTGGCCCACCACATTTCCGCATTTACTACGTCTCAATGAAAACCAAAGAAAGTTGGCACCTACATCCTACATCCATGATTTTACACAAACGCCCACCTAATCTGTTTAACCTATTGACCAATTACAAGATATTATCTCACGGTGATCATGGTAACCAGTCCCATTTCTCTCCAGGGTCTTTTCCTTGTAGACACTGTGCACTTTGCGGAAGTTTTGATAACAACAAAAAAGCATGGTTTCTCCTATCCATATATTACGTACTCCTAATAACTACTTTCATTTGACACAACACCTCACATGTAGGCATTATGGTATTTACGTGGCCACATGCTGTATCTGTAAGGAACAATACGTAAGACAAACTAAAAACAGATTTTCCATTCGGTGGAACTATCATCGTTCTGCTTGGAACAGTCAGAAAACCTTCAACATAAATGAGGATGGCACAGCAGCTTTATTTCAACATTACCAGCAACAACATCAAGTCAGTCTCACTAAGGGTTTAAAAACTTGCCATTGCTTCACGGTCATTTTTGTTGAACAGCCAGATTATGACAAATTAGACCGTGCCAAAGACAAATGGGTAAACAAAATTGGGGCAACTATGAATACAAAAAGAATTATTTTGCCTAAAATTAAATAATTTCAATGAATATTATTTAAAACTATGTTTTCCATTTTCTTTTTTCTTCATCCTTGTATTGCCGTTGGTATTTTAGAGTTTACAATTTAGTAGTATTACTTCAGTACTCATATACTTTCTCTTGTATAATATCCCTAATTTTCATCCTATTATTTGGCGTTTATTACTCCTGTGATTATGTAACTGCTTTTCACGTGATTTGTGTTGTTTATTATGTCACCATATCGTTCATAACAACCTTTGGATTTACCTCTGGTCTCAAGATTTTTATTAGATAGTTAAATTACTTTCTTTTTTTGAGTATAGTTTTAACTTTAGGGTAGAGCTCTTGGTTTTTTTGATAGTTTTTTTTTCTTCCAGTTAGGACAAGAGTGAAATCTTCTGTGTAAGCAAGGTAAGAGTTTATTTATTGTTTCGTTTTTACGGGACTGATGATGCTGTTATAGCAAAATATATCTCCTTTAATAGATCTTTTTATAATTGACAGACTGATTCTGTGTTTTACCAATCATAAACTATGAAATTAGACAACAGCAAACAAGAATCGTCTGACCTGAAGGTATTTGGAGTAGGGCCAAAGGATACACAAATTAAAAGTGAATTTAACTCTTTAATCTACTGGCTCATATATTCAATCAGTCCAGTTTTTAAAGTTGCAAAGGTTACACCGGTGTTAAAAAAAGGAAACGCTCAAATTGTGTTTAACTATCGTCCAATAAGTGTATTAAGAACCTTTTCAAAAATATTAGAAAAGTTAATCTACAAACGCATTTTATCCTTCTTCAACCAGAACAAAGCCTTAACAAAATTACAGTTTGGGTTTAGACCATCCCTCTCAACCCAACTAGCTTGCTTTTACTTATCTTCTAAACTCTGCGATTTTTTTAACAACCATGACATAGTCTTAGCTATCTTTTTAGATTGAAAGCTTTCGATACCTTGGACCAGGGGTGTGCAACCCACGGCCCGCGGGCCACAATCCGGCCCTCCAGGCCAGTCAATGTGGCCCTCGACGATGGCAGGACAAAAATTTTTTTTTTTAAATCGATTTATTTAGCTATTTGTACCGTCTATAATACACGGGTTGTGTTTAGCATTTTATAATTTTATACATATTTGATGGTGACTGGCCCTTGACGTCGTTAAAATTTTCGAAAGTGGCCCCCCAGTGAAAAAGGTTGCACACCCCTGCCTTGGACCATAAGATTTTGATTTCAAAGCTTAGCAATTATGGGTTTCGTGGGGTGGTGAATGACTGGTTTCGCAGTTACCTCGATGATCATCATCAAAAAGTGAGAATCCATGATAAATTATCACATTCAAAACTAATTTCACATGGAGTGCCACAAGGCTCAACACTCGGCTCCCTTTTGTTCTTAATTCATATACATAATGTTTTTACAGACCTACAATATGAAATTATTTTGTATACTGACAATGCCACTGTTCTAGTACATGCTAAGTCATTGCCAGATGCATTTACTGCTGCAAATGAATACTTAGTAAAAGTTTATAACAATCTTCTCGGTAGTAAATTAATTCTAAACATCGCCAAGAGTAAATTTATGATACTTACCCCACAGCCACATCGATTGGTTAGAAACCCTGATCAAGTACTTAGTATCAATAACATTCCAATCTTGGAGGCAAACAACTTTTGATTCTTGGGCATGTACCTATCTCGTAATTTTAGCTGGAAGTGCCATATTGATTTGGTTTGTAAGCTTTTATTTGGTTTTAGCTGGAAATGCCATAGCATATGCAAGGGTACAATTTACAAAGCACGTGGCTACTTAAACACTGGCTGCCTATTATCAATACTTCATTCCCTTGCAACAACCCACTTAAATTACTCTATTACTAGGTGGCGTAAAAGCAATTTTGCTCTAATCTCAAAACTTCAAGGTCTTTATGACAGAATTCTTAGATTGAGTTTTTACCGTCACCCTCAAGAAAATATCAATGACATCTACAAAAATCTTGCCCTCTTAAAAGTTAAAGATAAGTGCAAATTTGAAATTGGTTGCCTAATTCATAAATATCTTCATCAAATGCTACCGGAATGCTTCAATAACACTGTACAACAGTGGTCGGCAACCACCGGGCCGCGGCTCGCTGCCGGTCCGTGTGAAGTTTGTTACCGGTCCGTATGCGTTTTCAGATTAAATGCTTTAAATTTGAAACATTTTTATAACATTGGACGCAATTTTTGGACGTTTTTAAAAAATACGTTATAGCACCATAAACTTAACCCATTAATTCCTAGTGGTCGATTTCTCAACCATTTTTTTGCTCTGTTCAATGAAGCTTTGTAGATCTAAGGTGTGAACTTTTTATTGAATCCAAAGTGTTTTATGTAAAGTGCATAGGAGTATCTTGCTGTGGTAAAAAGGAATAAGTTGTGTTGTATTTATAAAGTACTTTCATTCGAGAGAAATTGGGAACAGCTCATGGCTTCTACTTCCAAATGAGTACCACATATTTTCATTCTTTATTCTGAACAAGACTGTTTTGAAGCAAAACTTTAAAGCTTTGACATTATTATCTTTTATAAGTGTACTTTCATCCTTGACAATTTTTTTTGTAATTACGTGATCTTTTAAGTTTTTTTTTTTTTGTAAATAAACGTTTGTGGTCGATTTCTCAACCAATAGGAACAAATGGAAGAGCACAGAAAATTGTTATTGTAATTTTCAGATCGGAAGCTTGGACTGTTTTTGAAGTTTTGGACAGAATAGAAGAATTAAATAACCGGGAATTTGATATCGTATCCAGGGTTGCACTTGAACCCCCAGATGTTCGCCTGGAAACAGATGAAGACTCTGAAAATGAGGAGCCTGCTGAAGGAGCAGCTAATCGATAAATTGGCTTTCAGCTTCGCGCTCCGGCACATGTTCGACAGGAAAAAACGACTGCTTTGCATGCTGATGACGAGCCACCGTCTGCAGCCACCGACGAACCACAGACTGCAGCCAACGATGAACCACCGTCTGCAGCCAACAATGAACCACCGTCTGCAGCCAGCGATGAACCACCGTCAGCAGCCAGCGATGAACCACAGACTGCAGGAACTAGTGCTAGGATCAGACGAAATGCTCCAAAATATACGTTTGAGAGGGTTCCAAGATTACCATCATTAGACTTTCCCATCTTTCCTGAACCGGATTACTCGAAGTACCGGGATTTTTCAGCTATTGAGTTATTTGAGCTCTTTTGGGATGATTTGCTCTTGCAAAGCATCATTGAACAAATGGAGTTGTATTCTGGTTGGAAAAATATGGAGATATTTAGGCCATCTGTTGGAGAAGTGCGAACTTTTCTTGGAATCCTTCTACTTTCCGGCTATCATAAATTACCACAACGTTGGATGTACTGTTCGGATGATGAAGACATTGGATCAGCGCTTGTGAAAGGATCTATGCGAAAAAACCGCTTTGAGCTATTCATGCAGTTTCTGCATTTTCCTGATAATACAAATCTCGATGTAAATGATCGGTACGCTAAGTTACGGCCACTTATTCAACATTTTCAACGTAAATTTGGTGAACATTTTATTCCTGAACAGTATTTGTCCCATGATGAGGCTCTCATTGAGTATTTTAGACATAGTTCTTTGAAGCAGCATATTATACAAAAATCCATACAGTTTGGGTATAAAGTGTTCTGTTTGAATACCCCATCTGGTTATCTTGCAGCATTCGAACCATACCAGCGCCGTAAAGGTAATTACGACGTTGAATTAGCTGAGAAATTCGGAAAAAATGCTGCTACAGTTTTATCAAACATGCGAATGCTACCGTCTGACAAAAGAGATCTTCCCTACCATATATCAGTGAATAACCGGTTTACTTCTTTTTCTCTTTTTGGTGAAATAAATCGCTTGGGATGCAGTGCTACTGGTACCATTCAAATGAACAAAATTAAAAATTGGTCAATTCCGATTGTCCACTAGCAAACCCAAGCGAAATGAAAAAACATGGAAAAAGGGGAGACGTTTCTGCAGTCAAAGGGATATCACATGACCAGAATTCCATTTATTTAGTTCGATGAAAAGACAATAACGTCGTTACGATGTGCTCGACAGTCTTTGGGACAGAGCCCATGACAACAGTTGATCGGTGGAGCCGCGCTGAATCCAAAAAGATTCAAGTGCCCAGGCCGTTCATAGTCAAAATATACAATGAGACCATGGGCGGAACTGATCGACAAGATCAAAACGTCAACAAGTACCGGACAGGGATCCGGGGCAAAAAATGGTGGTTTTCCATCTAGCTGCTGGACGTTTCCCTCCAAAATGCGTGGCTTTTGCGAAGAGCAGCAGGATGCAGGGATTGTGATTGCCAACTCTACTTTCGGCGCTGTATTGCCACTTACTATCTTAAACGCTATGGAAGCGAGCCACGCAAGTAAGGATGACAAAGCCATTCGACGCCATCAGCCACTGATCTTCGCTTTGACCGAATCGACCACTTTGTTGTCCGCAATATCAACAATTCCCGAAGGCATTGTGCACAATGTGGAAGTCGAAGCGTGTATGGATGTCAAAAATGCAACAAAGGGCTTTGCCCAGAGTGCTTTCTGCCATACCACACTCGTTAAAAAAGCTCTTTGAGCTAAAATTAAGCTTTGAGTGCTTTACGGAACATACTACGACCAGGACAAGACATTGCTGCTGTTCTGTAATTGATGAACGTTTTTTTTTTGTTGATTTGTGCCTGATAGCAGCTTTGTTTGAATTCGTTTTCATGCTTTCACATCGTTTTCATGTTCAATTCTTTTAATAAAATTGTACAAAAACAACTGATTATTGAGTCCAGGATAAAACGCTAATGATGCCGTTTCTTCCTAGTGGTCGAAATCTCGACCACCCTCTAGTGGCCTAAGCACTAAGAGTGCCAAACTTTTATACCCCCAAAATAACTTTACATTACTACCTCATGAAACAGTTCTAAGGAAAATTTTTTTTAGAAACAAAAAATAATTCAGGAACTAAAGCGTTAACCTAGTTACAAAGGCAAGTCTTTTTACTTAACCGCGAATAATTGCTTATGCTGTCATTCTATCGTAAGGTTTTGCTGTCATCAAATAACGCTAGGCTAAACATTAAATAAGCTCGTTGAGAGATAAAATAACGATAGGAATGAGGTTTGAGAAGCTACTGTAAAAAATTACAGAAAAGCTGCTGCTGCAGCAAGATTTAAAAAGTTGGATACTTTTTTCCGTTACTCACAATTTGTTTATGCTAGTAAGTTAACTTATGAGTTATGAAGCAAAATGCTAAGTAATATCATTTTCCTAATAAATTGATGCTAAAATATTGTTTTTGCGATATGCAGCAATAGGCTTCTTAGAAAACGGCCTCTTTATGTAGAATGTGAGGCGGTGTTCGAGTAAGCCATGGTCCGTGTAGGCTAAAACAAGATCGAGGTTTTCAGTTTTGCCAATTTGCTAAAACATTTGTGATTTTTCAAGGGCAGGTCCGCAAAAAAAGTTCAGTTTCAAACCGGTCCGCTGTGCGGAAAAGGTTGCCGACCACTGCTAAACAACACCCAAAAAAACTCAGAAACAATTTAATGCGTTTTAGGGTAATTTGGGGTCGCTGAACACGAATATAAACTTAGTTTTTTTGTATCACACTCGGATTTTCTGAAAAACAGTTTTGTATAATTTTTAGTTTTTGCAAGGATATTGCATTTACGAGGTGTGAGAAAAAAAGAAACTAAACTGTATCAACCACGCTCTTGGCATATTGCCAATCGGCAAGCCGCTCGCTCACCGCGAAACATAACTTCTTAACTCAAGATAGCGAAAGGAACGACAATAAGGGGTGAATTACGTTAAGAATTTGCAACACAGTAGAGCTAAGAGGTTGTGTTTTGCAGTGTGAAAGTTGCTCCCCAATTGGCATTGGGCCAAGGGAGAAGTTGATACAGTCTGCTTTCGTTTTTGTCCCACCTCGTACAATTGTAGGGTGCATATAGTCAGCTTGATGTAGTTGTGGCTACTCTCGATGTAGCAGGTTGGGCTTTTGCTCACACTTGTTGTATGTTTTGCTTACTTAGAGAATTGCTTAGTTTCGGATTAAGACATATACAATGTAGGCATTAGGTACTGGTTCATCATGGCTTCCTCTAGACGTAGATATAAAAACGACCCTGACTTATTTTGCTATATCTGTGGAGAGATGACAGCAAGCAAATATAGACGAAAAATAACCGATCGAATCAAGAAACTATATCTCGCATATTTTGGATGTGCTTTAGGTGACCAGGATAAAAGTTGGGCTCCTCATGTTTGCTGTCTGGACTGTTGTAACCGACTTAACAAGTGGTTTGCAGGTGAAAAGCCCGCATTGTCATTTGCTGTGCCAATGGTGTGGCGAGAACAAAAAGACCATGCTACTGATAGCTATTTTTGTCTCACGAACACCCAGAAATATAATCACAAGGCCAGAAAGAAGATAGTGTACCCAAGTTTGCCATCTGCAATTCGCCCAGTAGAACATTCGGATGAGTTACCAGCACCCAGGGTTCATACGCAAAATTGAACATAAATTTCAAGACTTTTTCCAGACTTAATTTTTCAATAATAATGCAGTAAAAAAGTATAGTTGCATCTTTGAGATTTGAGACGTTTCAAGGGCTAAGCAAAAGACAATAGATAAACAATAAACATCCCAACGCTATAACTCTACGCAAAGCTACATGTGGGTATGCACATAATACGACTTGCAAAATGAAGTTACTACAAAAATTCTTGCATCATGAAAAGCATGACTAAAAAACCACAGTTGGGCAGCTATCTCACGAATGAAGTTACTACAAAACTTCTTGCATCATGAAAAGCATAACTAAAAAACACAGTTGGGCACCTATCTCACAGATGAAGTTACCACAAAACTTCTTGCATCATGAAAAGCACAGCTAAAAAACACAGTTGGGCAGCTATCTCACAGTTACATATCTACATCTTCCATAATCTAAATCAAACACTGTTTTGCATAAACATGGCAATGGCATCAACGCACCAGCATACAAAGAGTCCAAGACTGGTCTACAATAACGAGCTTGCTACAGCAAATTCTCTCCTATTGCATAAGCTATAACCAAAATCTAAAAAATGGTATGAACATTGGCTCAGCTATCTCAAAACGTAATACATAATGGCAAGATAAAATCACAGTATCAATCAATCATCGTAGTACTGTTGGTAAAATAGATGTCAAACTCAAGAATGTCAAAACAGTTATCATGAATACTACACTAATGCCTCCAATAAGCTTTTCCTCCTCTGCAACTAGTTCATCTGCTCTAGCTTTAACATTACCACACACCTGAACTAATTCTGAGTTTTTAAATTCTGACCTGGACATGACAGTATGATTAAAACAAACATTAAAAAACAGCTGAACCAAAAAGACGCTTAAATTAGTTTGAGTTCTTCAGTTTTTTGCTTGATTTGTTCGTCACGCTGAAGCACTTCGGTCGGCTTGCTTGTCTTTGGCAGATTTTCTGAAAGCATTGAAGTTGGTAAGTAGCTCCATTTTGTTTTCTTTTTCGGCTTGCAATGCTAAACTGTCAGCAGATGCATGCAAACGTCGTACACTATTTTCGATGCGATTTCTTTTGGTTTTCAAAGAATTATTTTTCCTCTTGAGCCAATTTCCGTTTTCGTGTGTGCAATGATTCTTCCTTCGTTTTCCTAACCCACTCAAGGTAATCGTGATAACAATTTCGGGCACCACGGGCATATTTCAAAAACTCTTTGTCCACTTCAACATTTGCCACTCCACCCACAGATCGCACATGGTCTACAATTGATCGCTGAGCAACAATTGATTTAGCTTTTCTGTTTTCAGTGAGTAGGTTTTTATTCACTCAAAATCCGCGTTCGACTGATGCTTGCCCATGGGATAACAAAAGCACTATTTTTATTACTCTCCACAAATTCTTGTAGGTTTGGGATGTAGCCAGATGAAAATGATAAAAGTGATCCAACCGTGTTTCATATTCAAACTCTGCAATAATCTCTTTTTTTTCATCCATAAAGCTTTTGAATTCTGATATTACTTCATCACATTTATATGCTTTAATTCTTCCTGTATTGCATAAAACTTCCAAACATTTCGTTAGTTGATCCACAGAGACATTGCGATCTTCTTTTATTTTGAGTGGATTTAACCACTCAGCATTGCGCACCAGTTTGTCATTTAATGGAGACTTCTCCAGCAACTTCTTTACAATAGCGATGTAAAATCCTTTTGTTTCTCTCTTTATGTTGAGCAATGCCAAATCGAATACTTTTTTGTGCACATTCAAATTCCTCAACTGTTGCTCTCCAATAAATCCCACATTGACTTCTGAAGCATCTTTGGGATACTTGGTTTCAGGAAATTCCTTACGAAAGTTATTTTTGAATAATTTAATTGGGGTTGTTATCTGCTTCATCACATCGGTTTTAATGAACTGTTCTAGCAGTTGCTTCGTCAGCTTAAACAAGTCGTTTGATAAATATTATAGATTAAGTCTGGAAAAATAATTTCTTTTTCCATACTAACAAACCAAAAAAAATTTTTTTTCCAGCCTTTTCCAGTCTGGAAATTGACCAAATTTTATTCCATACCTTTCCATACTTTTCAAGACCGCGTACGAACCCTGAGTACCTATACCACCAGAAACCCTTCCTGAGCCAATGACTCAATCTTCAGAAAGTTCTTGAGATAGTGAGTTTCAAGACGATTCAAGCTGCACTAACTGTCCACACCTGATCAACCAGCAGGAGTTGAACGACCTTGTCCATGATCTAGATCTCACTAAAAACAAAAGTGAACTGCTTGGATCTAGGTTGCAACAGTGGAACTTACTGGCTCCTGGTACAAAAGTGTTCGTGTATCGTCGACGATCGGAACTATTTTCCAACTTATTTTCAGAAGATGGAGAGCTTTGCTACTGCAATGACATTTCTGAACTAATTTCATTGTTGTTTGGAAACTATGACCCTAATGACTGGAGGCTTTTCATTGACTCATCCAAGAAAAGCATTAAAGGTGTGTGTTACAGCACTCTCAATTTAATTTTATTCTTATGTTTCAGTTTAATAGGTAAGGACGGCCCTGAGAATCGAACGCAATATTATTTTGTAGTTGGATCAACGTTTTATAAACGTTTCTGCTCACCTCACCAAGCTGCTGTTTATAATTGTCCTTTAAGTAACTTGCACCTGCCTTTGGCAAGTTTGATACTAACACGTGTTTGTGCACCTTTTTTCTTGCGTTGGCACTGATAAGTCACTACTGGACTGAAGATTCAGTTATTGTTTTGCAAAGAGAGTGTCGCCGGCGAATTTTTATTTTCATTTATTCAACAAAGCTTCGGTTAATTTTTACTTCTCGGTGTCGCCTGCTGCCCTTTAAGTTATTTTTTTACCGTTGAATTACCTCAATAAATTGATTTTAATTTGGATGTCTAATTTGAGAACTGAGAAAGAAGATTAGACACCGAGCAAGTGAAGGCCTCTGAGCTCCTCAAGGCCACCTGCATATGAGTTAAAGTTGTTCTTTAACAGTGTGCTGTTGCATATCAGAAATATTTTGCCATCTGTTCCAATCGCTTACTCAACAACAATGAAGGAAACATACCACAACCTTCGATTAATGTTGGAAAAATTCGTTACTCCGAGCATAAGTGGTTTATATGCGCAGACTTGAAAGTTGTAGCAATTCTTACAGGACTTCAGCTGGGTTACATGAAATATTGCTGCTCTTTGTGCTTATGGGACTCGAGAGCAAGAAGTGAACACTACATCATAAAGCACTGGCCTCCGAGACTGCTGCCAACGCCCGGTCAGCATAATATTGCAAACATGGCATTGGTTCCACAAGAGAAAATTATACTTCTACCACTACACATAAAACTAGGGCTTTTTAAACAGTTTGTGAAAGCATTCAACAAAGAGTCACCAGTGTTTCAGTTCTTGCAGAAGAATTTTCCAAAGCTGTCTGAAGCAAAAATCAAGGAAGGCGTATTTGTTGGACCGCAAATACGAAAGCTCGTTTTGAACGATCAGTTTGACGAGATTTTGCATGGGAATGAGTTGGATGCCTGGATAAGCATCAAAAAAGTTTGCAAAACCTTTTTGGGTTGTCATCGTTCTGAAGATTTTAGAGAAGTTATAGCTGAAATGCTGAACAATTACAAAACTCTCGGATGCAAGATGTCTCTCAAAGTTCATTTCTTGGAGTCTCATTTAGACTTTTTCACAGCAACCTGGGAGATGTTTCTGATGAACATGGTGAACGATTTCACCAGGACATATGTGTCATCGAAAATTGCTATAAAGGAAAATGGTCTGTGAGCATGCTTGCAGATTACTGCTGGTCAATAAAACGCGATGATTTGGAAACACAGCACAAACTACGCAGGCATCATTAAATGAATGAACTTGTAAAAACGTGCTTGGTCTCTCGTCTTGACCAAATAACCAGTACAGTATATTATATCAACGGCAAACTTTTAATTTTAGGCAAGCCTCCAATCAAGTGATTTGAGACACCTCTTTTTCTGTGTGATATTTTGCTGCCTTTACATATGTTTATGTAACCTTATCAGTAACTGCAAAATCGGCAGCACTGATTAGTTGTAAACAATAATTACGATGTTATTTGACCAAAAATGCAAAAAAAATTAAAATGCCTTTTTAGCAAAATCCTGACGTGATCGATAAAAATAGAGTTTATACTTGGAATCAGCGCCTCTAAATTTACAAAGGACACCTTTTTTGTTCTTGAATTTTTTTATGATTAAAAATTAGTAGTACTGTGGAATTTTTTTTCAACGAAACTCAGATGCTCATTCTCGCCGAACCAGGCAATGAAACAACCTCCACCCTACCCTTTTCAAGAAAACTATCTGCATGCAGTCTATTAAGTACTCTGGAGTTAAATTATGGAACGAATTGCCACAGGAAATTAAACAGTCAATGAAACAACCTCCACCCTACCCTTTTCAAGAAAACTATCTGCATGCAGTCTATTAAGTACTCTGGAGTTAAATTATGGAACGAATTGCCACAGGAAATTAAACAGTCAAAAAACCTTGCACAATTTAAAGAGAATGCTGAAACAATACTTTCTTAATAGTAATCAAATTCTGTAACTTCAGAAACTTTTATGCAGTTATGTCTCACCCGTTTGCACGCCACGTCTCCTAACACCAATCATAGCTTTTTCCTTGAAAAGTCATGTATACTCTTCGAGTTTTATGTCTTCTACCGTATGTTTTATTTTGTTATTTTTTAATTAGCAGAGCCTTTGAATCGATAGTTTGCTCGTGAACTTTTGATCAAAAGCCATTTACTGGGCTTCTCACTGGCTCTGCGGCGTCTTTCATTACTTTATTTTTCTCAGTTGATCTGGTTTGCTTTATATTTTGGCGCCGAAATAAACGATACGATGCGATACACCCATTTTACTTCAAGGGGAATTCCCTTATGACGTCATTTTATTTAAACTACCGTAACTTAAGTTTTAAAACAGATAGAAAATCCAAACAAACTGCATTCTATTTCTTCGAAAGTGTGGTTGACACTGAGGGTGCAAATGATGACGTCATTTATGTATGACGTCATATTCAGTATTTTGGGGGGAGTCTGCTCTGTGTGGGAAGATCTTTCACGCTTGGAGCTAAATCAGCTGCGCTTGATTTGTTCGAGCGCCATGTGATTCACACCAAGTTAAAAGTGATGACGTCACTGATGTATGACGTCAATTTTAAAACTAGAGTGTTTTGGTTGATTTACCCACAGCTTCTTATATTCACGCAAATCGTACATAATTTTTGCAGTCTTTGTGAATAATTTTCCAATTTAGGCTACACCATGTTCTTTTTGTAAGTCAAAATACAGTCGTCTCAAGCAGTTGTAGTCATAAACGTATTTCAAAGCATATAAAGTCTGTGAAGAAATGTATCAATGTTAACATCAAATTTTCGCAAGACAGATTTAAATCGAAAAGCATAAGCAAATACTACAAGCCATAAAGAGTAGGGATCGACCGAGGCCCAGGCCCCAGTCGGGGATGCCACTGTTTGCCCCAATCAGGCCCTGGCCGTCCAGTCGGGGATGCCACTGTTTGCCCCAATCAGGCCCTGGCCGTGGGGGTCATGAAAATTGGCAGAGTCCGGGGTTGAATTTCAAATTTATTCACCATATATTCCGGCATATAAGACGACCTTTGAAGTGCAAAAACCCACTCCTAAAAATTGGGGTCTCATGCAAAGAATACAAAAGTCGTATCTTAATTTTTACATGAAGACTTTTTTATTTTATATGAAAAATGCGTTGGTGCGTAAAAATAAAGAACGTGCATGCTTAAAGCGCTTTTGAGGTTCGTCATACACTAATGAAATGCGTTTACAATTACAAAAGCATTACGTTAACACCATTGACGGCATTTACATGGGGAGTGAGGACACGAGTAGCCTGCCTAGCTATGTATTCTAGACACAATATAAAACATTGCATAAACCCCAGCCCCGGCCCTGGCTGGAGCTCCGGCCCCATCCAAAATTGTTGCCCCGATCGTTCCCTAATAAAGAGTATCAGATAAGTCTTGATATTCATAGATTATTTTGCACCGTAGTTTTCAATTTTGAATTAAATACTGCTCAGCATGGAGCGTGAATTGCACTATTACTTTACACTAACCATGTACAAACAGAAGCTAAGTACCAAAATACAAAAAAAAATTTAGCTTATGTAGAAAGTAACAAAACAACATTTCATTTGCCGAACAATTATTCAAGGCAAGTATTTAACGTGTAGAAGTAAGGGTTAAAATTGATGTTTTAAAATCAACGCAAGGCCTATTGCTTTCAGTGCTTTTCAACTACTTGCTGAAGACTTGCTCATTGTTTTTCATTTTCTGTCAAAATTGCAGCACAGTTGGAAATAGGTTTTTTTTTTTCAGTTATTTGTTGATCAAAACATGAACAAAACATTGATGACCAAAACAAAATTGACCGAAACATTTGGCAACGAAATGTTTTTTCTCACAATAGAAAAAAGGTCACTAAACCTAGCATTTCCTGTTCTTCGATCTGTTCCGCCATTTTTATACAAATGTGTGTTTTCATGGTCTTGCATTTCAAATTGTCTTTTGTGATTGGAACGACCTATTGATGTTTTTGCTTTCTCGTCTTCAATTGATATGCTTCACTTGATTTGCCTATTTTTATCATATTGTAATATTTCTCACGCTCAAATCAAATCACTGTTTGGAAAACAGTTGTGCTATGCAAAGCATTTTTCAAGCTTTTGGTTTTTGCGATCAGCATTTCATTCAACCGGAGACGAGCGAGTTCCCCTGCTAAGCATACTAGATATTATGAGGTTAACAAAATTCCTCATTATAATTTCGCTTGTTTGGAATTGCTAATACTACACAGTATTATAGAAGTTTTTCTGCAAACGTTTCTTGGCATTTAGCGATTCTCATAATTACCTGCAATATTATCATGGCCTACGGTGCTATTATATCTTTGCACCACTGCTTGAACAGGATGCCGAAACCAAAGTGTTTGATGCTGTAGGAATGCTCTAACTCACGTGTACTCGTACCATCACCTAAATTAACCTGCGTATGCTAAAATACATTTGTGTAGGCTTCGGAGTTGTCGTTTTCTTACATGAGTACGTGTTTAAACGGTACGCTTTCTGGTGTTACTACGCAAGTGAGAATTTAAAATACTTCATCAAATAAAAATAAACTCTCTATCTCTCTCTCTCTCTCTTCAAATATCAGGTTAATTTTAATGAACACAAACAGCGGATTTTAGATTTTCAAACTTCATGAACAAGGTATCACTCTTTCATTACAAATAGGGAGACGTTTACGGGGAGATTTCTCACCATGCTGCAACCTATGGGGATTGGGAAGGTTAAACCCCCCCATATCACCGCAAGTTGGCGCCAGTGATTCCAAAGTCTGTGTTTGTGTTAACAGCGCAACGACAAAACCTTTTAGAGTAAGTGTGGGACTACTGCAAGGCTGCTCTTTTTCACCTACTCTGTCTCTTATTTATATTGATAAAATAGTTACGAAAAGTGAGTCTTGTGGCAGAGTAAAGATCGGTGATTGCACTGTACAACGTCTGTTATCCGCAGATGATCTTGTGCTACTCGAATCTACCCAAAATGGTTTCCAGCAAGCTCTTGACAGGTTTTCAGTTCAGATGCATGCTCTGTGGCCGCAATGAAAATCGGTACTACAAAAACAGAAATCATGTGCCTGTCCAGACAACCAAAGCAGTGCTCTCTCCCAATTGATAAAGTACCACTAAAACAGTCGGAGAAATTCAAGTACCTCGGCGTCTCATTCACAAGTGATGGCAGACAAAACAGCAAATTGGATATCCCCATCAGAAAAGCAAGTGCAGTAATGCGCCAGCTTCACCGATCTGTGGTACTGAAACGGGTGTTTTGCACCAGGGCAAAGCTATCCATTTTCAGATCAGTCTATGTTCCTATTCTGACTTATAGCCATGAGTGTTGAATAATGAACGAAAAAGCGAGATCCTGAATTCAAGCAGTCGAAATGGGATTCTTGCAAAGAATTAGCAGTTTGACCTTGTTGGACAAGGCAATGCACCAACGCGAGTTAAGTTAACTCTAGATTAGAGCTAATTGTGAGTAGCCTGAACCTAGATTAACTTAACTCTCGAGTTAAAGCTAACTCGCATGCACCAACTCGATTTATCTTCAGATTTGCCACTCGTCGGATTAAATGCCAAGGAGTTATTAAAGGGAAACGTTCCGCAAATTTGTCGAGCTTTTCTGGCACACATTAAACGCTAAAAGTGATAGTTTTTACAGAAATTTCGAATCCAGTCTCTACTGTGATTATGCCACAACCGTATTTATGTTTTCAGAGCCAGTAATCAGTTTAATTTCACAGTTCAAGAAACTGTGGCGTCACAGCTCTACAACTATAAAAGCGAGAAATTGTCACAAATGACGTCTTCCTGCGGTGGCGCAAAGAAAAGTGTTGTGAAACAGTAGTTGCTGAAATTGGGTTCGATACCTGGTCAGGTATAGCTCATTTTGCTTTGCTTTTTTGTGCAGGAGTGGATAGGGTAGGGTTTTTAGGCTGTTTATTTTTATTGTTTGAGTTGCTTTTGTTTATGTTTTCTTGCTGTGGGGTGTTAGAGCAATCTTTATGTACCAGCACCCTATTTTTTGTGAGCATTTGCAAAAGCTTATTTCATTTGTTGGGGCAATCGAATGGTTTTTCACTGCTCCAGAATTGTGTTTTTGCTTGAAATAAATTAGGTTGAGACATAATGATTAAACAAGCGGAACTTTCGGTTAGCAGCAGGAGAGGCAGATGGTGAAGTATATTTGCGTTTACCAGTTCACTGTTTTTTACAACTTGTCAGTTCAGAGTTGCTGTATGAATAGACTACTGAAAAGAATAGCTTGCATTCCTGTTAATGTGCACAGTGCAAAAGTACAGGTATTGTATTTATTGGCCATGTAGATCTTAGCAGGTTAACAGTGTATCGATTTGTAACCTTTGTCAACGGTCAGTTTGTAGTCTAGGCTATAGTATTAGAAGTTGAGCCCTGTGTTGGTTGGTTGGTTAAGTAGTCTACCACGGCTGCTGGCGATTTTGAGCCTAAAAAACAGGGATGGCAATCGCATCGCAATCAAAATCGCATCAAGTTGAACGTTTTTTTTTTTTCAAAATAATCGCATCCAAAAATCACATCGATACACATAAAAAAAATCACATCAGTAATCGCATCACATAAATTGATGAAAAAAATCTGTGATTTTTGTAGGTCGCAAAATGCTTCCCATTGTTCACAGCTCCATTTCTTTAAAAGAGTGAAGTAACTATTTTGTCATTTTGTGGCAGTGAAATTTAATCGACTTCATCACTAAAACAAGCTGTCCATCAAATAAAACACTCTGTTTTAAGACCTGCATGGCGGCGTCCTACGGCTTCTGGTAAAAGAATTTTCACGCTTCGGATATTTTGCTAAATTAGTTTCATCAGGATGGCGATTTTCATTTTACACCACTGTATTGATATTGCTTTGATTCTAACCCATTTATGCATAGCGTCCTATATGTAGGACACCTACTCAAACTGAAATTGCGCTTCCCACATCCCATTTATGAAGGTAGATGAACTTGAAATGCAACTATGAGTATTTTTTGTGCAAACTGCATTTTCATTTTTGAAAAAATTATTTTTAGTGAGAATATGGCGTGCTTTTGAAAACGTGCAATTTTGCTTCGGCCGAAAAAATGAAGGTGCACTTGGAATTCTTTAAATTATAGCATTACTGCAAATAAGTTTGGAAAAAATTTTGTTGTTGTATTTATTCTATATATAACAGTCATTTCTAAAATAATTTTTGCTGTTTTATTTTCTCTACCGTTTACGGTATATTTTGTTTCAAATATCGGAGTCCTAAATGTAGGTCGCTAGGCACAAGCGATAGCAAAATTGCGGTCCCGGCAGCGGCAATGATTCTCACGCTGTACGAAAGCAAGCGTTAGATTCCAACTATGATTCTTACGCTTACACTCTGATAAGTGGTAATTATCTGAACAATGACATCATTTGACATCAATAAAATTTTTTTTCATCAATTGTCAAGCATTTTTATTGATCATACAATAAAGCTGCGTGCAGTTTTCAAAGTTGATTGTCTTCTCCTATAGTTCAAAAGAATACCGTACCTACCTAAAGTTACACTGAATATCGTAATTATAAGAACAATAAAGAATTATTTGCCATCAAACCTTTGATGTCAAACACTTATTGCTGATATAATTGATTTCAAAATAATTTTATTGTTGTTCTACAGTAATTATTTCAATAGTACCAGAATTCTTTTGAACTACTTAGAGATTTGCATGCAGAAAATAACTTTGAAAAGGAGAAAAGAAAACAACTTTGAGATTTGCATGCAGATTTATTATAAACCCTGTCATTTACATGGGTTACGCCATGCCCATTGCCATGCAAAAACCACTACAAGATGTGAAAAATGTGATATCGGACTTCATGTAAAATGCTTCAAAGAATATCACATTCGGTAAAGACTGTAGGTTATTTCAGTCATGCTGTTGCTTAGGATTTTGTCGTTTAGTGCAATCAAAATTTCAATAAAACAAAATATTACAAGCTTGTTTTGTAATTCTATGCCATCAGCATACTTATTACCTTGAAAGAAACGACTAATGGAAATGCCGTAATTGTATCGCATTGCAGTCAAGCACTTTGTGCGCACACGCAATTTACGAATTTTTGATAACGGATTTGCCTAGCGTCCTATATATAGGACAGCATTTACCTCAAAAAGTAGACACCCAATTTCAAAAAATTAAATTTTAATGAGATATTTAGGTCTAAATTATGCCGCATATAAGTTTCAAGATCAAAGCTGAAAGTATTTCTACTTTCGGCACAAATGGGTTAATTGAGGGTAGATTTAATGCAAACTAGTACTTTTGAAGTGTAAACTCACGCAGCCCGAAGAGATGGACAGAAAGCCAGCAGAGCAAATAATCACAGCTGTTTTGATTTTTCTTTCACAACTCAGGTTTTCATTCTCAAGTGAAAGTACTGAAAAACCATTTTGCAACATGTAATGCACAAAAGCTTGGTTGAAATCGCATAGTTCAGGGGTGGGCAAACTTTTCGCATGAAGGGTCGCATTGCAAAAATTTTGAAGCCGAGGGCTGCACTGATTGGTAGAGTAAAATAAAAAGGGTCGTCACGACCGCACATGTCCTAATTTCCACTCTAAATCAGGTAAAAAGCAAAAAAGGTCCTCACGTCCACGCAGATGTAATAATTTCCACTCTAAATCAAGTGAAGAGCAAAAAAAAGTCTTCTCGTTCGCAGATGTCCTGATTTTCTCTCAAACGTTCGCAGATGTACCACTATTCCACTCAATATCAACAAGGTAAAGTCGTAGAGATGGCACGGGCTGAATTTTTTGCCACCCCGACCGCCCACGGCCTGGAACCTCTTGCCTAGTAGCAGTAACCAACCCGGAAACTCATCCCAAAAACAAAACTCGGCCCACCCAAGGCATATTCTTTTGTGAACGTTTAACCACATTTAACAGTAAAATGAAAGTTGAAAAGGATTTCAAAAATTGGTAACAGCTTGTTAGTGGCTCAATTAGAAACAAAAGATAGAACTTGGTTGTTAGCGGACAACTAAAAAGACCGGTTAACGGCTTGTTAGCGGGTCTCTTAGCAGCCCATGCCATCTCCACAGAAAGGTCTAGGGAGCAAGGTTTATATTTCTGTAAGTGCCCGCTGGCCACATAAAATGATCTCGCGAGCCGTAGTTTGCCCATTCCTGGCATAGTTGATAGCTATTCACCATAGACATGAGCAAGTGACTTATTTCAAATTTTTGGGGGTTTTGCAATCTGCAGTCTGCACATTTACAAAAATGTGTAAACTAAACTATGAATTTTTTTCGCGAGCATTGGGTTTTAGATTTGAATAAAATTTGAAAGTATGATTCTCAAAACGTAAAATAGATAAAATATCCGGGTTAGCATCAAGTCAGAAGGCAATCAGTAGTCCTTAAAAAAAGTAGTGGTTCAGCAAGACGATCAGTTGAAATTAAAAAAACATTTTTCCACATCATTTAACTGAAAATGCACAATTTGCACATAGGTTGGAAGGTTTTGCTATATGTCGCAGATACTGCGGTCTTATTCTAGGTAGGTACAATCCCTGGCGCCTTTATTAAATAGGTTAGTGTTAGCGAGCACGGACGAGAACCTTGATAAGATTGCTCCAATAGCGATGCAGTTGCCAGTGACACAAATTTCTGTCGACAGCGTCTTTTTGAGCTTGAAATATGTGCTATATGATTTAAGGATGCGTTTTGAGGTTGTTGCCATTCTGGTTCTTCGTGCTAATAATTAAGATAGAACAACTTGTGTCTTCTGCATGTACTCTTTATGCTTTGCGTTGTTACACAAAACTTGTGGGATGATACTGACCGTTTGTAAAAAAAATTTCGTCACGTTTGTGCAAAAACTGCGTAAGCCATTTTTTGTATTTTGAAAAAAACGCATGTGATTGTTTGTATTTACTACCGTCAAACGACCAAACTTCGGACACTTTGCAAGTATATCGATAATTCTCAGAACTAATGCTCACACCGATTCAATCAATTCTTGCACTTATTGACATTTCAAGGGAAACGAATTTTTTGCCACCAGTATTTTTTATGTGTTGCCTTTATTTTTTAATAATCAAGAATTTTGGCCTGTCCGAAGTTAGGGCAAAATTTCCCAACTTCGGACACTACCTTTCTAACTTCAGACAAGAGCTTAAACTTATAGGCTACCGTTTTCAGGTAAGTGTTTTATTCAAATAAATGTTTTTAATCGTCAAACGCTGTAAATGAGTTAATATTACGCTACTTCATCAAATATTTTTAATCATTAAGCACCGTTAATTGGTCACTATTTAATTTTCAGATTGGATTGATTTTTCATAATTTTGAGAAAAAATTTTCCAACTTTATCGCCTAAATTGGATTTTTGACATTAAATTTTTTTTTGCCACATCTCGATAGCACCACACTTTTACCACTGCATTCACCGCTTCATCGAAGTCTTCTTTTTCTCCTGATATTTTCTTTAGATTTTCGAAGTTTTTTTCAATTTTTAGCGTCCTAACTTCAGACACTTGCTGAGATTTAAGTTTTGCTAAAACGATTAATTAAGTGAGAAAAAGACAAACGGGGTTTTGGAGCCAATAATCCTGTTAATCAAACTATCATTAACATGGGCAAATTAATTTTTATTTTTAAAGGGTTTGAAAGGCTTTTCCAAACCTTTTAAAAAATATACAATTTTGTCACGTGATGGTTTATACGCTTGAGTAATTTATTGTAACCTACAGTCGCGCTCAAAAGTTTAAGACCACACAGATAAAAGTTGTCTTTTGTTGAAACATAAAAAAATTCGGGATAATGTTGCGCCACATTAGCTTTTTATGTTCCATGAGCATTAAATGATGCTTGTGAAGCCTAAATCATAAGATTTTTTGCGCATTTCTGGTTTTGGAAGCAAAAAGTATTCGATTTTACTAAAATTTTAATGCTGAAAATATGGACAGAAACAGGGGATTATCAGTTGCAGAGAGGGCAAAAATTATTACTTTAAAAGAAGAGTGGTACTTAGGAAGACAAATTTCAAAAAAACTAAAACTTGGCAAAACAGAGATTCATCAAACAACTGTAAAATTTCGAAAGTTTGTTGGTTTTTAGGACTTGCACAGGCCTGCAAATCTCAGGGTTACCTCTCAAAGGAATGGCCACCTGATAAAATGGATGGTAGTGAGTTCACTAACCAGCTCAACCAAGAAAATTGGGTCAGCCTTGTTGCTCAAAGGTACAGTTGCTACAACGCCGATTCAATATTCTTGCTTGAACTGATTAGTGAACTCACTACCATCCACTTTTCAGGTGATCATTCCTTTGGGAGATAACCCTGGGACTTTCAGACCTGTGCAAGTCCTGAAAACTAACAAACTTTCGAAATTTTACAGTTGTTTGATGAATCTCTGTTTTGCCAAGATTTAGTTTTTTTGAAATTTGTCTTCCTAAGTACCACTCTTCTTTTAAAATAATAATTTTTGCCCGTTCTGCAACTGATAATCCCCTGTTTTTGCCCATGTTTTCAGCACTAAAATTTGAATAAAATTTAAAATTTTTTGCTTCCAAAACCAGAAATGCGCAAAAAATCTTATGATTTAGGCTTCACAAGCATCATTTAATGCTCATGGAACATAAAAAGCTAATGTGGCGCAACATTATCCCGAATTTTTTTATGTTTCAACAAAAGACAACTTTTATGTATGTGGTCGTAAACTTTTGAGCGCGACTGTATTTATTCCAAAAGCCTATGCAGTGCTATTTTACCGTTGCCCATGAAACTGCCGGTTAGTACGCCTGAAAAGAAGTTAGGAGGCATAGAAGTTGGTGTCCGAAGTTAGGTCATTTGACGGTATTGTGCCACAACAAAATAACAATAGACGAAAGACTGAATGGTTTCATCATTTGCATTGCGTTATATTATGATTTATTGTCAATTTAATGCGCTGACTTACGCATTTTAGAAACTGGAGCATAACTCGCAAAAACGTCGATATATTTTTCCAAAAAATGTGTCAGGCGTTAGCGCGGACCCAGCAGAACAACTTGGTGCTAAACACTCAATTTCACCAAAAAACGACTTACGCAGTTTTTGCTCTAACCTGATGATTTGTGAAATATGAGAATTCAAAATTGCTAGAAAAATTGAAAATCGCGCAAATAATCACAAATGCCAACACAAAATATCGCATCGAAAAAATTTAGATAATCGCAACAAAAATTGCATCAACAGGTTAAGTGAAGTATCACATCGCATCGCAGTTTGATAGTCGCTACAAATATCGTAGAAGCTCTTCGATGCCATCCCTGCTAAAAAATATTATAGTCATGAGTAACCTTATTAACCAGCCACCGAGTCTGGACTTTGTCGGTTAGGCCCAAAACTGAAAAAAACGCGAACAGTTTTTCTTTAGCTAGTCTACTTCACTGCGTACTAGAGAGTAGAGCCACTAACAGTTTGGTCTAGCAATTTGGTTTGGTCTAGCAATTGTGCATATTGGAAGCTGGCAGCCTAGTCTAGAAAAAGTTAACTCGAACTTAATCCACCAATGTTGGAGGACTAACTTTTTGGCGATTTTGGTGGATTTAATTTTAAGATTAACTTTAATCCATGTTAGCGCATACCAATTTTACTTTAACTGTACTCTAATCCTGAGATAAATTTCACTCAAAGATAACCCGCGTTGGTGCATTCCACCCTAAATCTTAGTAGGACGAAAATGATGCTAAGTGGGTTGAAAGAGAAAGTTACAAAAAGCAAGATTGATCCATGTGGTGTATGCGGAAGAAGAATCAAAGTTAACGCCATCTTTTGTACAAACTGCGCAAGGTGGATTCATGAAAGGTGTACATCCATGAATAGGGCCACCCCCGCCTTGGCCAACAATTTTGTTTGCACATGATGTGCAACTTTAGATGAGACTGGCGTGGAACCAATTGACAATTTATGCGATGGAGTGGAAACAGTGAATTAGTTTTGTGATTTGGGAGACAAGTTGATAACTAGTGGAGGATGTGAGGTTGCAGTTACACCAAGAATGAAAATTAGATGGAATAAATTTAGAGAATGTAGTGACTTTTTGTTTGGAAAAAGATTTTCGTTTAAGATCAAAGCAAGAGTTTTTCAGAGTTGTGTCCAGTCTGCAATGTTGTATGGCAGTGAAACGGGGTGTTTGAGAGAAAAATAAATGGGTATCTTGAAAAGAACAGAAAGAGCAATGGTGAGAGCAATGTGTGGTGCCAAACTAGCGGACAGGAAAAATATAGAAGATATGATAGATTAGTGGGGTTTGAATCAAACCATAGATAAAATGGCCAAAGCAAGTGGAGTGAGATGGTTGGGACATGTCTTGAGAAAAGAGGTTGGTGATGTTGTAAGGAAAGCTTTAGAATTTAATGTTGAGAGACGAAGAAAGAGAGAACGATCGAAAAGAACGTGGAGAAAGCAAGTAGAAGAAGAGCAATTGAAGGCTGGTCTGAATTTGAAGGCTGCCCACAATAGAACCAAATGGAGGGAGAGAGTTCAAGCAATGTCCATGAGGTCAATCCAGCCACCTCCATTAAATGGGGACAACACTAGATAATGGCATCATCATCAAGGATACTGACTACATACTTGTTTCTTGAGTCAATATTTTTGAATAGTGTGATAATTCTTAAGTAAACAACGTCCTGCAAATGCAGTTGCGTACAAGCTACCACCCGCTGTGAAGACACACTAGCAGTCTCACTAAGTTAATTTAAAAGAAACATTGCAGCTTAAGAATTCACAAAAAAAATTTGCCTCTATATCTTTCACTCTCATCATAACAAAACTGGCAGCCCCCAAGTCCAACAGACTTTCAATAGAGTAGCGAAAATTGGTAAAAAAATTATTTTACAGAAATCCTCCACTTCGAACACAATCAAAGTTTTGCAACCAGTAGACAAATACAATTTTTCGCAAGTCTTATATGAACCTCACTTTTGTAGTCAATATCTTTCTTTAACTTTAATCACAATTGAGTAAAACGACAATAACTCTTGATGGTCTTGAAATTGCACTTATGCTCAAAACTGCAAACATACTTGCGATGCAATCACTAACCTTAACACAAGCACCCAAAGCGCTGACGCAAGTAAAATAGTTAAGGAGCAATAATCGTGCAGCAAGTTCCTATTTTTGAGTATAGCCTATACCAGTGCACCATAATGTCCACATATTCTAAGGCAAGGGTTCTTAACAGGGGGGAAATTTACCCTTGGGATATAAATTTTGCCTACCGAGGGGGTAAATTTTCTGGATTAAAGAGTAAAAAAACTTTAATTTTCAGTACTGGTATTGGAAAAGCAGTAGTGGTATGCTGGGGGTACATTATACTTTTTTCTTTCGACAAGAGGTGAACAAGACAAAAAAGTTTAAGAATCCCTGTTCTGAGGTTTCGACACGATGAACATGCCAGCGGGAGCACTTTACTTTTTTACATATTTTGGTAAGTTGTTTTCTACCATCATAGACCTGCACTAAAATACGCTGAAATTAGAACATTGAAGTTTCTATTTAGAAGTCCATGACAACTTACCATAACATGCAATGCATTCAATCATCAAAGGTAGCCTTTCCAAGACTGCTAAAACTTCATAAGCATCATGCATATTCACATTGCTGCCAATTCACAGTAGTAGAGTAAGAGATACGAAAACTAATATATTACGTCACTGTAATAGTTTAATTGCAGTAATGGCATACTATTTCACAAACGAAAAAAAGTATGGTAAGACTGCATGCATCACAATAATAGTAATAATAACACAATAACAATAATAATGTAGGCTATCATATCACTTGAATCCAGTGCACATGGCACTACGGGACAACAACCATAAAGCCAAACAAATGCCAAATAACATTAAATAAAGAACTAAGAAAAATGCAACAAGTATCCAGCAAAAAAGATTTAAAAAAAATTAAAGCATGGACCTACTAAGCTAAAATGTTGACAAGTGTAACTAGAATGAAGTGATAAGAGTAAGAAACAATAAACTAACACCCCCCAAAAAAAAATGAAGTGATAAGAGTAAGAAACAATAAACTAACACCCCCAAAAAAAATTAAATAGCATGAAACCCAACTGCATGTATTGTTAGGTCAAAGTTGAACTTCTGCAACAGCGAGGTGCAAGGATACAATTTTGCCCATGAAAACATACCTCTAGCGTATCCCGATTTACTGGCTAAAAAAATCAATCAAATACCGGCAGCAATAACAGACTAAACAGAAATACACTGAATTCCGGATGGCAATGCAGCTTTTCAAACACATTCATAAGCATCTTCTCAGAAATCATCATATCAATCTAAAAACTCGCATCATTTTTCTGAATTTATATGCCTGTACCTACATTAGCTTACAGTTGTCAATGCTGGTCTCAGACCAAAGGTGGGTTTACACGAACAAAAAATGTCGAGCGGAGCTGAGCTTTGTTTATTCTTTATAATGTCATGCAGCTTGCCTCCACTTTGCTCAACTCGTCTCAACTTGTCTCAGCTCCTCTTTGCTCCACTTGCGTCAACTTTGCTCAACTGCTTTGACGCAAATACTTCAACTCCGCTCCACTTTGCTCCACTCGCGTCAACTTCTCTCAACTTGTAATCACGCAAGTTGACGTAATTACTTCAGCTCTGCTCTGCTCCGCTCCACTCGTGTATCGCTCTTGTAGAGAACTTGAGGCAAGTTGAAGTGAGCGGAGATAGGATTTGGCCCGTGGGGTACTTAAGTCTTTTTGGACAAAACGTCCGCAAAAATTTGATAGCTTGAAGATTTTACCACGAAATTTTAAAACAACTGTGAAAAGGGTTAAAAAGGCTCTGTTTTGACTCGAGTAAGCAAATTTGCTGGGCTATTGCAGCAGGTTAGTCTAGGTCAGGTTAGTCTGCTCCGGATGGCAGATGCTTTCCCGTAGCCCGGAGCGTTACTCTGTCTACGCTATTTAATCTGGCTGACAGAAACCGAATCTGCCTTAACGGCGAGACACCTAACGATGTTCAAGCTGGGCAGCGGCAAACGTCCTTTTCAGGACGGGGCGATGCGCATCTTCGGCGCACCGTCAACAAGTTCCAAAGGCCCAGCATTCTCCAACTGAACATCGAAGGCCTCACTGCAAGCAAGATGAGCGTGTTGCATCATCTTGCGTTACAGTGTGAGGCACTCGTCATCCTCTTACAGGAAACCCATTGCACCTCGGTAGAAAGGTTAAATCTTCCGAGCTACCATCTAGCTGGGTTTTCCTTGAGCAGAAAGCATGGTCTTGCTACGTTTGTCCATGAGCGTCTGAAGTGGATCCTAATCGACCAGTCCCCACCAACATCGAAGACCGAGTGGGTGTGCGTGGATGTTGATAACTATAAAATAGTCAACGTCTACAAACCCCCTCCAACACGGATGCAAGCATCTGATCTTCCAGCATTCCCCCATCCCTGCCTCTATGCTGGCGACTTCAACTGCCACCATGTTGACTGGGGCTATAATAATAACAATCCAGATGGTGAATGCCTGGCTGGCTGGGCCAGTGCCAACAACTTCACCCTGCTATATAGCCCCAAGGAGGCCGCCAGTTTCCATTCTGGCCGCTGGAAAACAGACACCAACCCAGATCTTGCATTTGCCAGTGTCGATTTGGACAGTCGCTTACCTGACAGACGTATCTTAGGAAAGTTCCCAAGGTCCCAACACCGACCCTCGCTTATAAGTCCACCCAAACTTGCTCATCCAAAACCGAGCAAGCCTGTAAAGCGATGGAACTTCCGCAAGGCCAACTGGGACCACTATTCTAACCTAACCAACAAACTGGCCAAGAGTATACCGCCACCTGAATCTCAAAACATCGATCAGGTTTACCAGTGCTTTTGCAAGGTAATAAGCACTGCGGCGAAGAAATGCATCCCTCGTGGTCGACGATCAAACCACATACCTTGCTGGGATGCGGAGTGTGAAGACCTCTATCAGCATTTCCTGCAGTCACCTGGGGGCCCTGATTCGGATAGGGCTGCCACAGCCCTACTCACAAGGCTCGACGGGAAGCGGAGAAATCGCTGGTCAGAGACGGTCCGCAACATTGACTTTTCGCACTCCAGCCGGCTGGCATGGAATACTATAAACAACTTGACTGGTAGGTCACGACAATCCCCTCGTCAATGTCCCGTTTCAGCTGATGCTATTGCTTCTCAGCTGGTTAAAAACGGGAAATACGAAGGTGTGAATCGACGCTCATCTCGGCTCGTTTTACAGGAAGTGTCTGACCTTTGGAGGGCTGATCCATTACATCCTGCGAATGTCTCCGGGAGTTTTTCCCATCGGGAGTTCGCTGCTGCCCTCCAACATTTAAAACCAGGCAAAGCTCCTGGACCTGATTCCATTTGTCCGGAGCTGATAATCCATGCTGGAGCCAGCTTAAAATCTTGGCTACGTGGCTTCCTATCTTACTGCCTGCACCACCTCAAAATTCCTAAGATCTGGAGAAGAGCGCTAGTAGTAGCGATCCCAAAGCCTTCGAAACCGGTAGAGGACCCAAAGAGCTATCGTCCGATCTCCTTGCTCTGTGTTCCCTACAAGATTCTCGAGCGACTTATCTACGCCCGCGTCGAACCTCTTATTGACCCTCTGCTCCCACGGGAACAGGCGGGTTTTCGACGCGGAAGATCCACCGTGGATCAAGTCACTTTGCTTACGCAAAGCATTGAGAATGCATTCGAAGCGAAAAAGAAGGCCGGTGCCGTCTTTATCGACCTGACAGCTGCCTATGACACTGTGTGGCACCGTGGCCTCACCTGCAAGCTGTTGCGGCTTCTGCCGGACAAGCACATGGTTCGTATGATTATGGAGCTGATCCGTAACAGAAGCTTCACCCTTACAACTGGCGACAGCAAGCCTAGCAGGTTACGACGCCTGAGAAACGGCGTCCCCCAGGGATCGGTCCTGGTCCCCCTCCTTTTCAACATCTATACATATGATATCCCCTCCATAACCTCCAAGAAGTTCGCCTATGCCGACGACCTGGCGATACTTCATACATCTGGAGAATCGAAGGAGTTGGAAAGGACTCTAAGCCAGGATATGACTGCACTCTAGGAATATCTCCAGACCTGGCGACTGAAGCTTAGCCACACTAAAACGGTGACGGCGGCCTTTCACCTCCACAATTGAGAGGCTAAGCGTGAGCTTAAGGTTTGTAACATCGGTAAGACCTTACCTTTCTGTCCAGTTCCCACTTATCTTGGGGTCAACAGATCGCTCACATATCGTCCTCACCTGGAAGCATTGCGCAAGAAGTTATGTACTCGCGTCTCACTGTTGAGGCGACTTGCTGAAACAGGTTGGGGTGCTAGCGCTAAGACACTACGCACAGCTGCCCTGTTTCTGGTCTACTCGACTGCCGAGTACTGCGCACCAGTCTGGTGCCGCAGCGTGCACATACTGCTTGTCGACAGTGTAATAAATGACGCCTTGCGCATTGTCACTGGGTGCCTGCGTCCCACTCCATCGGTCTACCTTCCGGTTCTTTCAGGCATCCAGCCAGCTGAGCTTCGCCGCCAAGGAGCGACACTCTCCCTAGCCAACCGCAGCTCCCTGGACCCTGACCACATTTTACATGGCCAGTTTCATGAGTCACAGGACATATGCAGGGAGAGATTGAAATCTAGACGCTCATTTGTACCTGCTGCTCGGAAATTACTAGACAGTCTTTCTGAGATGGACGTCCGTGCAGCCCAGTGGACGAACACGAAATGGGACATGGAGTACTCTGCCAACGTATTGTCACTCCACGCTTTCATTCCCAAGGCTAGCTCCAGACCCTTGGGTATAGGTCTGCCGAGGGCAGCCTGGGTCAAGCTCAACCGTCTGCGCTCTGGTGTTGGACGTTTCTGTTCGTCCATGTACAAATGGGGTCTCGCTCCTCTAGCGAATTGTGAGTGTGGTGCCAGTGAACTCACAGTGTCCCATACATCGAGCACCCCGAGGTATGTTTGGTCTAATGGTTTTGGATGACGAAACAAGATGCTGGCTGAAGTCCCTTACAGTCAGCATCTGACCCAAGCAGTTTGGTGGCCAGGGTGGTAAAAGGATAAACCCTCGGCCTTGGTCCTCCCATCTGTCTTGGAAGAGATGCCCCGCCAAACGACGACGACGACGACGAGTCTAGGCCTAGACTAAACATTTTTCAAATTCAGTTTTACTTTTTCATCTGAAAGTGTAAAAATGAAAAATTTTGCGCATGGTTCTGTTGGTAGAACAGTTACCGTAGGCTATATTGTTTAAGTCCTAGCGCTAAAAGACTTCTTAATTAAAGTGCCGTCAAACCACTTCATAATAATAATAATAGTAAAGCCCATTTAAGTTGTGAACTGTAAAAAATCTTCAATCTATGAAGCAAGGGCTGATATTGCCCAACTAGGCGTACCGTATTGTACGGACACGGGTACGTAGTTTACCACTGGTACTAGTTTGTTTCCTTCTTACATGTCATCACTTTGTATTCTTGTATGTTTAGCCAGTGAAAGCAAAGTGTTGGCTGGCCGTCAGTATGGACGGTTGCAATTGCGAGAGAGAGAGTTTATTTCGTTACTCATAATGAACGACTCACACAAAAAAATAAGCATAATACCGGTATATCGCAGAATAGTGAAATTAGCAACAGGCAGCTGTGAAGGGACCATTGGTGTAAAAAGTATTTTGAAACTGTACTTAAGTAAGAGTATTGTTACTGACGGCAAAACTACTATAAGTAAAGTAGAAAGTATTGACTAAAAAAAGCACTTAAGTAAAAGTAAAAAAGTAGTCATTTAAAAACTACTCAAGTAAAAGTACTCGTATAGCGTTTTCAAACGTTAAAGTGTCAACTACACACTTGCCGCTGCGGCGATGGTGGACTTGCTTTGAAGGTGGCAAAATGGTGAAACAAAAGAAATTATTACCGCCCAGATGGCCGATTGGATAGAGCGACTGCTTCTGGAACGGTAGACTCGGGGTTCGATTCAGAGTTGGGTTAAACCAATGACTTAAGAATTGGTATTTATAGCTTCCCTGCATGACGTTTAGTATCAAAGGCGACAGCGTAATTCTTATCGCTTGGAGTGAAGTTTCCATAACGATGATGAGACCGAGTGTTATGGAGTTGAATAATGGAGAATTGGAGTGTAAATACAGATTTTAGGCGCAACGAGGGATTTCAAGGCGAGACTGTAACTCAATTGCCACAATAGTAAACTACTTCTACTTTTCTAAAATAAAAACTACCCAAGTAGAGTTACTTCATACTAAAAGTACTTCAGTAAACGTAAAAGTAGCCAAAAAAAAACTACTCAAAAAAGTACTCGTTACCGAAAAAAACTACTCAAGTAAAAGTATTTCGTTATTTTACACCACTGGAAGGGACCAGTGGTCTTCGAGTCGAACAGCAGCCTAACATAATTGTGCTTAGAAAAAAAACAATACGAAAAAAAAACAATCAGAGATGTTTTGTGACGTGGAAATGGAGCGATCTTATAGATGCTTTAGCTATGTAGTCAATAGGACTAGGCGTATTTCTCTAAAAGTAAATTTTTGTAGGTAATTTTGAATTCCCTATATGATATGTGTCTAAGAATTTCAGGAATGATGTCAAAGAATTACAACCGGTCTATACTGGTACCCTGTTTCGCCCAGTAGACTAGACTAGTTTTTGCACTTCAAGGTAGACGTTACCTGTAGGCCTATTGTGTCTGTAATGACTTAGCGATTTAATTTAGCCAGATCATAAGCTGCCAGTTAAGCACTGGTAATCTGTGCTACCATGGTGCTACTATTACATTTCTTTGCTTAAAAATTATAGTAAGAGATAGACTAAGCTTAAAGCTTTTTGCATTACTAATTAACATTATTATTCTGTTAGATGTAGTATTTTGAGTTGATATCAGTATTTTAACTGTTTAACATTTACCGAAGTAGACTATTGTCTCAACATCGAAAGTTTTCAAAAAAGGTCCTCGTGACCTTCCCTCAAACTACCGCCCTGTGTCTCTTACTTGTGTCCTTTGTCGTGTATTTGAACATATTGTTGCTGATAATCTTTTATATCACCTTTCTTTCCACAACGTGATTAGTGCTAATCAATTTGGCTTTCTTCCTGGTCGTTCTTCCTGCTCTCAGCTTCTTTCTGTATTCAACTGTTGGTCTCACATGTTAGATACCCACGAAGCTTTTGATGTCATTTATACTGATATTGCAAAGGCTTTCGATAGTGTTACTCATTCCAAACTCTTAAATGTTCTTCTCTCTTATGGTATTGACGGTAAAGTTTTGACTGGATTAATTGTTTTTGTACAACCGCGTTCAATCTGTATGTATCAATAGCTGCTATTCTAATAGTCTACCTGTACATAGTGGAGTTCCTTAAAGCAGTGTCTTGGGGCCCCTTCTTTTTATTATTTTTATTAATGATGCTGTCAAAGTTACCTCTTTATCTGGTCCTTTTTGTGGCACGTTTTTGTATGCTGATGATGCTAAGCTTTTTAGTAATAACCCTTCCCAGTTGCAGCATGCTCTAGATTGTTTTTCATCCTGGATTTGTGAATATCAGCTTTGCTTGGCTCCTGCCAAATGTGCTCATTTAGCTTTTTCTCCACACTCGGCAAAAAATATTCAAAATGTCTTTCATATTAATTCTGAACCTGTGCAAACTACTTCTAAAGCTAGAGATCTTGGTGTGTTGGTTACCGATAATCTGAAATGGTCTTCTCATATTAGTCACATTCATTCTGTTGCTTCACATCTTAGTTATATAGTTCTGCGTGCTTTTTCTAAAAACATTTGAACTTTATTGAAAATCTATGTTACATATATTAGGCCTAAGTTAGTTTACAATTCTTCAGTTTGGAGTCCATATCTGAAAAAAGACATCAAGCTCATTGAGTCTGTCCAAAAGCGTATTACTCGTAATGTTTTTATTCGTTGCAACCTGCCTTTCAATTCTTATGTGGATCGCCTCACTAAACTTGGAATTAAATCTCTGGAGTACCGTAGACTTGAATTCGACCTGATTCTTATGTACAAGATAAGTCATAATTTGTGTGATCTGAATTTTTCTGATTATTTTCAATATTTTGTATTTCAAACTTGTGATTACAATTTGCGTCGACACGACTTTACAGTTCAGTCACTTTTTCATAATGCCAGTCGTGACCAATTTCGTCAATTTTACTTTAATCGTATAGTTAGTACTTGAAATCGGCTTCCTGGTGTTGTAGTTTCCGTTTCTAATCTGTCTATCTTTAAGACCAAATTGAAAAGTTATGATTTACACACTATTGCTTCACTTGTTTACTGATTTTATTTTTCTGTTAATTATTTGCTGCTTTATTTCGTTTTTTCCTCGCATGTCAGTGTGCCTGGGTGTTAACCTATCACCATTGTGTTGTAATTCAATAAATAAATAACATCCTTTTAATAAAGTTAAAGAAATCAAAGAGTCCAAAAAAAAGACTACAAGTCAATACCAACAGTTGCTGATGGTAAAAGCATATCAATGAATGCACACAATCATGGCAATGTGTTCAAATTCAAGTACGGTAAGTGTTTTAGTTATTTGGTGACGTTACCGATATGTTATTAGGCCTATAAAGAAATGTCAGTGAAGTTATTTGTTCATACTTGTGAGCACTAAATATTTTTTCCAAGTAAATTTGTGATGTACAGACCGGTAGCCTACGTTACCAGTACCAGTAGCCTACGTACTGAACTAATGACATTTTTCATCAAACAGTAGTTCAGTACTCAAAAAATTCAAACGGTGTCTATTTTGTCGTTAACTGCAAAACATGGCTGCTTCTGAGCGTGAGGTGCGTGACGGCAAAATAACTTCCAGGTCTATTTTGCCGGCAGTAGATCTTGATTGTACACACTGTTGGCAAAATAGACCTAGAAATTATTTTGTCGCTAACGGCAAAATAGACACTTACAAAAGTTTTTTCAGTGCCGACTTTATTACCAGTACCAAATGTCTAACCTGGGTCTCGTCTAGAGTAAGTTGTCCGCGTTTAGAATAACCCGTCTGCGTAAGGCGATGAAAGACGCGGTTGGCTCACTATGGATGAGACCCCTCTTGCCGTAGTTGACAGCAAATACTATTCAATATTAAAGGAGAATGCCACAGCCTTTCTTTGTCAACACCATGATTAAAAAAAGCCTACTGTGCATGGGTTTCATTAGTTACTTTCATGACAGGCTCAGTTCTAACCTAGTATCATACTTGTTCGTATGTTTATTCCTTGTATATAGATTGTAATTTGGAGAGCACAAATTATTTTGCAGTCTCCCGCAATGCAGTGTTGACATTTTTACTGTTTTGAAAAATTGAAACTATACTTGTGTGATTATTGTATAGCTGATTTTTATTGTCACTATATTTTGCTAAAAGCATAAATGGTTTTTAATTAGATCATAAAAGAATGAAATTAGTGATCAAATGAAGAATTGCATGATTTGGAGCGTGGCTGCATGCATGATACGATTCTAAACCAAGGTGACTTGTTTAATGAGTTTGTATTCCAAGAAATTCACTGAAGGTGAGCTGTAGCCAGTTTATTTGAATTTGTTGGTAGTGTTGATCGCTTTTGATTCTGTTATGCAGTGGTGCAGCGAGAAATTTCAAAAGGGGGAGGCATAATTTCCACATTGTTTTAAGCGTATTTTTTTCAGCCGAACAAAGTTGAAGCTGATGGAAAAACAAGAAAAGTTCTTGGGATGTCCGGACACATGCTCCCTTGGAAAGTTTTTGAAAATTTACATGCAGTAATGGCTATTTCAGTGCTCTTTGAATAGTTTTTTGGCAAATTTTGTTTAAATTTTATGGCCCTACTTCTGAGTGTTTCGCCAAATATGATGCGTTTTCTTTGCTCATTTTCGATTATGCGTGCTTAAGGCGTAAGCCTTATTGCAATCGAAGGGGTTTGAGATTATGGAAAATTTATATATACATCAAAAACATTTTTGAAAGTGGCTGGTGGGAGAATGCATACCTTTCATCCTATGCCCTGGATCCGCCCCTGGTCATAAGTTACACAAACCATCAAAAGAGTCTGGCATATTTCAGTCACTTGGCACCATTAGTTTTGTTCTTTTTTTATAAAAGGTGGAGTCAAAAGGGGGGCCATGGCACAATACTCCCCCCTAAATACACTACTAGTTTTATGAATGTGGTAAAAATTATTCTAGCCTGAGATAATTGGTGACTTAAAAAAAGGACAGTTTCTCCATATCAGTGTCCGATTGAACTTACATGGCGTTTCATAATTTAAATAAAAGTTCTGAAGTTCCATGTTTTTTGTTACAAATTTTTGTTATCTGTTGGAAAACCGACCAGAAGTTTCTTATTTTAATGTTGAATCCAACTAATTTAATGATAACCTGGTATCATAACTGCGTGAAAAGCCAAGTGTAGTTTAGTTCTCAACTTAGTTATTTGTGAGTTCCATAATGTTTTTAGTTACAGTGGTTTATGTTTTTTTTGCAGATCTGTAACTTAAGTCAATAGATAGTAATGACTAGGGCAAGTTTTTGTAGCACTAAAATTCTGAAAAAGTTATATTTATTTTTAAAGAAAGTTGGATTTAGGACTATGCACAACGAGGTTATGCATAACGAGCAACCCTGGTTCTGACACAATGGCACTAGAACTTCTAGGATTGTAGCTGAACTTAAAGAATACAAACCTACTGTTGCATCATAGATAACATTGAGACGTAGCCCATCCGTCACAAAGCTCGTTGTGATATAATTCAAAGAAAATACTACAATGAACTAAAATTCTGGACCAGTTTCAAAGCATAATTTTCAAATCACATTTTCACTTTTACATTTTGCGCAAAAATTTAATAAAAAGTTGCACGTAAAATCAAAAAAAGTAGCAAAAAGTTGCAAAATAAAAATTATGGAAACTGCTTAAATAAAGCACTAAACTACGTAGAGTCTGAGTGTTTTGGAAGCTATCGAAAGCTGTAAAAAAAAGTTGCAAAAACTTGCCCTAGTAATGACCAATACCAAATACACATTATATTGTTTTTTCCTGACAAAGCTGCTTTACGACGATTAGACCCGTTAATATTTTTTGTACAGCATCTTCTTGTTAAATAATTGCTACAAGTTCTGGTTTTTTGTTTTAGCAAGTTATTTTGTTTTATACATTTTTCAGCATGTCACTGAAAGTAATAATTGTTTGGCAAAAGTTTAGCAACTATCTGGAAAATCTGACTTGTCAGATTATTGTTAATGATAACGGTAAATACTAAAAGCCATACCTACTGCTTATTGAAGTTTTTTGTGTTGTTTGGTATGCGTAGGTGGGGAATCGTTTTGCGAAATTATAGCTTGATGGACAGGTCCATGCGCAGTTGCGCACACACAGTTGATTATAAATTGTTGGAAAATATGACAATTTTTTGTTCGTTTGATTAAAAAAAATGATCAATCCACAGCAAGGTGATAGTCATTACTGGTTTCGTACCATCTTTTTCTTACAGTAGGATTCAATTACTCATTCACTTTTCGTATCGTTCTATTTACAGCTGAGCCAATTAGCACTTAACATTTACAGGTTTCTAACTGCTGTGTTTTTTGTGTAGCAGGAGTCGAAATCATATAAAATTTTTGTGTAAGAAAACTTTCAAATTGGAATGATCGTGAACCTTGTGAAAACTCAATTTTAATACCACCAATTGACTGCTTTTTTTGACTTGCTGCATGGAAACTCGATATGATGAATCACTCTGATTTTAATTACTTAGCTCAACAGTCACTGATTTAAAAAACTAGAATGGTAGAGCAATCAATAACCATTGCCTAACGCACTCTTGAGCGACTTAGTATTTCAAAACGAATTTGCTTTTAAATTGATGTGAAAATTGTACCTATTTGATTGCACGCATTGACGCAATTAATCGTGATTTAAGAAGGACTAATTCGTTCGTTGACTGAAGCTAACTGTGTGTACCTGCTGGAGGTGAGGAACTTATGGAAAGAAACTGTTGATTTTTAAGTTGAAAATTTTTGATCAAACTGCTAGAGGTGAGGCCTTTAAGGAAAGAAACTGATGATTTTTAAGTTTAAAATATTTAAACAGTTTGAAATATATATAATCAAAGAATGTCAGTCAATACCCAGAGCCATAATATGTTGTTTTTGTGTGTTGGTTTTGAACGATATTGATTAAGATATTGTTTATTTTTTCAGCCGTGTTACAGTAATCTACCGGTGTACTGCCAAAAAATACTACAAGCCCATGTGCTAATGCCTCAAGAACCCTCCGTTGAGTAACATTTCAAGTTTGCCACTGTTACGTGTTTTTGTTCTGCTTTTGTGCATATTAAATGCTCTACCCGCTTGATTTTTTAATGTGATCACCCTGAGAACTTCGCATAATATAGTATCGAAAGCTTTAAATATTTCGTAAAAACTGCCACACATTCTACTAATAGATATGTTTGTTGTAAACGTTAAGAACAAAGCAAAGTATTCTCTTGTATGCAATAATTGTGTGATGATTATTGATTATGCACCATGGCAACGGGTGTTTTATTGCGAAGTTTAAAAACTCGTTAGTTTCGTTCGGGAGATGGCGGAGTGATCAAAGACATCGCTATCGGCGCAGAAGGCCTAGGGTTCGATTACCGGGAAGGTCAAGCTGGGCGCTGTCGCCAATGAGGTTTTTGTATTGCCCCGCTGATAATCCGAGAAAATGTGTTCCGTCACTCGTTGCACTCTTCAGCGTCACTCGTTGACTCTTTTTTAGTATTATATTAATCACTCTTCAGCGTGCGAGTATAATAAAGATTTGATTTTTATTTTAACTTGGTTTGCTTAAAATATGTGCAATTAATACGTACCCCGCAGCACTTTGTTAGTTCTCCATCCGTAATTTCACAGAAAACAACATTGCTATTTTCAGATGATTGTAGTTCCACTAATGTGCTCTGTATTATCTCGCGAGTAATTTTGTTTTAAAGGGTACATTTTTCTACTGCGCTTTACTTGATATTGTATACTGCATTATTTTTGTATGTGCACCAGTTTGTCTGGAAAATTTTCATCGTATTTTTTTTTAATTATTAATTTTATTTGAGTGAAAAATGATATACAATTTTTGCAGAAATAGGCCTAGTTTGATGTACTGTAGAAATGTAAGTCGACATAAATTTTTCATTTGCTTTGGAGGCACAATCGGCTAAAAATAAAACTGTCACTCATTAGGGGAAGGTGCCATTGGTTGAGCCAATTTTTCTTCTTTTCACTCTCTTGCCTTAACAATATGGAATAGCGCTTCAACAAAGATATCGTCGAAAACTACATGCTTTAGGGTGTCTAGTTTAGGTAATGCATTATTTCCAAACGATGAAATTATGGCCCTAAAAACAAGTTAAAGATGGTCATACGTTTGGCTCAACCATGGAACCTTTTTTCTTTAGTTGAGCCACTGAATCCTCCTATCTAAACGTTGCATTAACCTGGTTCAAAAGTCGTTTAATTCACAGAAGGTAACGAAACGAATTGTAGTTTTGAACGGTGGAGCAGCCAGTTTTATCCACGATATAGATGAGTCCCGGGTCAAACTTGTACTGCTCCATTACGGAGTACAAGTTATCAAAAAAGATGGACACGTTATGCCTGTTAAATGCGGTTGCTCTTGCCGCCGAAGTTGCTTCCGGCACTCTTAGTGATAGCTTATAACGATGCATAAAGTTATTCAACCATTCCTTGCCCGCCATTTTTTCGGTAATCCAATTTTGAAGCCTTTTTGTATTATTGTTAGAAGCGTATTACCATGCTAAGTACCTGACTTTACTGGGAGTCAAACCATAAAATCTGTTGCAAAGGTCCATGAGATGTTGGGCCAAATCGGTTTCCATTGCGGCAGTAAATACTTTTCTGTGTGAAGAGTACCCCATAGGATATCTTTTCAAAGTCATTCTGTACCGTCTTTGGCTACTTTTTCAAGGTATCTTTTTAAAGTCATTCTGTCAATCCCATTTTTTTCAGCAGCTTTCCTGACGGAAAGTTTATTTTCTCCTATGTCGGTTGCGGCCTTCTCAAATGCTGAAATCGGCACCTTTCCTCGTTCAGTTTTGCGTTGGGCCATTGAAAGTTGTAAAATTCGATTATAAGCAAGAATGCTAGGTAACCTTAAAGAATAAACTATGTATCATAGCTGTTTCCAAAATAGAACCATAGTTGAGCCATGTGGCTCAACTAACAATTCATCACGTGGTTCAACTATGGAATTCGCATCCCCCGACTTAAAATCGAATATTTTGCCAGTCCTCATTTTGCAACTCAGCGAAGTTTTAGCGACATAAGATTGCTAAAAAACAAGAAAGCTAGCAGTACTACTTTCATGTCTTCCTCAGCTATACTTTTCAAGAAAATCGAATGAAGTATTTTTTCTAAAAATTTGTTTTTTTGCTGTAAAAACATATTACCTGCTGCAGAATTCTTCGCCTAAGAGGCAACAGCACAAGGCTAACACAATCGAAAGTGCGTCATAAATGCTGCATTTTATGACCGCTATGGTTCAGTAATTTTGGCTATTAAAAAAGAAATTAGCGATGGATCAACTATAAAACCGGCTCAACTAATGGCACCTTCCCTATATTATTATAGATCTTTTGGGCAGTTTCTATAAATGATGTGATTGTTCACTAAGTCTACGCCGATAATATATCGTAAATAGACAAACAGGCAATCCAAGGAAAACTTCGTCATCTTAAAACAGATTTAATTTTGACTGTCAAATCAAATCTTCATTGTACGAGTGGCGAACGTACGTACGTCGAAGCGTGTAACGTACGTCGAAGCATCGAATATACGTACGTCGAATATACGTACGTCGAAGCGTGTAACGAGTGGCGGGGCCCATCTCCGCGGCTTAGAGCCTGGGCTACACAGTTCCGAAGAAACGTCGCAGCGGTGGCGACTCTGTGCCGATTTGAGCGGCTTGGGTATGAAACCTCAGACCTACCGCACCGATAGCGTGCTCTTGGCAACTGAGCTAACCGGCCGCTGTATTTTTGACTGTAGCCTACTGATTAAATAAATCAGTTTAAAGCGTCAGCTAACTGACTTTCAATAGACTTTTCCTTTAATTAAATCTGTGAGACGGGATAGGTCTGTGCTTTTGAAAAACGATTTAAAGTTTCGATTGCATGGTAACATCAGTGTAAAGTTCGGTGCGACTTCTTACATGGTTGCCAATTTCCTCAATTTTTATCGCAATTGACGATTTTTATCAAGTTACTTAGACGATTACGACGTATCAAAGTAGGCTAGTTTATCATAAGCGAGTTTGCTTTGACGACGATTGAAGTTCAAAACGCGGTCAAGTTACACAATAAGTTAGGGCTATGGCAATGCTGTGGCAGCTTTCTTTGCATCAGCGAGTCAGTGTTACGAAATTAACAGTAGGTATAAGAATGTCGATGACGATAGTTTTTTAATCCGCGAAAATTTAACCTACCAATAAATCAAATCGGTTGAAAAATCATTTCAAATGTAAGAGTAGCAGGTTAGTTTTAAGGAATATTGCAGCAGGCCAAACTGTGCAATTTGGTTAAGAGCAAAAGATTTGCTACCAGAAAGTTTGTGTCACAAAAGTAATTTAGGCATTTCACCCGTATTATCCCAAGACCTTTAAAAATCAAGAATTCTTTTTAAAATTTTGTGTGGCAGCTGATTTTTACACCGTTTAACGATTACGTAAGTTTCATCTTTTTTGCCAAATGAGAAGGCTCTTTTTTAGGGGGGTCTACTTTTGTAGCCAGTGGGATAATCCAGTGTAAACATTTACTCAGATTAAAAATCTTGATTTTTGCTCTGGTTTTGCGTTACTGCTGCTTAAAGTGAAACCTTTACTCATAAAATTGTGTGTATTGAACATTTGGACGGAAAAGCTACTTATTTGTACTGGGCGGATAGCGTTATATTGACTTTGATTTGCTTCGTTTTTTCACTTTTTTGCAGCCTCTCACCAGAAAGACATTACGTAATTTTCTTTCATACGTTTATCGTTAGATCCTCATGAACTACATTGAATCGTTTCTGCTTCTCATTCAAAAGATCATATTGTAATGGCTTCACTTTCGCCATACGGCAGTCACTCAAGCACTAATTGTCTGCTGCATGCAGTACCGCTTTAATTTCAAAAAACGATTCCTACTCATAGTTGAGCAAAAAGCATCACATCGTAAATCCGGATCAGTGCTCCAGTAGTCTCTTTCAGAGAGGCGTATGTTGTAACCACACAGAAAAATCAGTCCATTAAATTACTTCATTTCCTCCACAGAAATGCTAAATTCCGGCTTGTTTTTGTAGCAAGTGGCATATTGGTTTGTTTCCTTTACTAAAAATTCTACCATATCCGAAAACACGTTCTCAAAAGTACTCAAAATTGTTGCTTGAACAAGATCATAATGCTTGTTCATAAGCTGTGTTTGCGCCATTTTATCCTCGTCCAAAGATAGAGTAGGTTTTGGCTGAATATGCGTTTTTACTCATTTATCATTGTTGCTTCTCTTGGCGGCTCAAAATTGTTGCTTTACCTTTTTGGCTGTTGATTCACTGCTACCTTGCACTTTGGAGTCGGAATCAGAGATGACTTCCTTGCTATTGCCTTGAAATACGTCCATTTCTCCAGCAATCTCATTTGGCATACCTGTTGCATACAGAATCTCTTCACTTAGTTTCCACGTAACTACCTTCCCCTCCAATAGGAGGCCCTATAATGACTATATCAACGGTTTTGGGGTTGTTGTTTTCGATTTGACTGATAGCACCATTCAGAAAACAATGTTGGGCGCTTTTTTGACGATAAAATGTTTTAATGCCCATTATCTTAAACGTAATTCCGCAAAAACAGTAAAATATACTGCTATTATAAGCTTGTGGTAGTTAAAACATATCTTATCGTAGCGGTTGAAACTTTCGATTACGCAGCATAAAATGCAAAGCTACAATTGATGATAAGCTTGCACTTTTATTCTAAAGAACTGGGCTGTCAAGTAATTCTTGAGCGAAAAACAGACATACAGTACGTGTGACGTAGGCCTACGTAATAATGCAGAAAACAGTACAAAATTGCAAATAACGCGTTGAAGACAAAGCAAAAGTTATGGGAATGTTGAATATTTGTACGTTCAGCCAGTACTCGAGTTGAGGGGGTATGGGGGGTATGCCATCCCCCAAGAAAACAACACCATCCCCCAATAACACATTTTAGCGTAAACCATTCCCCTATAAATAATGACGTCTACGTGAAAGCATGCACCATCCCCCCTTAAGTGTTTTTACAGCTCGAGCCTTGCGTCGCGCTGATGACACGCTCAGACAAATAACTATCGGGATAGATTTTTTGAACTCGTATTATCCCACTGACTACATTTGTAGACCGGGGTATTTAAACGGCCGTGGACTTTTTCCGAACAGCAATATTGAAAAACTTTCTGATGATTTCACATCTGTAACTCAAGGGCCTTTTCAAAATCTTTCTTTTTTCACGCATCGTATGTCTTGATTGAATATTTTGGGGGGAAATAAAAAGGGTGGTTGTGATCATAAATTATTGGTTTTTAAGTTACATAAAAACTCATTAAAAATATTCGGAATTTGTTGAATTTAGGTTGAACTTGAAAGTTCGAACATAACTCTGTATGAAGAAGTGCAATAGTATTAAATTATTTCTGTTCTAGGAGCAGAAAGTGCTCTTTGAAAATGAGTTCACTTTTGTAGACACTGGGATAATTTGGGTTAAATTATTGCTCACATTCCACCCAATTATTATATCTAGCCAACGTCTTCATAAGTTTCATTCGCGCAGACACCAAATAAATATAGGTGGGTTTACACGAACTTAAATATTTGAGTGTAGCGGAGCGGAGTTGAACGGTGCTTTGTTTGTTCTTTTACAATGTCATGCTGCTTGACTCCACTTTGCTACGCTTGCTTCAACTTGTCTCCACTACATATTTTCGACTTGCGTCAACTCGTCTACACGTGCTTTCACGCAAACGCTTCAACTCTGTTCCACTTTGCTCCACTCGTCTCAACTTCTCGACGTTTGCTTCCACGCAAGTTGACGCAATACCTCAGCTCCGCTCCACTTCTGAATCGCTCCTGTAGCGAAATTTTGGGGTTGAGGGAAGCTGAAGTGAGATGAGGTCCATGGGGTACTCGAGCTTTTTTCACCAAAACATAGGCAAAAAATAGATAGTTTGATGATTTTATGAGGAAAAGTCAAAACAATTAAAAGAAAAGTGTCCAAAAGTTTTGCTTTGACTAAAGTAGGAGTTGACTCAAGCAGTCAATTAAGAAAGTTGTTTGGTCATTGCAATAGCTGAATAGACTGAACTTAGCCCAGCTGCTAGGCAGTAGGCTAACCTCCGGAAAGTGTATTTTCTGGAGCTATTGGCTGGAGTAGCAGGTTAAGTACCACTTGCCCTTCTGCAGTGCTGTGCTACTAGGCTTTAGTGATACTTAGGGGCTTGTTTGGAATAAGCCGTATAACTTATTGAAGCAGATTGCTTCCGTCAAACAAAAGGGAATTCAGCAACGAAAGTTTTGCCTGCAAGTGATTACCATATGTACCGGTAAGGGTTTGGGTTTAAAATTATATATATTTTTCCTAGACAGAAACGTTTCCCTCCGATCGTACACGGCTTATTCCATACAAGCTCCAATACTTAATATATACTTGGTATCATGGTGCTGCATAGTGCAGCTGGTAACTCTGTAACTAGTTACTACACCTCTTCAGGTTGTTATTTCAAACCTATCAACATAGGCCTATGACACTGCTGATGCAGGGATGTGGTTATTTAATCCACTTTGCTCATTGCTTACCCGGTCTGCCGGTAGTGTGCTGTGTGTGCAAGTAGAGTAGAATCTACACTACAGTATCCAGATATTGCTAATATGATTTTAATAAAGGTATGAATTGCAGCTTAAACTTATCACTGTTGGTGATGACTACTGAATCTATTGTTTTTATGTGCTGCATTGTTTTTTTTCTGCTGTAGGAGTATTGTCATGAATTTTGACGACAAGCAGACACAGAAATTTATTACATTAGTCCAGGCTTACCCGTGTTTGTACGATATGACGTTGACGTCATATCGAAATAAATTTTTCCGCAATAATGCATGGGAGTATATTGCAAAAAAATGGACATCGATGGTAAGTGAAGTAAGTTTATGTTGGAAAAATAAAGCCAAAGTGATTCGTCTACAGTTTAAAGGGGCAATAAAGTCAGAATCGTTGTTTATTTTATAAAACAAATCGTTGGGGAAAATGTTTAAAATTTTTTCGCGTTGACCCGGTGCATTTTAATTGCGTAATTCCGAAGATATTGAATTTTAAAAATTTGAGAGTCCTCTGAGAATATGACGTCATCCATTTCCGCTACATACTAAAAGTCACGTGATATCATCTAAGAGCAGATAGCAAGAAGTAGCTGTTTATGGCCGAAAATGAATCAACAATGTGGGCAGATAAAACGCGAGCGTTAGCCTTTGGGCTGACCCGTAGCAGCGTTTGAGCTGGAGCCTATGCATCTGGAATTTGCCAACGTAGCCAAACAACTTTTGGAGATCCAGGCTGCCAACATATTCCGCAAATAGAACGTTAACGAATGCGCGACACAAACTTTCATGAAGCATTCGAGTTGAGTTTATTTAATTGCACGACCAAAAACACAAAACTAAATCAAGTAAGAACAATAGCGTAACTGAAAGCAATGATTTTATTTGGAGAAGTCTTCAACGAATATGAATATTGCAAATGCTGTTGCTTTCCACACACTGTTCCAAATCATCAAGCGTGCATTCCTTCCTGTGAGCCAGCTGCAAATTTACACAGCATCCCTGAATGATGCGATCATTGTTTCCACATCCTATAGCTGCATGCTTTGCAATAGGTTACCTCAAACTCTTAACACAAGCATCACAGACTGCAGTTCTGTCCTCTTCTTTATAAACTGGTTTTCATAAAGCGTTGTTTGGAATAAATATCTAATTTTTGTATGGTTGGTATCACTTTGTCCAGCAAAGACTCCTTGGGTTTCAGAGTTTGAAAATAGAAGTTTCAAATAAAAGCGAAATTTATAGAAAAATTTTATTAGCAAACCAGCAAGAAAGCGGAAAAATAATATATGAATAAATGTATTTATTTAAAATCACTACGTATTTTTAAATTAATATATATGCTCTGACCTTGGTCATTAAGCCCTTTTGTAACTGGAAGCAACCATTTCCCGTAATTGTATGAATAAATGCATAATAAATCAAGAGATCATCATGAATATTGCTTATAACTAAAAAGCAGTGTCCTTCCTGGCCTACCGGACGGGAAGTCATGACGACTTCCTCTTGTTGGGTCAGAGGCTATAACAGCACTCCATCACCAACAGTGCAAAGCACTTCAGTAAATCGTACCGTAGAGCGAGACAGCGCTGTTTCTGGCTATTAGCCTTCATCAGCCGCCCTCAGGTAAGAAACATTCATCTTCCAGGACGAATGATCTTGCCAGGATCACTCATCCCTTCGGATAAATATTTCTTAAAGAATTTAACCTTTGTGGTACGCATATCCACTCGTGTGGCTACGTCACCATTCCAGTCAAACTCTTTACGTGGCCAGGGTGAAGAGCAAACAACTAAAAAGCAGTGTCCTTCCTGGCCTACCGGACGGGAAGTCATGACGACTTCCTCTTGTTGGGTCAGAGGCTATAACAGCACTCCATCACCAACCGTAGAGTGAGCTCGCTCTACGGTACGATTTACTGGAGTCTTTACATGGCCAGGGTGAAGAGCAAACAACTAAAAAGCAGTGTCCTTCCTGGCCTACCGGACGGGAAGTCATGACGACTTCCTCTTGTTGGGTCAGAGGCTATAACAGCACTCCATCACCAACAGTGCAAAGCACTCCAGTAAATCGTACCGTAGAGCGAGCTCACTCTACGGTACGATTTACTGGAGTCTTTACATGGCCAGGGTGAAGAGCAAACAACTAAAAAGCAGTGTCCTTCCTGGCCTACCGGACGGGAAGTCATGACGACTTCCTCTTGTTGGGTCAGAGGCTATAACAGCACTCCATCACCAAGAGTGCAAAGCACTCCAGTAAATCGTACCGTAGAGCGAGACTCACTCTGATGATATTGTGAGTATAATGAAGAGTCGATTCGATTTGGAATTTGGCTCAAGTAAGGTATCACTGTTTTCACTAAACACCAGGGCGACAACAATAAATAACAGGATCAACAACGAGAATATTAAAAGTCGGCCAAACTCACGCAAGTTGGAAGCTGTTCTCAACTCCTTGATAATCCTATCCGTACCAGATTCTTCATCCGAGGAAATTCTTCTCCGTTTTGCTTTGGTTTTTGGAGGACCTATCACATTACACATTTTCGTCTAATGGTAAATAACTTAAGGCTTGTAGAGGGGAAACTTTAAGATGAATAAGGACTACAATTGAGCAAATTGATGTTACAACTAAGAAACTAAGTTCGAAATCGTTGGAGCTTACCCCAACAACCAATTGTTTTCACTTTTTGGCATTGGTAGTTGAAAAACGAATTTTGATTTCCTTCCGTTTTCAACGCTCGATAGGAGGATAAATTTTCAAACTATCAGCATGATGGATAAACACTACAATCTCTGAACAATTTCATTCATTTAAAACTACTAATAGTTTGAACATACGTCGAGATCCACTTTTCACAGTCGAAGATTGTGAACTTGCAGCTGCGGTACTGGTCACGGCTTCAGGCATGGCATCAAAAGATATTGAGCTTGAAGCTTCGGTACCAGCCTCTTGTGATGCTTCAGCCAGTTCTCCGTCAGTCCAGTCCAGGATTTGTCCGCAGTCAATGTTGGCGAGCATTACAGGAACTTCAGCCTCCAAGGATATTTCGGAAGCATCCTCTTCTAGCACTTCTTCCATGTCCTGCGTATCACGAGGAAGGAGTTCTTTATCCGTTTCGGAGGCAAAATTTGAATGAGTTCTAAATAAAAAATGAATAAATGAGCAAGGACAACCTGGATAATGGATTTATTACCACAAACAAAACTATCAGTATTATTTTATTACAGTTTGAATAACTGAATAAATCATAAATTCATTCAGCAATTTTAAATAGTATTTTTTCTAGAAGTGAATATACAACAGCTGAATATACCTTTAAAAACGTCTATCTACAAGAATTGCTCTTTGTTAGTAGTTGTGTCTCACACTTGCTGCATTTTAATTTTAACCAAGTTCTAACTAATAAACTGATTGGATTTACAAAACTATTTACGTTCTCGATTTACAATAGGGCTCTATGAAGTCCGTCATACTTGCCAACGCCCATCCTTTTCTCTGCAATCCACCTGCAGCTCCACTTTTGCTAATTAGAGATGACTTGTGCCGTCGATAACGGTCTTTCAAACATTTCCAGCGCTTTTGGCAGCTTGAAACTAAAGAAGTATAAAGGGAATATTACAATCAACCCATGACAAATAAACTTGTTTGTGTAATCTCTACTCACAGACAAAACAAAATGTCGCAAGCAACATCCTCAATAACATTAAATTGCAGATTTTGCAGAAGACTAGAGTTCACTGGTTCATGTATAGTTAAGAAGTGGAGGGCATGGAGTGGTGAGAAATGACAAATTGAAAATATCTTGTTTTTTTTATTGTTTTCTTAATGAAAATATTTTATACTTGCACCTTCAATCAAGTTCAGGTGTAATGTGAAAAAACAAAGCATTTATGCTACAAATAACATAAACTGATAAACTTTGGAATCAATAAATATAAAAGGAAAATAACTTGAGGAGGAAAAACAAATCCAAAGTGATTCGTTTCACTGCCGAGTGTTCTGTTCTATAACTCATTCGAATAGACAGATAACTTCAATACGTTATTAGTTTATGTACAACTCACAATGCTCACACGAGAGAATGAATAAAAACGGCGCGAAGCAGTAGCGTAGCAACTTCAGTGTTGCCATTAATAATGACGCATCTATTTACAATCATAATGCATAACACCACAACCCCCCTTTTTAAAAGAGAGCACACGAAACTAGACACTTACGTAGCTTTCTGGTCAAGCTATACGAAATCTTTAAAACGTGATGGATTGTGTCTATGTCTCTCGCTTCGCCTAGCAGGAATGGGTTGCACTTGCACCTCATCATTGAAGTGGACTTTCCGTGCAGAGTTTTCGGAGTCTTCTTCCGTCTCTTGAGATACTATGGCGGCAGGTTTCACGAATCTTCGGTTGCGCCAAAGTACACGTCCGCTAGGCAAACGAACGTGGTAGTCTCGGTTTTTTCCGATGCCAACGATCCCATTTTTTCGTGGCAGGATCTTGTATACGAACTTTGTCACCGATTCGTAGCGATTTTAAAGGCTTGGCATGCTGATTGTATAATTTCTCCTCTCTCTTCTTTGAAGTCGACTTGTCTAGGCTCTCCAATTGTTCCTTCCACGTCTTGGAGAGTGATTTGAGAGTAGCTGGTACAATAGATCTAATGGGGGATCCATACAAGATCTCAGCTGGAGATAACCCGTGCTGTTTAGGGGTGTTAAGCCATTCCAGATGGCCTTCACAAAATTCGTCGCTATCAATGTTGCCGCTAACGGTGGATTTGGCAACAAGACTCTTCATCGCTTTGACAGCTGCTTCGGCGTGTCCGTTGGACTGGGGTTAGTGAGGAGTGCTGATGGCGTGATTGACTCCCCACCTCTTCAAAAATTGTCGGAATTTGCCGGAGGAAAATTGGGGCCCACCATCTGTGCGAATGCGAACTGGGACGCCTGCATCCACAAAGAATTTGCGAAGTGTACTGATTACTTGCTGGGAAGAGGGGTCATTTCGATATTCCGATATCTTGATCCAGCCAGATAAACGATCAACATAAACTAAATACGACTTTCCCGCATGATAAAAAAGATCAGCCGAGACATCTTCAAAGGGTCTGGACGGTGGAGGGTCGCACATCAACGGTTCCTTCTGAAGGCTTGGGCGGTATTCCTGACACTGAGAGCAAGATTCGACGGTATTTTGTATGTCACTTCCAATACCCGGCCATTAGAGTGTTTGACGTGCGCGTCGCTTTGTCCTCTCTATTCCTTGGTGAGAGGCGTGTAATCTAGCCATCACATTACGCCTTTCACTTTTGGGTATAACGATGCGGTGTCCGTTCATGACAACTAATCCGTCTTCAACCGTGAGCTGGTGCGAGAGCTTCTTGAAGGGTTTCATAGACGCGGGTAGCTTGATATTGCTAGGAAAACCATCCTGAATGGCTACAATGAGAGATTGCATATCTTCGTCTGCAATTGTACTCTCCCGTATTGCTTCTATCAAAGGATCAATGAGAGGCTGCCCATCCACGTTTTCTTCTCGAAGGACGGCAGAAATGTGCATACGGACGGAGCCTTCGTTGTCGTCCGATATAAGATCTTCTGGTGTGGGGTCACAAAGCGGGGCTCTTGAGAGGGCATCTGGAATGGTATGGTCCTTTCCCTTTCGCCAGATCGTGTGAAACGTGTAACCACAAAGTTTTTCCTTCAGCCTCTGAATTCTCGGATTGTCAATCATCTCCATCGTTTGGTCATTTAAAATCGACTCCAATGGTTTGTGATCCACTACGACATCGAACTTGGGCATTCCTTGTAAGTATGTGCGGCACTTGCGGATAGCCCAAACAACGCCTAATAATTCTAGTTCCATCATAGCATAACGAGACTCTGTGTCCGTGATAAATCTTGAGCCAGCTTAAGTAAGCTTCCAGTCGTCTCCATGCTTTTGAAGCAAAGCGAATCCAAGACCTTTCAGTCTCGATGCGTCTGTTTGTAGCATTGTTGGCAACTTGGGATCAAATGGTGCGAGGATAGGGGGAGAACACAGCACGTTTTTAGTCTCTTCAAATGCTGCCTCGTGATTTGGGGTCCATAAAAATGCGTTCCTCGATTTCATCAAGTCACGGAGTGGTTCTGCAGCTTTGCTCAGCTGATTGGAAAATTGTCCCAGCTGATTGGCTAGACCCATGAATGAACGGAGCTCAGTAATGTTGGTAGGAGTTGGAAATTTGCGTATGGCTTCCACTTTTTTCGGATCCGCCTTGACTCCCTCACTATTGATGCGGTATCCAACATAATCCACGGAGGTCTGCAATAATTCAAATTTCTCGGGATTGAGGGTAATGCCGTGCTGACGACATCTATTTAACACAGTAACAACGGTATTCAAATTGTCTTGAGGGGAGCTGCTGTGGATTAGTATGTCATCTACCACTTTTTCGACACGATCGATGCCTTGAATGGCTTCATCTCCTCGAGAGCAATATTCGTCTTGGGAAGACGTCAACCCCATAGGTGCTCGCAGAAATTTGTATCGGCCATAGGAAGTGATGAAAGTGGTCAGGTTCTGACTTTTTTTGTCCAAGGGCACTTGCCAATATCCCTTTACTGCGTCCAACGTTGTGAAAAACCGGGAATCGGATGCAATGTTCGATACTGCATCACTTGGGGTGCGAGTTGGGTAGTACGGTCGTTTAACATACTTATTCAGCTTTTGGAGATCAACGCATAATCTTATTTCTCCATTTCGTTGTGGCACTACCACGAGAGGATGGACCCAGTCTGTGGCTTCTGTGACAGGTTGGATTACGCCGGCGGCGACTTGTTTGTCCAACTCTTCTTTAACCAGCTGACGGTAAGCAAATGGTATTTGGCGGGGTGCCGACAACGAAAATGGTTGAGCATCGTCTTGTATGGATATCTTCATTGGTCTTCCAGTCATCTCTCCGGGTTTCCCTTCTTGGGTGAAAACATCGCTGTATTCTCGTAGTAACTGTTCTTTGACGTCAACAACTTCTTCCTTTGCTGGCTGACAAGAACATGAAAATCCACAGTGGGGTGGCGGTCAGTGACCCGTGACACCGTTTTGGTACAGTGCGATTGATTAATAGGCCGTGGGTAAGTGTTTGGCAAGATGTCAAGCGACATACATGTGTACCAAGCTAACAAAAAAGTATCAACACGCTCGCAAATATACACACGCTCATCGACTGTACGACCACAATACTCAATTACACAAGGTAGAGTACCAATACAACACAACTCATGCCCATTGGCAGCAATTAAATTGTCATGTGGAGGAGGAAGTAAATTTTTGGCGGGAATTCCCAACAGGTCAAGTACGTAGGTTTCGGCAAGGGTGGCTTCCGCCCCCGTGTCAGGTGTCGCCTCGAGTGAACCAATGTGATCTTTCGTCTCCGCAATATGCAAAGCGACGGTAATTTGCGGGGCAGGTTGATCACATTGCGTCTCATGGATGCTGCGAGCACACACTCTGACATGGCCATTAGCTTTTCGCTTGTTATCGGTAGCACATTGCACGTTAGGCCTACTAAAACACACTGACGCAAAATGGCCCTTTTTGTGGCAATTCAAGCATGTTTTGCCGGTTGCTGGGCACACAGTTTGTCCTTTGGGTGGGCACGTAGATCTACCGCATCTACGGCAGGAACTGGATTTAGATATGTCTTTAGACTTGGATCGAGCTCGGTAAACGTTTTTCTCAGATTTCGCTCTGCCCATGCGAGCCTCGTCAAGTTTTGCAGATTCTTCAGATCTGCATAGATCGGTAACTTTTTGTAAGTCCGGTAACGGGGAAATAGCCAGAAGTTTCATCCGGGTTTCTTTATCGCGTATGCCCGACATGATTTTAGTCACGAGACGGCGGTCCATACAAGAGTCACATAGGTCGGCGTCGCGAGCTAATGTTTTTATAGCGATAAGAAATGCATCGAAAGACTCACCGATTGCTTGCTTGCGTTCTTCAAATGCGACACAATCCAATGCGATGTTGCGCTGGCTTCGAACGTATTCTTTAATTTTGTCCAACAGTGCCTCTGCTGACAATTCAGTTTCATCAGGAATTAGGAGAACGTGTTCAACTGCTTCCCGCATGTCCATAGAGAAAAATGTGCGCAATAATGCTAGCTGGCTTCGCTGCGGCAGCTCTTGAGCCTGAGCTACCATTACGTAATCATTATAGGCTTTTCGCCATTTTGCGAATTCTGCCAACGAAATTCCTACGTCTAGAATAGGAGGCTTTTGAGCATCTGCCTTCGGACGGCGAGGGAGATCCACTTCACGCGAGTGGTGACCTGAAGACTGACTTTCTTCAGTGTGCGACTCTGTTGTAGAAGCGCGTTGTACCAATTGGCCCATTAGATGCTGCATTTGCCGTTGACTTTCAGACTGTGCAGTTAAAAACTGTTGAATCCAAGTTGGGGGTTCAGCAGATGTAGCAGCAGAATCGTCTAACTGCTGTGGGGAAACTGCTTCAGCCAGCTGTTTTCGTAAATTATCGACCTCAGCTTCGAGTTCCTTGCGGGTGGGCATAATGATGAATGCAGCAACTGTCGGTAGACTAGACTGCTGGTAACTGAAATGATAGTCGTAAGGCAGGCTATGCTGTTTGGATGAAAACTCTGAAGAACTTAACTGAATTTTGCTGCTGTAGGTTCTAAATCATGACCGACGACGCCATGTTCTGTTCTATAACTCATTCGAATAGACAGATAACTTCAATACGTTATTAGTTTATGTACAACTCACAATGCTCACACGAGAGAATGAATAAAAACGGCGCGAAGCAGTAGCGTAGCAACTTCAGTGTTGCCATTAATAATGACGCATCTATTTACAATCATAATGCATAACACCACACCGAGCTTGTTACTGCTGATGATCAGATGATGACTAGTGAATCAATGTTGTTAAAACATCCAGTTAAAGGGGCAATAAACCCTAAATTTTCACTTTGGCTTAAAAAACTTTTAAAAAATTATGTTTTTGAATGGTGTGTGATTTACATCCAGAAACGCCTTCTTTCAAAAGTTATTGCAGCTTTCCGACCACCATGGAATGGATAGTCCCCTGAGGAGTTGGTTTTGGCGGGCATTTTGTTTTTCATCACTATGGTAACCATGGTCGTTTGGTCTGGCTAGCCTTATCAAGCAAAGTACTGAGGTACTGTAGGATAGACTATCACTGTACCTCCAGCACACCCTGACGTGCGTAGGCTTTCTCAACCAGTGCTTCTTGGTTGATAGATTAATAAGACTGAAACTTCCAAACTGCAAAGTTTAAAAAGGAATTTTGGTCCGTATTTACATATTTTGGACAGCTAGCACCATCCTTCTTTTCTACCCCGATCAAAGTACACTGGTACACTCTGCCTAAGGGGAGTTTTCTCAAACAGTGACTGGGTTTGCATATATTTATTTTGAATGCAAAATTTTGATTGGACCACAGACTAGACAAAACTTTATCTATTTAGCCAGAAAAGGATATTCTTAGGTGGGAATTTATTTCTGTTTGAGTTGGATGTGTTAGGCATAAACAAATAAATGGGCTAGTCTACATTTTGTTATGGTTGATTTTTTGTAGTTATTATTGATAACTGATAAGCTTAGGCCTATGCTGTTGTAAGTCCTGGCTAAATTTGTAAAATGTTGTTTTTTAATTTATTTAGCTTAAAATCAACCTTAACAAAATGTAAACTAGTACGGTACCTCAGTACTTTGCTTGATAAGGCTAGCCGGACCAAACGACCATGGTTACCATACAGAGATGATCATGGATTTGGATTTAAACAGCCGGATTTGAGCATATTTCTCGGATATGGATTTGGATTTATACTTATTTAAAATTTTTGATTTTTTGAAAACTTTTTACATGAACTCACGACAAATTTATTTCGACATAGTATGGCAGGCCTGTAAAAGTCGCTTTATCAGTTGTTGCAATTCTTGTTACAGTATTCTTACAGTCCTGTAAAAATAAGGATTTGGTTAATTAGATAGGCTATCACCAAACCACCTAAATTTTATCAAAGTTTTTCATGCGGGACTCCGGGGACTGTAAGAATAGCCTAGGCCTAGCCATTGGTTTTGGATTGGATTTGGATTTATTTGTTTTGATTCTTTGGATTTGGATTTGGATTTTATGCATTATGATTGTAAATAGATGCGTCATTATTAATGGCAACACTGAAGTTGCTACGCTACTGCTTCGCGCCGTTTTTATTCATTCTCTCGTGTGAGCATTGTGAGTTGTACATAAACTAATAACGTATTGAAGTTATCTGTCTATTCGAATGAGTTATAGAACAGAACACTCGGCAGTGAAACGAATCACTTTGGATTTGTTTTTCCTCCTCAAGTTATTTTCCTTTTATATTTATTGATTCCAAAGTTTATCAGTTTATGTTATTTGTAGCATAAATGCTTTGTTTTTTCACATTACACCTGAACTTGATTGAAGGTGCAAGTATAAAATATTTTCATTAAGAAAACAATAAAAAAAACAAGATATTTTCAATTTGTCATTTCTCACCACTCCATGCCCTCCACTTCTTAACTATACATGAACCAGTGAACTCTAGTCTTCTGCAAAATCTGCAATTTAATGTTATTGAGGATGTTGCTTGCGACATTTTGTTTTGTCTGTGAGTAGAGATTACACAAACAAGTTTATTTGTCATGGGTTGATTGTAATATTCCCTTTATACTTCTTTAGTTTCAAGCTGCCAAAAGCGCTGGAAATGTTTGAAAGACCGTTATCGACGGCACAAGTCATCTCTAATTAGCAAAAGTGGAGCTGCAGGTGGATTGCAGAGAAAAGGATGGGCGTTGGCAAGTATGACGGACTTCATAGAGCCCTATTGTAAATCGAGAACGTAAATAGTTTTGTAAATCCAATCAGTTTATTAGTTAGAACTTGGTTAAAATTAAAATGCAGCAAGTGTGAGACACAACTACTAACAAAGAGCAATTCTTGTAGATAGACGTTTTTAAAGGTATATTCAGCTGTTGTATATTCACTTCTAGAAAAAATACTATTTAAAATTGCTGAATGAATTTATGATTTATTCAGTTATTCAAACTGTAATAAAATAATACTGATAGTTTTGTTTGTGGTAATAAATCCATTATCCAGGTTGTCCTTGCTCATTTATTCATTTTTTATTTAGAACTCATTCAAATTTTGCCTCCGAAACGGATAAAGAACTCCTTCCTCGTGATACGCAGGACATGGAAGAAGTGCTAGAAGAGGATGCTTCCGAAATATCCTTGGAGGCTGAAGTTCCTGTAATGCTCGCCAACATTGACTGCGGACAAATCCTGGACTGGACTGACGGAGAACTGGCTGAAGCATCACAAGAGGCTGGTACCGAAGCTTCAAGCTCAATATCTTTTGATGCCATGCCTGAAGCCGTGACCAGTACCGCAGCTGCAAGTTCACAATCTTCGACTGTGAAAAGTGGATCTCGACGTATGTTCAAACTATTAGTAGTTTTAAATGAATGAAATTGTTCAGAGATTGTAGTGTTTATCCATCATGCTGATAGTTTGAAAATTTATCCTCCTATCGAGCGTTGAAAACGGAAGGAAATCAAAATTCGTTTTTCAACTACCAATGCCAAAAAGTGAAAACAATTGGTTGTTGGGGTAAGCTCCAACGATTTCGAACTTAGTTTCTTAGTTGTAACATCAATTTGCTCAATTGTAGTCCTTATTCATCTTAAAGTTTCCCCTCTACAAGCCTTAAGTTATTTACCATTAGACGAAAATGTGTAATGTGATAGGTCCTCCAAAAACCAAAGCAAAACGGAGAAGAATTTCCTCGGATGAAGAATCTGGTACGGATAGGATTATCAAGGAGTTGAGAACAGCTTCCAACTTGCGTGAGTTTGGCCGACTTTTAATATTCTCGTTGTTGATCCTGTTATTTATTGTTGTCGCCCTGGTGTTTAGTGAAAACAGTGATACCTTACTTGAGCCAAATTCCAAATCGAATCGACTCTTCATTATACTCACAATATCATCAGCGTTTCATGCTGCTATCGAGTTTATTATCACTGTTATTAGTTGGTATATTATTGCTGTTATTAGTTAATGACTGACTTTTCGTTTTTTCTTTTCGGTTGATGAGGAAGATGAGGATGACTTGTTTTTTATGTCCTTGGCCAAGAGGACAAAATCTTTGCCACAGGCAAAGAAGAGCAAGCTTCAAATGACACTCATGGAAGTGGTGCACAATGTTCTGTGTGAGAGCTAGCTGCACCGCTTCCATGATTTTTGGTCATGACTAATCATTGTTATTGTGTGAAATGTCAAGTCGCTCTTTCTTTTTTTGGACAAATTAGCTGCTGGGGTTTTGTTATGCAAGAGTTGTGCGCTTTTATCCTGCGAAGTTTTTTATTGGTTCATTTAATGATTTTTGATTTTTTGTTTGTGTGTTAATTGTAGTATTTTCGTTCTGCAAGATCTGTGTGCGTTTCAGCTGTGAATTGTTTCTTTTTTACTTTTAGTAGGTGCAGTTAGAAAGCCGAGTGTTTTTTTCCTTCTTAAATTAAATAGTCGGAGAAGTAGCGGTTCGATGATCCACGAATATTTGCATCTTGGCTTTGTTTTTCGTCCCATATTTATTGCAATCCCATGTTGTTGAACTATTATGCAATTGTTTGTTTTTCGTTGTTTGTTCTTCGCAGTGTTCAATCATTCTCTTGCTTTATTTTGCAATTTCTACTTCGTTAATATATTCTTTTATGAATCAAGAATGATGTTTTTTTGCGAAATTATCTCCTGCAGCGGTGAAGAGTACTCTTAATGCATGCCGTAATAGCATACAGTCTGAAACAGCATCGAATGTGGAAAAATATAATTACGATAATTTTTTTGTTTACGAGCAAGTTGTTGTTACTCGTTTTTTATCTCTTCGGCTTTAATGCTTTATCTACACTGTTCTACAGTGACTTCAGTTCAATATCTCAATTCAAAGCGCCTGCCTGGTCTTGACTTCACATCGACGACTGTATCACGTCAACGAATGTTTTATTTCCATTAAACAACAAACAACAGGCGCAATATATACTACAAGTATAGCACGGCGTTGTGCTTAGTTTACTAAAGATGCGTAATGTACCACACATGAAAGGTTTTAAGTCCTATCCTATGTACAAACAATGAGTCTTCCTTACAGGATAAATGTTCAACCACCAATTAGAAGTTGCGCTTATGCACAAAAACTAAGTCATTCGGTTTGAAATACAACGCTGTTCTGCCATGGTAAGGCACCACACTCACTAATGAAGTGGTTTTTGAATAACTCTCTAATAGCAGTTGCTTCAGAGGTGCTTCTTCTTCCGGTGCGCTTGAGCGGACGTATACCAGATGAATCACTTCGTCTGCCCTGTTCCTCGTGCAACCTGCCGATGTCTACTTCCATGTCAACATCTCGCATATACACGTCATGGTTTTCTTTTCTTAGGTAATTATGTAAAACTGTGCAAGCTTTTACAACAAAATCGGCAGTTTCCGGTTTGACGTCGAGCGGTCTACGAAAGACTCGAAACCTTGCGGCCATAATCCCAAATGCATTTTTGACAATGCGCCTGGCTCTTGACAAGCGGTAGTTAAAAATTCTTTCATTGGGAGGCAACTGCCTTCCAGGCTATGGCCCCATCAAATTCGGCATAAGCGGAAAAGCTTCGTCGGCTACAAACACATAGGGAACTTTTCCGCATAGCGCCAGGTTTGAAGGGGCGGGTAAACCGAGACTTTGCCAAAAATGGAGGGGGAAAACACGCTACCATCAGAACGTTGTCCTTGGGCCCCAATATCAACTGCTACGAAATTGTATCGAGCGTCCACCACAGCTAAAAGCACGATGCTGAAAGTTTTCTTATAATTGAAATATACAGATCCCGAACGAGCATGGGCTTGAATGAGAATATGTTTTCCGTCAATGCTTCCCACGCAATGGGGGAATTGCCACTTCTCTTCGTAGTCTGAAGCTATGTTTTTCCACGTCTGTTCAGTAGGTTGGGGCATTACCTCTGGCTGTAGAATTTTCCACAGGGCGATACAAGTTTGTTTCACAATTATTGAAATCGTAGATTTATGAATTCGGTATGAAAAACCGATGGAAGTGAACGAATCACCTGTTGCAAGAAATCTGCAAAAAGTCATTTTTAGTTACGACGTGCTGTTTTTCATTTGCAAAGTACGATGCAGTTTGGGGGCTCTTGGACAACTAGAATACCAACGAAAATCCGACACATTGGGAAAGCAGCAACAATACTCGGCCTCATAACCTTTTGTAATACTGTGGTGTCTTCAACTGAGGTGCCGGTGTGGTGACCACGGTTTTGAATTGAAGCTTTGCCAGTGGTTACAGGTTTACGTAGCTTGAGAGCGCTTCTTTGCGTAATTACACTCAAATCGACTCACCTTAATGTTGCAGCAAGTCTTTCAGCTGGGGTAACAACATTCTTTCTTGTATTCTTTTTTTGCATTAGCGGAGACACTTTTCCCAGTAATTTGTCAAAAGTTTCCGGAGTCATACGAAAATACTTAAAAAACCACGATGCTCTTTTTGTGCGCAAATCATGCACAAGCTTTCCATAATCTTCTGCAAATATTATGAGTTACACCAGAACCATTCACGTTAGTTACCAGATAGTTTTCACAAGCAATTCGTTTTTTTAAGCAAATTGTTAGTTGTTAAAAGAATTGATAAAACTTTTAAATTTGCAGCTTACAATAATATTACAAGCCTAGTTGACCATAGTACTAGTAGACTCAGTGATAGGAAGGTAGATATAAATCTACCTAGATCCCCCAAAATATAAATAAACCAACCATCACAGCGTAGAATGATCAATGGCTTCGTTTCAATGACAAGATAGCCTACGGTATTGCAGTCTGTTACACACTTACCGTCTCGCTTGCGTGATTGCAAAATGGGATGAACCACATTCTTTTCTTTTTCTTCATCATCAGGGAAAGCAGTAGAAGCAGCTTCAGGAGATAAATGCATAATCTGTGTCTCCATCGTTTCGTTTTGTTTATAAATCTTGACATTATTTTAGCTACCGTTGCACAATGATCAGCCTTTAAATATACACCAATTTTTTTGATTCTGAACGGCTGGCTACCTCGAAATCACAGCATGTAAATGATGTAATCAATCACTGGAACTGATATAGCTAGGATAAATCTACGTTCGGCGGTTGGTATGGAGACATTACCTTATGAGCTACAGCATATGTCACCCAGTCCAACAAAAAAAGCATATAGCTCATGCTGCAACAAACACTAAACCTTCTTTGCACGTCTATTTTGCTTCACTTATCCTAATTTGCGCTAAAAATTTGGCTTCAATCATTTCATTCACGCAGAGACCCAGAGTTTGCCTCGCATCAACTTCCTTCATTTCAAATCTGCTCTACTCGACATAAAATGTCGTGTAAACAGCACTTCAGCTCCGCTCCGCTACACTTTCTTCAACTTCACTACACTTTCTTCAACTTCATTCAGTTCCACTTTGCTACGCTCCACTTGCAAAAAATTTCGTGTAAACCCACCTTTAGCCGTCCAGACTAGGTGTTGTAGAGACTGTGACTTAACAGTAGCCTACACTATTTCATGTAAAAGCAGCAACGCTTTTTCATCTTTTTCTCTCGAATTGTACCGCTAGAAATAAGTGCTCTCGTTTATTTATCTTGCGACAATGACAGAGGTGTGCGATTTTGGTGATTGCTGTGTCATTCTCAAGTCCTCAGCAATTGATTGACGGCGGTCGGCACATTGGGTTATTCAGGTTTGAAGATGAAAATTTGATGGTCTGCTGTCGGTTCAGTGGCATTGTGTAATTAATTAGGAGTAGTTTACTCATGGGTTAAGTGTTCGTGTGTGAGCTCTCTATTCAGATGATTACCGGTAGTCTAACTGCCACTGGCAGTGTTCCTTCCAGGATTTTGACTAGTGCGAACTTGCCCAAATGATAAATTTATTGAAATTTTTGCCCAAAGATTTCACTACTTTAAGGACTCCTTTTACAAATTTTTTGCATAAATTTGCTTTTCCAAGATACAAGCTACACTGTACAGTCTTTCATTAAAACATTCAAGTTTTTTGCTTAAGTTTTTCAGTTTTGCATTTTATAATATTACCGTAATTTTTGGTTCAAAATCAGTAAAATTTGCCCAAAAAGTTTCGCATTTTATTCAAATTTCCCACTCTAGAGGGAACACTGGCCACCGGTAATGTGGAGGTACCCTGATCAGACAGCAGAGTTGGATCAAATACAGCTGAACAGATAAATGAAGCTTACCTCGTATGCTGCACCAAATTTTTTTTTCAATTGCATTGTTATATCGCTATATCAATCAGTCTGTCAGGTATTTGGTTTTAATTACTTTGACTACCAGTGTAACTGTTTGATCTACAGGTCTACTGGTAGTAACTGGTACCAGAAATGAGGCAATACCGGTAACCAAATAAATGCTTTTTTTGTCTAAAGATCATGCACTCGTCACAATAAATCAATTTGAAGTTCACGTTTAGTTTTAAGTTCAACTGGCTGTCAATTATTCAGATTGGTGAGGAAAATGCAAAAGCAGAGCTTGCTTGATTGCTTTTACCAATGCTTCTTGCTTCTGTTTTCAATAAATAAAGACATCTCAGCTGTCTCTCTGTTGCAAGGAACATATTATGACACTTAGCTGCAATCTACATCAAACTCGTGAAATCGGTACTCCGAGTGAGTAGGCCTAGCTGCTGTGAATTCCTCCGTTATGGTATATATCCCTTTCTTATCTGTTCTCAAAAGCAAAATTGAATATGAAGAAATCACTTTTTGTAGACTAGCTGCCTCTTCAATCTGAATAGTTGACAGCCAAGTTGAAATTGAATTTAAACTTGGAACTTCAAATTGATTTGCTGCGACAAGCACAGGCATTTTTAAACATAACAAGCACATACCAGTACTGTATCCTATTCGGTTGTTGCGACATTACCTCACGGAAGTATCAGCAGAACTTGGTTCAATTTTCTTATCACTTGAGTATTGCGAGTGCAGTAAACGTTGAACTTTTTGTAAGTGGAGGACAGTGATTCCAGTTTAGCACAAGTCAATAAAATGAATAAAGAATTATAAAGTTGGACAGTAAGAAGGAGTTGATGTTTGGTATAATAATCAGATAATAGGTAGTGTCTAGGGTTGCCAGTAACTTCGCCACATGGTAATTTCGCCACAGTAACTTCGCCACATGGTAACTTCGCCACACTTTCATACATCGAAAATTTACATTGCCTACACCAAAACAAGACTTTAAATTCCCGGTTGCCGTAAAAAATTTTATCGGGCTTTTCGAGTTAAATTCATTTAAGGTAACATCGTCACATGGTAACTTCGCCACATAATCGAAACTGTGGGGTAAGATGTGGGGAGAGGTGTGGGAGAGTGCATGGGGTGAATAAGGAAGTATGTTGGGGTGTAGAGGGAGGTCAGGGGAGCTGTGGGAAGAGATGTATGGGGGGAGATGTAGGGAAATGTGTTGGGGTGTGGGGGGAGGTAAGGAAAGATGTGTGGGGAGTGGAGAAGTGTGGGGAGGGTGTGGGAGAGTGTATGGGGTGAGTGGGAAAGTGTGTTGGCGTGTGGGGAAAGGATGTGGGGAGGAGATGTAGGGAAATGTGTTGAGGTGTGGGGCCCCAACACACTTTTAATTCCCCACATCTCCCTACCCTCACCTTTCCCTACATCTCCCCTTACTTCCCCCACACCCCATCACACTTTCCTACACCTCCTCTCATACCTCTTACCACATCTCCCCCCACACCCCAACACATTTTCCTACTATCCCCACATCTCCCTTCACCTTCTCAAAGTGTGGCAAAGTTACCATGTGACGAAGTTTCTGTGGCAAAGTTACCATGTGGCGAAGTTACTGGCAACTGTGTCTAGACTGCTAGAACATTGGCTCGGTTTCCATTATCAAAACGCTGTTGCACTGGACTGCTTATTTGTTTCTTTGCATGACATTGTTGTCATGCTGGTGTGACGTCATGAGCAGAAACTTCAAACATTGAAGTAGGGGTATTACAGTACAGTTTGGGGGGGGGGAGATAGGGTTAGAGGCCTAAAGTTAATGTGACTGAGGGGTTGGTGTGTACAAAGAACTGAAGAACAGTTTCAAGAGAAAAAGGTTGCCGGTGCTCTAGACACTGCCATACTAATAAAGTGGGAAATTTGGAAATTATGATTGCTTAATGTAATTGCGCTAGGCATATATTGGAACACGCAAAGCGTTGTGAAATTACTGCATAAACAGATAAAAACATTTGAAGGGAATGGAAACATTGTGAAATTTTATGATGTAATTGCCACACTGCACAGGTCAATATAACACAATAGCAGCAGTGCTCCCTCTGAGGTGCAAAATTTGAGAAAAATGAGAAATTTTGGGCAAAATTTTCCAATTTTTGCACATTGCTATAACAATTTAATGGAAAATTTTTATGTTGAAAGTGCTCTAGTTTTTTTGTGTCAAATGAAAGTGTTTTACCATAAAAGCTCTTATTTTAAACAAAAATTATTCCAGACCTTGAATTATACTCACTAAATTTTTAGTGATTTTTATATTTGGGCAAATTCGCACTAGTTATTATTATTATCATTAAGATACTGCACAATGGTGCTAGGCAGCAACTTCAAGGCACACTGACATGTGAGGAAAGAGACGCGTTAAATGAATACATACAGCATACCGGTAAATAAAGCAAGCAAGAACACGGTAAGAAAAGTGTGACAGGTATTAATTTATTACATATACTGTACATGCTACATGTCAAAGTTCAAACGTTTACCTCCATACATTATCATATGTTAGTTGTTATAACTAATTGAGCACAGGGTATGCACATAAATAATAAAAGCAAGTAAGGCACAGAAAGAAAGCAGGTATATCAGATAAAGTTAGATGTAAAAAGTTGCAATAGTACCGGTACTCAAATTAAAATTCCTCAGTCGTTTTTTAAAGGCATGCAGTGATGACAAGGTGACAATGTTTTCTGGCAGATTGTTCCATATATTCACTATGCAAATAGGAAAAAAGTTGCGATGACAATCAAGTTTAGCATTGACCAAGGATTTAAGATGTAGTCTGTGTCTTTGGAGATTATATTTAGAGCTACAGTACTCGAAAAATTCAGAAAACCACACATCTGTCAGACCATTGTAGATAAAAACTTTGTATGTGTAAATCAGATCCAGTGTTGCTCGGCGATATTCTAGTGGTAGGATATTGAGTGTATACAGACAGTCATGGTAAGAGTCAACAAAAATGTTGCATCTCATGCAAATAGCTCAAGTAAAGCACTTTTGTACAGATTCAACTCTACATATATTCTGTTTAACACTAGAAAGACGGGAAGTTTTTCACTACCTAGAAGGACGGTTGTGGTCAATTTTGACCGTCTACTTTTTTTGCATCTAAAACAACTAATAACGGCAAAATCACACAAACTTGATATTAGCATTTCGTTCACAATAGCTCCTGGTGTTGTTTAAGCACGAATATATCAACAAAAAACACTAATTCTTTATTTATCATATGAAGAGCAAGTAGCAACAACCACTTTTGATGAACTGTGATTACCACAACTAGGTCTGCGGCACATATAGCTGGTTAGAGTCGATTTGTGTCGGCAGTGGTGTAGCTGGCATTGCTTTCTTTTTGTGATTCTCGGCTAGCTTCACTAGTTGCAGTGGACGTGGAAGGAAGAGCTGGAGTGCTTGCTGCTAGAGACTCACCACTCATTTCTTTTATCAGTAGCAGCAAAAACTCTCTTCTCGACATGCTTTGATTTGTCACTTCTGAATAGACGATATAATTATACATTTATGCACACGGGGTCTATGATGTTGAAAAAATACAGCCACAGGCCATCTTCTTGTGGCACTCTTACATGAGTGATACTGTGCCATTTGATCAAAAACATCGACACCCACTTTTGACCAGTCGTAATACTTGACTGTTTCAGGTAGTTTCTTTCTATGTACTTGGTCAACAGAAACCGTTTTGTGCATTGAACTTGGCAAACATACCAGATTATTCTTCATTGCTTTGTAAATGGTCAATGTTTCATGAGTTGGAGATAAGTACACCTTTGTTGAATGTAATGGCTGCGTCTTCATCATTGCATCAACGTGAGGCACTTCCTTCCTGTGCTTTCTTATAGTTCCAAGAAGCGTCGTTTTTTTCTGCGTTTTGTTTCTCCGCTAACTTCAAATTTGTGAAATAGTTGTTCGTTGTAACATTATACCTTTTCTTGAAATAGGGCCACATAAGCCATAAACACACATCCGCTGGAAGATCAGTCTCTTTGCTCCTTGCTGAATCCTTGCCTAGATGAGGTTTTCAGTTGCAGAGGTACTTGGATCTGACATCAGCCAAAAGCCAAAACTTTATCCCGAATTTATCAAGCTTATTCGGCATATATTGTATAAATGGACAGCGCGTTTTGCAAGGAAAGAGCTGTTCATCGATTGTTAAATCACAGCTGGGCACATAACACTTTTTGCAATTTTCTATGAAGGCATTCCAAATTTCAGAAATCATAAACAACTTATCCGTTTGTCTTCTTTGACTTCGAGTGGAAAAATTGTCAAATCTCAAATGCTTCATTAGCTCCTTGTACCGATCTCTGCTCACAGTGCTTCCAGAAATATGGTGACCCCATTCTTTATTCCACAATTCTAGGATAGGAGCAGTGGCGTAGCCAGCCAAAAATTTCGGGGGGGGGCGCAAAATTTCGTAGGCTTGTGTCAGTGGTGGAGGTCTGGAGGCATAGACGCTCGCAGGGGGGTACGGTGCCATACCCCCTCCCTTGGCCTTATAACAAGGTGCTAAACCTAACTTTCAGTCTATAATTTCTCAAACTAATAATGGCTGCAGCCCTTTTTCAATTATTTAAGCCGAGCTTCTGCTTGTACACACAAGCTGCGAAACAGTGGCGTAGCGAGGAATTTAAAAAGGGAGGGGGGCATAATTTTCACTTTTTTTAAGCGTATTTTTTTTGCCAAACTAATTTGAAGCTGATTGAGAAAAAAGTAAAGCTCTAGGGGGGTCCTTGGGTATGCTACCCCGAAAGATTTTTAAATATTTACATGCTGTATGGTAATATCTATTTTATTGCTTTTTGTAAAATTTTCATGCAAAGTTTGTTTAAATTTTTTGACCCTAATTCTGACTACTTTGCCAAATATGATCCATTTTGACTATTAAATAAAGTCTCTTCAGTGGTGCTTAAAACTTCAAATCCATGAAGTAAATCCATCAACATACAATGCATTCTACCTAGCACCTTTAAAGGTTGCTTCTATATCAAACTCAAGTTTTTGGCCCCAAACAACGATACCCAATGAAAGAAAATATAACCACTAATCCACAACTAAGTTCCCGGTAGCCTAACTAGCCCACATCACTATAAGCCCCTATGGCAACCCACTAATTTGCAGCTGCAGATGCGTTTCGACCTTATTATGGTCTCATCAGTGCAGCATAGCAACCTCCCACCTTCCTAAAAAAAAAAAAAAAAATTCTAACCTTCAAAAGAACTACACACTCCTAATCTAAGCCTCTCCTCGTTCTGCTCAAGGTAGAACATTTGAAATAAAACCTTCAAGAAAATAATACAGGCTGGATTATGATGTCACAGATTCACTGTAAACAATCGATAAGAATAGAAAAGTCCGGTTGGTTTAAACATTATTTTCCCGGTAATCTGAGAAGGAATATTTTGTTTAAGGTTTGTAACTATACCAGTTACCAAAACCTACAAAAAACCTCTCTGCCCAACCCGTTCGCCCGTGAAAAAGCGGGGGACAAGGCAGGCACTGTGTCTGCGCATGCAGCCCAGAAAACACAGTGAACGTCAGCGCTTATCGGTGGTTTAAACATCAATATCCCGGTACGTTTGTCGAACTGCATGTACAGTTACAGGATCCAGCAAGATGATACAAAGAAGGATATGTAAGTCAAATAGAATTCATCTTTCCTACACTTCTCCGATAGGCACCCCCAAAGTCAGGCAACAACAAAGCCCAATGTGTCAGGGTAAGAATAGGTCCGGGTAAGAATGTGTCAGGGTAAGAATAGGTCAGGGTAAGAATAGGACTTTTCTATTCTTATCGATTGTTTACAGTGAATCTGTGACATCATAATCCAGCCTGTATTATTTTCTTGAAGGTTTTATTTCAAATGTTCTACCTTGAGCAGAACGAGGAGAGGCTTAGATTAGGAGTGTGTAGTTCTTTTGAAGGTTAGAATTTTTTTTTTTTTTTTAGGAAGGTGGGAGGTTGCTATGCTGCACTGATGAGACCATAATAAGGTCGAAACGCGTCTGCAGCTGCAAATGAGTGGGTTGCCATAGGGGCTTATAGTGATGTGGGCTAGTTAGGCTACCGGGAACTTAGTTGTGGATTAGTGGTTATCTTTTCTTTCATTGGGTATCGTTGTTTGGGGCCAAAAACTTGAGTTTGATATAGAAGCAACCTTTAAAGGTGCTAGGTAGAATGCATTGTATGTTGATGGATTTACTTCATGGATTTGAAGTTTTAAGCACCACTGAAGAGACTTTATTTAATAGTCGAAACGTATCCCGTCTGGTGCAAAATAATCTTATGATCCATTTTGTTCACGCATTTTCGATTAATCGTGCTTAAGGCCAAAATACTTTTACCTGAGTGTAAAGTAACAAAATACTTTTACCTGAGTGGTCCTGACGGGCCACACCAAACAGGTAGACTACTGGCTTCAGTGCCTAAGCTGATTGAGTTTACTGTCTTCCAGGGTTCATACGCGGTCTTGAAAAGTATGGAAAGGTATGGAATAAAATTTGGTCAATTTCCAGACTGGAAAAGGCTGGAAAAAAATTTTTTTTTGGTTTGTTAGTATGGAAAAAGAAATTATTTTTCCAGACTTAATCTATAATATTTATCAAACGACTTGTTTAAGCTGACGAAGCAACTGCTAAAACGGTTCATTAAAACCGATGTGATGAAGCAGATAACAACCCCAATTAAATTATTCAAAAATAACTTTCGTAAGGAATTTTCTGAAACCAAGTATCCCAAAGATGCTTCAGAAGTCAATGTGGGATTTATTGGAGAGCAACAGTTGAGGAATTTGAATGTGCACAAAAAAGTATTCGATTTGGCATTGCTCAACATAAAGAGAGAAACAAAAGGATTTTACATCGCTATTGTAAAGAAGTTGCTGGAAAAGTCTCCATTAAATTACAAACTGGTGCGCAATGCTGAGTGGTTAAATCCACTCAAAATAAATGAAGATCGCAATGTCTCTGTGGATCAACTAACAAAATGTTTGGAAGTTTTATGCAATACAGGAAGAATTAAAGCAGATAAATGTGATGAAGTAATATCAGAATTTAAAAGCTTTATGGATGAAAAAAAAAGAGGTTATTGCAGAGTTTGAATACGAAACACGGTTGGATCACTTTTATCATTTTCATCTGGCTACATCCCAAACCTACAAGAATTTGTAGAGAGTAATAAAAATAGTGCTTTTGTTATCCCATGGGCAAGCATCAGTCGAACGCGGATTTTGAGTGAATAAAAACCTACTCACTGAAAACAGAAAAGCTAAATCAATTGTTGCTCAGCGATCAATTGTAGACCATGTGCGATCTGTGGGTAGAGTGGCAAATGTTGAAGTGGACAAAGAGTTTTTGAAATATGCCCGTGGTGCCCGAAATTGTTATCACGATTACCTTGAGGGGGTTAGGAAAACGAAGGAAGAATCATTGCACACACGAAAACGGAAATTGGCTCAAGAGGAAAAATAATTCTTTGAAAACCAAAAGAAATTGCATCGAAAATAGTGTACGACGTTTGCATGCATCTGCTGACAGTTTAGCATTGCAAGCCGAAAAAGAAAACAAAATGGAGCTACTTACCAACTTCAATGCTTTCAGAAAATCTGCCAAAGACAAGCAAGCCGACCGAAGTGCTTCAGCGTGACGAACAAATCAAGCAAAAAACTGAAGAACTCAAACTAATTTAAGCGTCTTTTTGGTTCAGCTGTTTTTTAATGTTTGTTTTAATCATACTGTCATGTCCAGGTCAGAATTTAAAAACTCAGAATTAGCCCAGGTGTGTGGGAATGTTAAAGCTAGAGAAGATGAACTAGTTGCAGAGGAGGAAAAGCTTATTGGAGGCATTAGTGTAGTATTCATGATAACTGTTTTGAGATTCTTGAGTTTGACATCTATTTTACCAACAGTACTACGATGATTGATTGATACTGTAATTTTATCTTGCCATTATGTATTACGTTTTGAGATGGCTGAGCCAATGTTCATAACATTTTTTAGATTTTGGTTATAGCTTATGCAATAGGAGAGAATTTGCTGTAGCAAGCTCGTTATTGTAGACCAGTCTTGGACTCTTTGTATGCTGGTGCGTTGATGCCTTTGCCATGTTTATGCAAAACAGTGTTTGATTTAGATTGTGGAAGATGTAGATATGTAACTGTGAGATAGCTGCCCAACTGTGTTTTTTAGCTATGCTTTTCATGATGCAAGAAGTTTTGTGGTAACTTCATCTGTGAGATAGCTGCCCAACTCTGGTTTTTTTAGTCATGCTTTTCATGATGCAAGAAGTTTTGTAGTAACTTCATTTTGCAAGTCGTATTATGTGCATACCCACATGTTGTAGCTTTGCGTAGAGTTATAGCGTTGGGATGTTTATTGTTTATCTATTGTCTTTTGCTTAGCCCTTGAAACGTCTCTAATCTCAAAGATGCAACTATACTGTTTTACTGCATTATTATTGAAAAATTAAGTCTGGAAAAAGTCTTGAAATTTATGTTCAATTTTGCGTATGAACCCTGTGTCTTCAACCAACGGCTCTCACTATAACACGAATGAGGCCAGTTCACGTTTTAAGGCAACCTGGTTTAGAATTGACTTCATAAAACGCAAAAACAACTCAGAATATCCCAGCTCACCAAATCTCCAAAACAGCACTTAACAGCAGTAAATTGTCGTACTTGACCGCGGACATAAAATGAAAAACCAAGGGTGACTGACTGGCAAACTAGTCACAGTTGCCATAACTAAAACAAAGGGAAATGTGATGTCATAGATGTAATAAGAGAATATAAGAATGCGTCTGTAACATACTGCGGCCCCCATTATGAGGATTCGGCTTTAGCATCACAATAATGTAAAAAGAAAAGTGAAGGGCGCTGAACTAAAGCAACGAAGACGCCTCTTTGGGCCTACAAAAATTGCAGTGAAACGAGCACTTGTGACCCATCAAACAACGTAATACATTAAAATCGGTTAATCAGCACGGCGAAACGTATTCAAAGGGGTACTGATATCTCAACTCGTCAGGCGGAAAACTCGAGAGAAGCAATCTTTGCAAGATCTCGCTCCATTTTGATAACTTGAGACTCTCCTGTTCTGTTGTCAATAATCGAAGCACTAACAATTACACAGCGTACAAGAGCTTTCCTTTTGCGTATATGTGGGAGAACTCTAACCACTCGGCCCAGGCGATAGTTACCTCGTTTTTTCAACCCATCAGGTCCCGAAACTAAAACCATTTGCCCCACCAACAAATTGTCAGTGATATTAAACCATTTCTTTCGTTTCTGCAATTGAGGAAGATAAAATTTTAACCATCTATCCCAGAAGTTTTGAGCGAGTGCCACATTGTATCTGTAGTCTGCATAAGTGATCAGTGCAGTGTGCCTGTCCTATAGGTAAAACTGGGTCTAGTGATGGTGTGAGTAATGATGATGGTGATATGGCATTGAAATCATAAGGATCATCTGATTGCGAGGTGAGGGGTCTGTTGTTGACTAGTCTAGTCGAATTCGAGACATATGTTTGCAATTCCACCAAGGTGGGCTTGCACTGATTAAGGTTGACTGTTTGCAGGAAGGTTCGCTTGAAAACTTTTACCATTGCTTTCCAAGCTCCTCCTTGGGATGGACTATACGGTGGAATAAATTCCCAGGTGAAATTTCTTTTTCTGAAGAACGACTGCTATCCTTCTGATTGCAGCAGAGTGGGGAGCACGTGTGCGGCTGCTTTAAAGGTAGATTCGTTATCAGAGTAAATGCTAGGTACGGGGCCCCTTAAATCAATATAGCGCGAAAACGCCAGAATAAAACTGTTGAGATCAAGGGAGGTGACTAACTCAACATGAATAGCTCGAGTCGTCAAACATGTAAATAAGAGACCCCATACCTTTCTCTCACTTCGAGCTTCTTTCTAGGTAAAAAGTTCCCAGATAATCACACACAGTATTGGCGAACGATTTCTTGTAAATAGTTATTCTAGCAGAAGGAAGATCAGCTGTCGCAGCAGATGAGCTTTTCTAATAATGCATGCATTGCACTTTCCAGTATAATGCCTAATGCTGGATAGACCTTTGACTATCCAGAATTGGCGTCAAGTTAGCATCAATGTGTACTGAATCCCTCTATGAGCACATTCTTCATGGCAGTGCAAAATCAAAAGACGCGTTAAAGAATGCCTAGATGGTAAAACTATAGGGTGCCTTTCGTCAGTTGGTAAAAGGGCTTGGTCAAGTCTTCCTTTGATGCGAAGGATGCCATCAGGATATACACATGGTCTCAGACAGCGCGAAGATCGCAGCTCTGCAAGATTCTTTTTTTTCTGTATCGTTAGTCGCATGACAAGCCAGTTTACTGACAACGTCTTCTAAAGATTCAGGCAAGCCTTCTGACAATTTTTTTGTAGCAGCGCCAAAACAAACACGCTGCACATACTCAACTACACGTAGCATGGCTTTGTTAAGGTAATTAACATTAAGTTTGAGCTTTTCAAAGGGCTCTTTTCGAGTCTTTTGCTTAATGTAGTGGGTGAAGGCAGTTAGATACACAGCTCGTTTTTTAAGTGTATACCAGTCAGGAGCTGCGTCAATTAGCAACGAGATTGCACCTTTGGAAGCAGAAAGGATTTTGCTTGTGGGACGCGTGAGTCTGTTGGACCACAAATGATGTCGAAGTTTCTTTCTATAAATCACCAGGTTGAGAAATAAATTCTGGCCCCTGCAGCCACAATTTAAGACGAGAATCGGCCGATTTGTTTAAAGGCCTTGTAGCCACATCGGCAGGATTTTGTTCTGTAGGACAGTGGCGCCATTCGTCTGAGCGCGAATGCAGCAAGATATGATTAATGCGACCAGGTACAAACTTTACCATGCGCAGATCTGGGTTACAGATGTACTGAAGTACGACTTTTGAGTCACACCAAAAATAGTTTTTGCATCTTAGCGACCTCATAGCATTACTGGCCTTTTCCTTCAGAACAACTGCCATCACCGCAGCAAAGAGTTCTTTACGAGCTACAGGCCAATTTTGTTGGCCGCGCAATACAATTCGGCTTTTTTCCGAAAACAAAAGAGGTGGCAACAGCGTTACCTGTAATTCTTTGGACATAAACCACACATCCATTAGCTTCATTGGACGCATCAGAAAATGCATGCAGCTGGTACGTCGCATTTTGAGCATGAAGGTCGGTTGATCAGCAAAATACCACCTCTGCAATGACATGTCTTTCCAGCTATCAAGTGTTTCAAGCCATCGATTCCATGCTTTAATGTGGCAACCATTAATGGTTTCGTCCCATGAAGACCCTTCCATTGCCGACTCTTGTAAGATGAGGCGACCTTTCAAAAATAAGGGCGCACAGTACCCTAATGGATCATATTGTTTTGCAATTTGACTCAACAGAGCTCGTCTTGTGTAACGAGTCAGGGGTTCAATAGAGAATCGCACCTTCCAAATATCATCTTCCGCATTCCAAATGCATCTGACAGCCTTGAAATCAGGAAGTGGTTGATCATCCGTCGTAATGTTTTAGAGTCCTAATCGAAGGAGCTAGTTTCCCTTCATCTAATTCTGAAAGAATGGACTTAGCGTGATTGTTGGCAGACCACTTCACCAGATCAAAACCTCTGCCTACGAGAAGCTGAATAGCTTCCTTGGCAATGAGCTGAGCTTGCTCAAGAGTATCGGTACTGTAGAGCAGATCGTCCATATACATACAATTTCGAATGGTATCAGTTGTGAGGTCACTGGCAACAGTAGGATTTTCTTCGGCAGTCCTACGAATCGCATGGCATGCTATGTAAGGTGAGCTAATAATTCCCCATACGTAACGGGTAAACTTGTATGGCTGTAATTTTCCCCGCTGAACGTCGTTGTCTTTATACCAGAGTATCTGAAAGAGATTTTGTGGATATTTTAGAATTAATACTGGAAAGAAACATTTGGTAATATCAGGAATTAAAGCATACTTTCCAAGTCTGAACTTGGCAAGAATTTGTGGGAGAAGGTTTAGGAGATCCAGTACAGAGTATATCAAATCGTTGATAGAGCGTCCTTGAAAAGTAGCAGCTCCATCATATACCACTCGTGGTTTCGTTTGACTCGTGAGAAAATACGGCAAATAATTTACTTGACTTGCAGCATTTTCGTTTGCAGGAACTATGTATTTGTTTTCCTGCAATACCTGCATAGATTCCACAAGCGCTTGCAGGTGCTCTGGATTTTTCAGCATTCGTCGGTAAAGTCCTTCAGCACGTTTGGCTGCAAGTGGGAAGTTGTCTGGTAGACTAATAGAATTTCCTTTCAGCAGGACAGGCATTTCATATTTACCATCAACTACTCTAGCGTGGGCTTCTACGATCAGCTGTGCTTTAACGTAACTCACTGAGGGCTGAATTACCCCATTGGTCCAAAAGAAAATCAGTACATCGTGCTTTAAAATAGAAAGGCAACCTTTCGGCGATGTCAAGGATAAAGGAGCTTCCAAGTGAGTTTGTTTGTTGATGAGCTCATGTTAATAGCTCGCAGTCATTCAACTCGGAAATCAATTGTTCTAACGAGGGAACATCCATCTTGGTAAGCTTTGGCCCTGATCGCACCTGTTTCACCAGCGGTTCAGAGAGAAAACTACAACATCCATAATTTGTCACAGATATTTAACTCTTCCATATCGCAGTCTGATATGGAAGTCCTTTTCCATTATATCTTATCTCCCATGCTTCCTCTGAAAGTAGCTGATAAGCTTGCATGTCATTTTGTAAATTGCTTGGCTGAGGTGTAAATCGGATGCAGGATCAGGGATTTGTGCCCTCGTTGAGAGTCGACTTTCTGCATGGTGTATTCCTGTCTGCATGATATGGTCGCAAGGATCTGCTCTAAAGGGAATCCTGGTAGGTTGCTCCGCCACTGTTGGTTGTCATGGTTCTAGATGACCACTGGCTTCAGCGAGAGGTGCATTGGCTGCTGCTTGATATGATTGTATATGGGCTGACATGTCTCTATGTTGCATGTTTATGCATGGCAGGGTTTGCCTAGTGCTCATTCATGTTTCAACGAGTTGATTTTCCTGTAAAGCATCACTGTGTATGTCTGCCCTAAGTGAAGGTCTGTGTTCAGTGACACTATGTTCATTCGTGTGTGTTATAGGAGCTGAAGGTGGTGTTTCCATGTATTCACTGCTGGTCGGTAAACAAGGGAAATGTAAGCTGTCCTTTGTGTCAACCGTGAATGTCCACTGATCATGGACCCAGGGTTAGAAAGAGCTAGACGCTTTTCTTTAGCTTGCAGCTCTGCCAAACGAAGTTTCAACGTTAGCTCACTCTGTTGGCTTTCAAACTCCGTTTGAAGTTTTGGTCGCTCAAGATCTATGTCAATTTGTTTGCGAGCGAGTTCTGATGGGGTTAAGCTAGCCTGACTACCCCTTGAGCCTACATTGCTAGCAGAATCTTGAGGCCTCATGTCATGTGCATGGTGATCAGATGTGTGACTTGTGTGAGTTCTGTCGGTCTGGTTGCACCACTGCCGGTACGTGCGGCCTAGTGTTTGTTTTAAAGTTCTTAATTTGTCACAGATATTTAACTCATCCTCTTGTAACAGTTGTGAAGCATTCTCTTTTAATTTAAGCAATCGTGATTTCAAGCTATCATATGCTCTCTGAATGCATTCATAATTAATGCTCTTATCTAATAATCTGCATATTACTACTTTGCGAAAGTTAATTTGCTCATTCCAGCATTCTGCAGACCCACCAAAGAAGCTGCAAAGCCCAGTTTTTGGATATGGCATTGAAACATGGTAACTTGTGAGAGCTGGTGTGGTCCCTCTGCCTAACTGAAACATTGATCTAACTCTACCAAACTTTACAGAGTTTTTTTTGTCATCAAACCACAGTACCTTACTAAGGTTCAGCTGTTTTACTGAAAAGTAAAAAAAGTTTGTGGGGCAACTGCATCACCCTAGCACTTACACGCAGATGACTCTGGTAACTCTTGTGATGAAGATGATAATGCCACACCTAGAGCAGCTTTTCAGGCTTGTGTTGAAAGTTTCGACTCTTCGGATGGAGAAAGCGACGATGCTGCTGGTCCATCTGCTCTTGCACACGTTGATGGAGGGCAGTCATCAAATAATCAGTGGGACATACTACAAGTAGAGCAAACATGAACGATCAGATGGTCGAGTGGTATAGAGCATCTGTTTCTGGATCAGTAGACTCAGGGTTCGATTCTGGGTAGTAGGGTGTTACAAACGCCCTCATGTGGCCAAAAACAAAAATACTTTTGATGTATGGTGACCAGTCCAGAAAAAACTCCAGATATGAAGTTTTAGAAAAATTGAACATTGTTTAGGTGTTCCCTTTTCATTTCCATGGCAACAAGCCTACCGATGCAGGGAATTTTTCTATCTCCTTAACCACTTGTGCTAGAAAGTTGGTTGATGGCTCAACTGACACAGAAACATCAAGTTTCTATCTAACTGCAGAGGAACTATATGGATATTGTGCTTAGTTTTTGAGTTATTGTGTTAATTATGTTTCAAAGTCAGGTTTTTGGGTATGCAATATTATTACTAGGGAGGATAAAAGTCATTAAAGTTATGTTTTGTGGGGTAGCGCAAAAACTCTCCCTATTTCTCTTTTTTTTTTTTTAATTTTCATCAAATTTTGCATACTCCTGTAATGTTGCACTTTATCTTAAGCAATCTTGTTTACTTGCTTTGTCGGAATTCTTGCTCTGGCATAAATTGGCAAAATCTGTTCAGTTATGATTGAGATGGCAGCTTTGAACATCGGCTTTTTGTTTTTGGTTTGGTCGAATTCTTTTTAGCAATGAATGGTAGCAATACCGGTACTAGCTTCTAGGTTGGTAGTTTGCTTGTAACAATGTGGATGTCGTCTTGAGTTGGAACAGATTCCAGCAGAAACAAACGGGGATCTCTATGGCGTTTATTCATCATATTATTGCAGATAATTTGTTTACCAAGTAGCACGATGATGATTTTTTAACTTTTAACTCATCAGTATTACACACACCAGCTCGTAATTTATATATATGCAAACCGAACACAAAATTAAAAAAAACTAAGATACTTCTAATCCACCCATAGCTAAAATACTGGTACTATATTGTCATGCAACCAAAGCCATGTTGTTACCTGATTTCGCTCTGTATCATTATGAGGTAACTTAAATAGATGGAGTAATAATATTGCATTTTCAAGTATTGTGTATCGATATCGATTAGTTCAAAAATTGAGTATCGCGCCCATCTCTGTCCACCGGCGGTTCATTAGCCTCAAGTGGAAAAGTTGAATTATTTCAACTCTGCCTTTTGAGGCTTCAGACACAGAAAATTAGCGCTAACACGTTCGGCAAACGCCTTGAGCTTTCTGTGCGACCATAGACTTTCTATTACATAGACTGGAAACTTAGAATTATGCCTTTTTTCTTTCACGCTTCAGTTGTTTTGGATCGACAGCGATGTCTGGCCGATCTCGCACAATAAAAGCTATGCAGCTATAGCCATCTGTGAGCGATTGCAAATGGGCAGCAGGATAAAATCAAAATTATGAAACTCTGTTCAAAAATTTTGCGCTTGAAAAACCCTACACACTTTATAAAAAAGTAATAGTCTAGATAGCACGCAATATGACGGTTTTAAAAGATATGAAGTGCGTATGCATGCAAATTGTGAGTTGCTCATCGCTTCTTCGCAATTTTCTTGAAACTACACCGTTTTCTTTTTTCAGTGGTATTGATTTCAACAGTATATTTTATTAGTGCGATAGGCCTATGATATTATAATTTAAACCCCAAAATTCAAGAATATGTCGCCAGTCTCTGCTGCTTTGATTTATCAAAAGTTTGTTGCGCAATAAAGCAAGCGTTTTTATTATAAGCCAAATTTTGCACGAAAATGAAACGCCTGCAATATTGCTGTTTCTGAAGTAGTCATAATCATTGTAATACTATTAATTATCTCCGCTTATAATAGATAAATATTTATAGGCTCTCATTGTTGGCACAGCAGGTGAGGTATTGCGGAGTGAAGCATATGCTGGGCCGGATTTAGGCATAGGCTAAGCGAGCTAAAGCCTAGAGCCTCGGAGACAATGGGAGGTCTCGTAGAGAATGAGGGGCCTTAGGCCTATCACGAACAGCGAAGACCTTTTTTTGGTCTTCATCGATATTTTCCGTGAAAGTACCACATCTGCGGACATAAAAACCTTTTTTTCGTTTTATCAATTTCTAGTGAAACAAATGGAAATAGCGTAGGGTCTCTCTTTGTCTAAATACGGCCCTGAGCATATAATTTACGCTACAGCAATGATCAGAAAACTATTGGTTCAATAATTATTTATCTCCCCAAGCTTTGTTGTTGCATTTTCGGATATCATTTTCGCGAAGGCTTGACAGAGTTACCAAAGCAAGAAATGAACTTTATAAAAAGCTTGAATATGACAGAAATTTCTTGCAAGTTTGAATTTGTTCTATTCTCACAACGACTAAGTTACCAATGATTTTTTGTCTCTACAATTAAAAATAATAATAAAAAAATGATCACCGTCCTCTTAACTACAAAGTTTATCTATACTGTAAATTCGTGATAGCAGGGCCAATGCCAATCAACATGCTTGCCCCCCAATTAACAAACTTACTCTTTTGAAGGCAGCGGCTTTTGTGCTTAATTTCAAACTTTAGGCCCCCTAAGTCGACTGCTCTGGCGCCAGGTCTGTGTGACAGCATTCGATTCACAGTGCTAAACATATCGTTAAATTGCTAAGCATATCATATGAGTAAATTAGTCCACGCAATATGTTGAAAATCTACAAGTTAGATTTTTTATCTATTTATTTATTTGCATACTTATCCTCCTATCACGAGAAAGAGTCAAGACGCTATACCGTTCAAAATACGTCATGCGATCATGACCGTCCAAAATACGTCAAACCACGAGTACACCTAGTTCTAACCAATTTTTCTTTAGGCATATGTAAGAAGGGAAGTAGGAACAAATTCGTCCCCATTTGCAGCAGTTTTTTCAACACTGCGATAGAGTACAATCGTATTGTCAGTAGGCCTAACTTAATCCCCAGTCTGCACATTATTTCTAAAAGTTAAAGGTTTTTAAATAGAGAAATAAACTTTTTTATAAAGAAAAGCTGTACCGTACGGAAATTAAACAGTTTGCCAAGGCTTATCCTTAACGGAATTTTGTGATAAATGAACAGGTTTGTAAAATCTCTTCGGATATGTGTCACCAAATATACGAAAAAGTCATCGGTGACATTTTAGATTACATAATTCATACGGTTCACCACAACATGAAATATTTCAAGCAAATTTTTCAAAAAAATTCCATACATGCTTAAATTCGCAAAAGAAATCGAAACCTTTTGTATTTACATTGCTGTTAAAAGTTTTCTTAAAAACCCCTACCAAGGGTATTATACAATAAATAAGCTAAAGCTTATTTTTAATTTCAAACCAACGTTTCACCAAAACTCTTAGAATTTTTAAACGTAAATGTAACGTTGCCTTTGCTAAACAATTTTTTGTTTTTGAATAAAACAAAAATTAACGTCATATTTTTTGATCTACTAAACAACATCCATCTGTTTGCAGCTCTGCCACTCCTTTCCCACACACCAGTCATCACAAATACAAACATTATCAGTTAAATTTTAATTGTTATTTTTGTAATTATGCAGTATAACCAGGGTTGCCATCAAATCTAAGTCAAAAATAAGGACAACCAAAAAACGTTTTCAGCACACATTTTTTATTTGAAATATTGGGTTAGGCTAAGTTATTTATTTAGTGCCATATTTTCCCCCAGAAACAATTTTTCCATCAACTGCTTGTTTTTCGATATTACTCCATGCATCTGATAGCAGCTGTAGTTCAAATTTACTTGAACTTGAAACAGAGATTTGACTGCCTTTTCACAAAGCTTGTTTCTTTCATCGGTCCATTGAGCCAATGCAAGAGAAAACACCCTTTCCACAAAGGCGTCACTGAATGGAAGAGAAAAAACGATGCTGACCACTTTGTAAAGGAGCGGAAAGGAGTCATTTCCATCAAAAATTTTCATCCACTTGGTTTCGGCTTCATTCTTGTAGAACTTGTCATCCGGAATATTCTTGAGAAGATCATTCAGAGCCAAAACCTCATCAAATAGCTCATCTTTGATTGCCATTTGTGGATCAACTTGCTTCGCTAACTCTTTAAAGGGGCAATAAAGTCAGAATCGTTGTTTATTTTATAAAGCAAATTGTTAGGGAAAAATTTTTGAAATTTTTTTGCGTTGACCCGATGCATGTTAATTGCGTAATTTCGAAGATATTGAATTTTAAAAATTTGAGAGTCCTCTGAGAATATGACGTCATCCATTTTCGCAACATACTAAAAGTCACGTGATATCATCTAAGAGCAGATTGCAAGAAGCAGCTGCTTATGGCCGAAAATGAATCAACAATGTGGGCAGATAAAACGCTAGCGTTAGCCTTTGGGCTGACCCGTAGCAGCGTTTGAGCTGGAGCCTATGTATCTGGAATGTGCCAACGTAGCCACACAATTTTTGGAGACCTAGGCTGTCAACATATTCCGTTATAAATCAAGAAAGAACAATAGCCTAACTGAAAGCAATGATTTTATTTGAAGAAGTCTTCAATGAATATGAGTATTGTAAATGCTGTTCCAAATCATCAAGCGTGCATTCCTTCCTGTGAGTCAGCTGCAAATTTACACAGCATCCCTAAATGATGCAATCATTGTTTCCACATCCTGTTGCTCGTCGTCGTCGTTTGGCGGGGCATCTCTTCCAAGACAGATGAAAGGACCAAGGCTGAGGGTTTATCCTTTTACCACCCTGGCCACCAAACTGCTTGGGTCAGATGCTGACTGTAAGGGACTTCAGCCAGCATCTTGTTTCGTCATCCAAAACCATTAGACCAAACATACCTCGGGGTGCTCGATGTATGGGACACTGTGAGATGATGTGATCTGCGGTTTGTTCACTGGCACCACACTCACAATTCGCTAGAGGAGCGAGACCCCATTTGTACATGGACGAACAGAAACGTCCAACACCAGAACGCAGACGGTTGAGCTTGACCCAGGCTGCCCTGGGCAGACCCATACTCAAGGGTCTGGAGCTAGCCTTGGGAATGAAAGCGTGGAGTGACAATGCGTTGGCAGAGTACTCCATGTCCCATTTCGTGTTCGTCCACTCGGCTGCACGGACGTCCATCTCAGAAAGACTGTCTAGTAATTTCCGAGCAGCAGGTACAAATGAGCGTCTAGATTTCAATCTCTCCTTACATACGTCCTGTGACTCATGAAACTGGCCATGTAAAATGTGGTCAGGGTTCAGGGAGCTGCGGTTGGCTAGGGAGAGTGTCGCTCCTTGGCGGCGAAGCTCAGCTGGCTGGATGCCTGAAAGAACCGCAAGGTAGACCGATGGAGTGGGACGCAGGCACCCAGTGACAATGCGCAAGGCGTCATTTAATACACTGTCGATAAGCCGTATGTGCACGCTGCGGCACCAGACTGGTGCGCAGTACTCGGCAGTCGAGTAGACCAGAGACAGGGCAGCTGTGCGTAATGTCTTAGCGCTAGCACCCCAACCTGTTCCAGCAAGTCGCCTCAACAGTGAGACGCAAGCACATAACTTCTTGCGCAATGCTTCCAGGTGAGGACGATACGTGAGCGATCTGTCCAGTTTGACCCCAAGATAAGTGGGAACTGGACAGAAAGGTAAGGTCTTACCGATGTTACAAACCTTAAGCTCACGCTTAGCCTCTCGATTGTGGAGGTGAAAGGCCGCCGTCACCGTTTTAGTGTGGCTAAGCTTCAATCGCCAGGTCTGGAGATATTCCGAGAGTGTAGTCATGTCCTGGCTTGAGAGTCCTTTCCAACTCCTTCCATTCTCCAGATGTATGAAGTATCGCCAGGTCGTCGGCATAGGCGAACTTCTTGGAGGTTATGGAGGGGATATCATATGTATAGATGTTGAAAAGGAGGGGGGCCAGGACCGATCCCTGGGGGACGCCATTTCTCAGGCGTCGTAACCTGCTAGGCTTGCTGTCGCCAGTTGTAAGGGTGAAGCTTCTGTTGCGGATCAGCTCCATAATCATACGAACCATGTGCTTGTCCGGCAGAAGCCGCAACAGCTTGCAGGTGAGGCCACGGTGCCAGACAGTGTCATAGGCAGCTGTCAGGTCGATAAAGACGGCACCGGCCTTCTTTTTCGCTTCAAATGCATTCTCAATGCTTTGCGTGAGCAAAGTGACTTGATCCACGGTGGATCTTCCGCGTCGAAAACCCGCCTGTTCCCGTGGGAGCAGAGGGTCAATAAGAGGTTCGACGCGGGCGTAGATAAGTCGCTCGAGAATCTTGTAGGGAACACAGAGCAAGGAGATCGGACGATAGCTCTTTGGGTCCTCCACAGGTTTCGAAGGCTTTGGGACCGCTACTACTAGCGCTCTTCTCCAGATCTTAGGAATTTTGAGGTGGTGCAGGCAGGAAGATAGGAAGCCACGTAGCCAAGATTTTAAGCCGGCTCCAGCATGGATTATCAGCTCCGGACAAATGGAATCAGGTCCAGGAGCTTTGCCTGGTTTTAAATGTTGGAGGGCAGCAGCGAACTCCCGATGGGAAAAACTCCCGGAGACATTCGCAGGATGTAATGGATCAGCCCTCCAAAGGTCAGACACTTCCTGTAAAACGAGCCGAGATGAGCGTCGATTCACACCTTTGTATTTCCCGTTTTTAACCAGCTGAGAAGCAATAGCATCAGCTGAAACGGGACATTGACGAGGGGATTGTCGTGACCTACCAGTCAAGTTGTTTATAGTATTCCATGCCAGCCGGCTGGAGTGCGAAAAGTCAATGTTGCGGACCGTCTCTGACCAGCGATTTCTCCGCTTCCCGTCGAGCCTTGTGAGTAGGGCTGTGGCAGCCCTATCCGAATCAGGGCCCCCAGGTGACTGCAGGAAATGCTGATAGAGGTCTTCACACTCCGCATCCCAGCAAGGTATGTGGTTTGATCGTCGACCACGAGGGATGCATTTCTTCGCCGCAGTGCTTATTACCTTGCAAAAGCACTGGTAAACCTGATCGATGTTTTGAGATTCAGGTGGCGGTATACTCTTGGCCAGTTTGTTGGTTAGGTTAGAATAGTGGTCCCACTTGGCCTTGCGGAAGTTCCATCGCTTTACAGGCTTGCTCGGTTTTGGATGAGCAAGTTTGGGTGGACATATAAGCGAGGGTCGGTGTTGTGACCTTGGGAACTTTCCTAAGATACGTCTGTCTGGTAAGCGACTGTCCAAATCGACACTGGCAAATGCAAGATCTGGGTGAGTGTCTGTTTTCCAGCGGCCAGAGTGGAAACTGGCGGCCTCCTTGGGGCTATATAGCAGGGTGAAGTTGTTGGCACTGGCCCAGCCAGCCAGGCATTCACCATCTGGATTGTTATTATTATAGCCCCAGTCAACATGGTGGCAGTTGAAGTCGCCAGCATAGAGGCAGGGATGGGGGAATGCTGGAAGATCAGATGCTTGCATCCGTGTTGGAGGGGGTTTGTAGACATTGACTATTTTATAGTTATCAACATCCACGCACACCCACTCGATCTCCGATGTTGGTGGGGACTGGTCGATTAGGATCCACTTCAGACGCTCATGGACAAACGTAGCAAGACCATGCTTCCTGCTCAAGGAAAACCCAGCTAGATGGTAGCTCGGAAGATCTAACCTTTCTACCGAGGTGCAATGGGTTTCCTGTAAGAGGATGACGAGTGCCTCACACTGTAACACAAGATGATGCAACACGCTCATCTTGCTTGCAGTGAAGCCTTCGATGTTCAGTTGGAGAATGCTGGGCCTTTGGAACTTGTTGACGGTGCGCCGAAGATGCGCATCGCCCCGTCCTGAAAAGGACGTTTGCCGCTGCCCAGCTTGAACATCGTTAGGTGTCTCGCCGTTAAGGCAGATTCGGTTTCTGTCAGCCAGATTAAATAGCGTAGACAGAGTAACGCTCCGGGCTACGGGAAAGCATCTGCCATCCGGAGCAATCCTGTAGCTGCATGCTTTGCAATGGGTTACCTCGGACTCTTGACACAAGCATCACAGGCTGCAGTTTTGTCCTCTTCTGGGTTAAGTGGTTTTAATAAAGTGTTGTTTGGAATAAATATCTAATTTTTGCATGGTTGTATCATTTTGTCCAGCAAAGACTCCTTGGGTTTCAGAGTTTGAAAATGGAAGTTTCAAATAAAAGTGAAATTTATAGAAAAATTTTATTAGCAAACCTGCATGAAAGCTGAAAAATAATATATGAATAAATGTATACCGTAATTAATGAAGAGATCATCATGAATATTGCTTACCGGTACACTAGTATAGGAAACAGTAGGCTATGATGTCTCTGTGATAAACTAATAAATTAAAAAACAACATTTTACAAATTTAGCCAGAACTTAAAACAGCATAGGCCTAGGCTTATCAATAATAGCTACAAAAAATCAATCATAACAAAATGTAGACTATGCTAGCCCATTTATCTGTTCATGCCTAACATATCCAACTCAAACAGAAATAAATTCCTTCCTAAAAATATGCTTTTCTGGCTAAATGAATAAAGTTTTGTCTAGTCTAAGGTCCAATCAAAATTTTGCATTCAAAATAAATTATCTGCAAACCCAGTCACTGTTTGAGAAAACTCCCCTCAGGCAGGGTGTACCAGTGTACTTTGATCAGGGTAGAAAAGAAGGATGGTGCTATTGTCCAAAACATGTAAATATGGACCAAAATTCCTTTTTAAACTTTGCAGTTTGGAAGTTTCAGTTTTATTCGTCTATCAACCAAGAGGTATTGGTTGAGAGAGCCTACGCCATTTAGAGTGTGCTGGAGGTACAGTAATAGTCTATCCTGTAGTACGGTACTTCGGTGCTTTACTTGATAAGGCTAGCTAGCTAGACCAAACGACCATGGTTACCATAGTGATGAAAAACAAAATGGCCGCCGAAACTAACTCCTCAGAGGACTATCCATTCCATGGAGGTTGGAAAGCTTCAATAACTTTGAAAGAAGGCGTTTCTGGATGTAAATCAAACACCATGCCAAAACGAAATTTTTTTAAAGTTTTTCAAGCCAAAGTGAAAGTTTGGGGTTTATTGCCCCTTTAACTTCCTCGTACTCAATCGTCTGAGCTCTTAGCAGGGTCCATTTAATGCACCTCAGATGCTTCTCTAATCGATACCACTTACTAATGTATTCCAACGTGATGGTGTAAAATTCTTGAAAGCGTGATTTAAGAAGATTAGCATTCTCTTCATCGATTGTCTTCAACAGATCAGCTGTGGATGCTCCGAAAAATTCTGAAGACTGGCGCTGCAGAATTTTGCATCCAAGCGAGTCAATTATCTCAGCCAGCTCAGGAAAAAGTGCATTTGTCTTCTGCAGAAGCAATATTGGTTTCTTGAAAAGCTGGAGAGCACTGTGGAGAAATGTCACGATGACCAGTGACGTTTCAGATTTAAAAAATGTCTCTAAAATACGAGGGGTTCTTTTTAGCGAAAGAAAATGCGCTTGGAGTGGTTCCCATAGTTTGATCATACGCTCAAGCACAGCATCCAAAGTGAGCCATCGAGTAGGCGTGTGGGTCGGCAGAGTTAAATAGTTTGTATTTAGTTGTTCACAAAATTGTTTGAGGCTATTCGTCCTACCCGTTTGGCTTTTGAAGTGGCTGCCAATCTTTAACACAATTGTTTCAATGTCAGTTGTAAGACGTTCTGCTCCCTTCTCTGCGGCATTATGCAAAATATGGGCAGGGCAGCCAACTGGAATCAGGCAAATTTTTTGCTCTCTAAGGTGATAAAACACATTGTTCCCCCCCCCCCCTGGTTAGAGCTTCCAAAGTTTACCGGTGCATTATCAGCACAAAATGATGTCAACTGTTGTAAGTCCAGCTCATTCTCTTCGATGCTCAAAAGAATAAAATTCATGATTTGCTCTACGGTCTCACCTGGCATCGATTGTAGATCAAGAAAACGTACGTTAACTCCTGTTTTGGGACTAAACAACCTGATCACCAGCGCAAATAGTTTAACTTCTTTGTGATTGGAGGCATCAACTGAGATTGAAAAGGGCTGGGTACCAAGGTCAGATAGCATTTTTGTTTGCGCGTAGGGAGCAAGAACACCAGTAATAATGCTCGTTATCTTCGTTCTGGCGGAAGCAAACTTCTTAGCAACCTCTGAATCGGGAAAAATTGCTTTGAATAATTGAGACGTGCAGTGATTGGAATTAAATGATTGATGATGTTTGACAGTGTGGTATGCCCACGTACCCTCAGCAGCAGCAGCAGCCTTATAATCTATGGTTGTTGGCCGAGATGGCCTTGTGCAAAAACTTTCCATGGATTGATTTGAATCAAGCATTCGAGCACATTTTTTATGCTTTTTGGTAGCATTGTGAGCAGAAATAGCTGTCTTTCCTATTGCTTCCAAATTAATTTCACAGTCACACACGTTGCAGTGCGCGAAGTGAATGCACTTTAAACTTCGTTTGATGTTGATTGATTTCTTCATCTTTATCCTCCTATCACGAGAAAGCGACGGAGGCGCTATGCGTAGGACGAATCCAGACTCGCTTAGGAGTTGCCTTTGTTTCCAAGTTTTCCGCTTGAATTTTCTTCTGACTTCTTTAATTTCTATGTTCTTAAATTCTTTCTCAAAGTCATCACGAAAACTGTTTTTACCCTTGCTCATTGTCTTGTCCTAGCTTAAATCTTGAAATTTCAAGGGAAAAATCTAAAAATATGGCATTAGACAACTGACAGCCTGTTAGTATATCTCAATTTTTTAGCTGACTGCTTCTTTTCAAACATGTAGGCTAGCCATTCGCTGCACACATTCGTAACGACTTATGGCCTAACTTATCAAACAGAATCAGCCACTATAGTCATCACATTAATTGTATTTACAAATTTGACATTCGTGTACAACTTGCCATGAATAGGCTAAGCAAAAAGGGCTAGGCTGGGCTACTACTGCAGAAAATGCGGCTTTGACGAACACGCTTGTAGTGTTGCCATTTTAAAATCACAAGGACAAGGCGATCCATATACATTTTACACCATTGTTACGCAACAGTATCGCAACAATCTTGCACGAACTTGTGTGTGCATACTGTTGTGAACGCATGCCCGCCGCGCAACATTTAGCATCGCCATCTGACTGCTATTGTAGCAATAGTTTCTGACATTTACGCTGAAAATAAGACAAAATAAGGACACATGTCCGAAATAAGTACATTCCTTAGAAATAAGTACAAGGAATTTTTCTAAGGCACGCACCTCCCAAAAAAGGACAAATCTTAGAAATAAGGACGGTATGGCAACCCTGAGTATAACGCATTGTTTTATAGAGCTTATTCAGCACTGGCGAATTAAGTATACAGAACAGATCGAACGTGCGAGAAAAAAGGCTCCGTCTGGGAGCAAAGTTTGTTTCTTCTATTATACACGCCTTTTTCTTGCGCTGAGTTTCCAGTCTATATAATAGAAAGTCAATGGTGTGACATACCTGCCTGGATCTTGCCTCTTTCCGCTAACACCACGCTAACGTCGTCTGTGTAAACCGGGCTTAAGTTTTTAGTAAATGCGAATTTGCCCAAATATTCATATTGGCAAAAAATTTGCCCAAAGATTTAAGGGGGTTTAGAGAAAGTTTGATTCAATTTTTGCCTCAAAGTTGAGTTTCCAGAGCACAAAATTTTTGTTTAACGCCAAAATGTTGAATATTTTGATTCAGATTCGGCCGAAAATCACTATTTCAGTAGGTAAGCTTGAAGAAATCTTAAAAAGTTTTGTCCGAAATTTCTCATTTTTCTCAAATTTCGCACCTTAAAAGGAACAGTGTTTGTAGCATTTTACTCATAAAAAAGCTTAAAGAACAGCTTAGAAGTTCTATCTGCTTGAAATTTCAAAAGTTCTTCATTTTGAAGCACAGCTAAAACTTAAGTTCCAAATGCATATTTCGACTAACAAGTCTCGTCAGCCTTGCTACGCACAGCCAATCCAGGCTAAACTCATTCCAGACTGTAAAGACTCTTTTTTTGCATTGCTTTACCTGTACATCTCGACTTCATCTCTTTTCTAGGTTGTGCCCTATTTTTAGCAGGTTGTTTGGTCTCCACACTGGCCCCAAACAACGATACCCAGTGAAAAAGCCTGAAACTACTAACCCACAACTAAGTTACCGGTAGCCTAACTAGCCCACATCACTAAAAACCCCATGGCAACCCACTCATTTGCAGCTGCAGACGCGTTTCGACCTTATTATGGTCTCATTAGTGCAGCATACCTCCCACCTTCCTGGAAAAGAATTTCTAACCTTGCAAATTTCTCATCTGCTTTTGAATAGTTGTGATAAAATAAACCTTCAAAGTTATATATTTTTTAGTTTTTGCATATCTTCCTATCACGAGAAAGCGTTCATAGTGCGATACCAAGCTCGGTTAAGAGTTGCCGGCCACCTGTCTACCACACCAAGATAAAGGAATCCCGCTAAGTGCCCTTCCCAACGGCACAAGTAAGCTTGCCTGTTTGTTCTCCACACTGCCCCTTTAATGCTGAACGTCAAGCAGGGAGGCTATCAATACCAATCATTTTGAAGTCATTGATTTGATCCGACTCGGAATCAAACCAGAGTTTAACAGCACCTGAGGCGGACGCTCTTACCACTCGGCCATTTGAGCTGTTAATATTGACAAAAAAGTTATCCAGAATATTTAATTCTTGTTATGGCTTCCCGAAAAGGGAAGCCATATTGTTTTTGTTTGGCCATTTGTGCACTTTTTGACACTTCCAGCAGCTGTAGCTGCTAAACCACTGTTCCAATTCAAAAGTGACTTAGAGTTCAAATGTGTGTCCCACCTAGGTCTACACCTTGGTCGCCCTAACTTTCCCCGACAGCCCCCCACTTTCTAGAAAAAAAATATTTTGTTTCCGAAAAATTCTTTTTTTTTTTTTTTTTTATGGCTTCCCGAAAAGGGAAGCCATGTTGTTTTTGTTTGGCCATTTGTGCACTTTTTGACACTTCCAGCAGCTGTAGCTGCTAAACTACTGTTCCAATTCAAAAGTGACCTAGAGTTCAAATGTGTGTCCCACCTAGGTCTACACCTTGGTCGCCCTAACTTTCCCCGGCAGCCCCCCACTTTCTAGATAAAAAATATTTTGTTTCCGAAAAATTCTTTTTTTTTTTTTTTTTTTTTTCTTTTTTTTTTTTTCAACACCAAATTTTGTGCAGCCTAAGGCTTTTGAACCGCTGATGCTAGAGACTTGAAATTTTCAGGGATGGTAGATCTTATTGGGAACTCGTACCTAACAACTTTTGGGGGGTGGCGGTCGTCAGGTTAAAGGTCAAAGGTCAAAAAACCAAATTTACCAAAACCTAATATCTTTTGAATGACTGCAGGTAGGACCTTCAATATTTCACAGTATATGCATATTAATGTAGGGAATAATTATATGCACAACAATGACCTGTTCGTGACGTCACTTAGGGTCAAAGGTCAAATCAACGAATCTTAACAGATTTTTGTGCAGCCTAAGGCTTTTGAACCGCTGATGCTAGAGACTTGAAATTCCCAGGGATGATAGACCTCCATGTGAACTTGTGCCTAACAACTTTTGGGGGGTGGCGGTCATAAGGTTAAAGGTCAAACGTCAATCAAATAAAATGATCAAAAATCTGATCAAACGCTAATAACTTGTGAATGGCAACTGGTAGGACCTTCAAGTTTACGGAGCAGATGCATCTCAACGAGGGTACAAAAGCACCAACAGTGATTAGTTTTGCGTGACGTTACTTGGGGTCAAAGGTCAAATACGCAAATATGTCGTTTGGCAAATAACTATTGATGGAAAACACATAGGAACTTGAAATTATTAGGGTTGGTGTGTCTTGATATGTCCTTGCAGTGTACCAACTATAAACGTTCTATGTCACGTGACTCGGGGTCAAAGGTCAAAAAAACCGAAAAGTGTTGCCAATCTTGCGCAGCCTAAGGCTTTTGAACCGCTGATGCTAGAGACTTGAAATGTTCAGGAATGGTAGATCCTATTGGGAACTTGTGCCTAACAACTTTTGGGGGGTGGCGGTCGTCAGGTTAAAGGTCAAAGGTCAAAAAACCAAATTTACCAAAACCTAATAACTTTTGAATGACTGCAGGTAGGACATTTACATTTTTACCGTATATGCATATCAATGTGGGGAACAAAAACATGCGCAATAATGATCTGTTTGTGACGTCACTTAGGGTCAAAGGTCAATTGAACAAACCTCAGCAGTTTCTTGTGCAGCCCAAGGCTTTTGAACCGCTGGTGCTAGATACTTGAAATTCCCAGGGATGATAGACCTCCATGTGAACTTGTGCCTAACAGCTTTTGGGGGGTGGCGGTCAACAGGTCAAAGGTCAAACGTCAATCAATTAAATTGACAAATAGTCTGATCAAACGCTAATAACTTGTGAATGGCAACTGGTAGGACCTTCAAATTTACGGAGCAGATGCATCTTAACGAGGGTACAAAAGCACCAGCAATGATTAGTTTTGCGTGACGTCACTTGGGGTCAAAGGTGAAATATGCAAATATGTCGTTTGGCGTATAACTATTGATTGAAAACACATAAGAACTTGAAATTATTAGGGTTGGTGTGTCTTGATATGTTCTTGCAGTGTACCAACTATGAACGCTCTATGTCACGTGACTCGGGATCAAAGGTCAAAAAACCGATAAATGTTGCCAATCTTGCACAGTCTAGGGCATTTGAACCGCTGATGCTAGAGGCTTGAAATGTTCAGGGATGATAGACCTCGACGTAAACTTGTGTCTCACAACTTATGTGGGGTGGATGTCAAGTGGTTTCGAATCAAAGGTCAATAATAGGAAAATGTTCACAAGCTCATAACTGTTAAATGGCAAAGCTAGGACCTTCAAATTATCGGAGGATATTAACCTCATTGTGAGTAACAAAAAAATCAATACAATCAAGGGTTACTCCAGAGCACCTGATTTGGAGAAAAACGTGAAATTTCGGAAACCTCATAAAATTCAAGCAATTTTTTTTAATCCGTTAGAGGGCAGTAGGGTAACATGTTTTTCAGCTATTTTAGCTTCAAACTTTTTCATTCGTGAGTGAGCCGTATGAGTTTGTGGTTAAAGTGACGTTTTAAGCGGCAATAAGGAGCACATGGGAATTGGCCAAGTGGTTGGTGCATTGGACTCATGACTTAGCTTTGCGGATTCCTCGCATTGAAACTGTGTTCACATAGGGCGAAGAGTTTGTTAAAATAATTGCTAGCATAGTTCGCTATCACATCATCAAGCTTGTGATTTTGCGAAGTTTGTTGTAATCAGCACTTGTTTGCTTTATTTCATTCACGCCTTACGTATTAGAGTAACTGGACAAAATCAACACTGTTTGGCTGTACCTTGATCAGTGTCAAAGTGTTCGTTCAAGTAGTCACAGCCCTTTTACTTAATGCGAGCAATGTTGGTTTATCAGTTGCTTTACTTTTTAAGTTGCTGGAAAGTTGCCATGAATAAGTATGTATTGAATTGTAACTTCTAAGTTTCAACTTATCAGCAAGTGGTCCCTTATTGACTTCAATTGATTTATCTGCAATACCTTGAGCGAAGTCTTATGCGAAATATTGCAGCCTTTAGTTTTTGCGCAGATTGTTAAGCAGTGTAATCGCTGCTTTAAAAGTGAGTTTTATGCCGCGATTTGTTGCCCTTAGAGTCGAACACAAGCTCGATGATTTGATTTCGTTTTGTGTGAATGCACTCGTCCTTGCAGCTGCACAAATCCTTCAAGAATCATGGCGTTTTTTGTTCGAATTTACTGCAAGACTTGCCAACTCGCTTCAAAAGTCAGACAAACAAGATGATTTTGCTGCTGACTTGTGTAGCATTGTGCCGGCCCATTAGCTCAGTTGCTAAGCCCACCCTATCGGTGCGGGAGTTGTGAGGTTCGATTGCCGGGTCGGCCAAATCGTCACAGTGTCGCCAACGGCTCGCCACCGTTGCGACGTTTGTTCGAAGCTGTGTGGCCCAAGCGCTGGGCCGCGGAGGTGGGCTCCGCCACTCGTTACACGCTTGGGCGTAATATGGCGACTATAATGAAGATTTGATTTTTTGTGCAGCATTATCACTGTACACGTGAAGAAATTTAAGGATAATAGGTTTATTGAGATTTCGATGATTGTATTACAGAAATGTAAAAAGTCGTTACAATATTATTAAGTTTATGGAGCACAGGCTGCAGGAAATTAAACTTACTACATGTGTGATAATGCCCACCTATACTTTGCACGGATTTGTTGTTTTATCAAGTTGCAAAAGCGAAGTCACTCTGCTGTTCCCTTAGACGTTTGGGTCCGTAGTAAGCTTGATCGGGAAGCCATAAGCGGGTGCTTGCAGCTGCCATTTAGTTTTTATGGCTTCCCGAAAAGGGAAGCCATATTACTTTTGTTTGGCCATTTGTGCACTTTTTGACACTTCCAGCAGCTGTAGCTGCTAAACTACTGTTCCAATTCAAAAGTGACCTAGAGTTCAAATGTGTGTCCCACCTAGGTCTACACCTTGGTCGCCCTAACTTTCCCCGGCAGCCCCCCACTTTCTAGATAAAAAATATTTTGTTTCCGAAAAATTCTTTTTTTTTTTTTTTTTTTTCAACACCAAATTTTGTGCAGCCTAAGGCTTTTGAACCGCTGATGCTGGAGACTTGAAATTTTCAGGGATGGTAGATCTTATTGGGAACTTGTGCCTAACAACTTTTGGGGGTGGCGGTCGTCAGGTTAAAGGTCAAAGGTCAAAAAAACAAATTTACCAAAACCTAATAACTTTTGAATGACTACAGGTAGGACCTTCAAATTTTCACAGTATATGCATATTAATGTGGGGAATAATTATATGCATAACAATGACCTGTTCGTGACGTCACTTAGGGTCAAAGGTCAAATCAACGAATCTTAACAGATTTTTGTGCAGCCTAAGGCTTTTGAACCGCTGATGCTAGAGACTTGAAATTCCCAGGGATGATAGACCTCCATGTGAACTTGTGCCTAACAACTTTTGGGGGGTGGCGGTCATAAGGTTAAAGGTCAAACGTCAATCAAATAAAATGATCAAAAATCTGATCAAACGCTAATAACTTGTGAATGGCAACTGGTAGGACCTTCAAGTTTACGGAGCAGATGCATCTCAACGAGGGTACAAAAGCACCAACTGTGATTAGTTTTGCGTGACGTCACTTGGGGTCAAAGGTCAAATACGCAAATAAGTCGTTTGGCGTATAACTATTGATGGAAAACACATAGGAACTTGAAATGTATAGGGTTGGTGTGTCTTGATATGTCCTTGCAGTGTACCAACTATAAACGTTGTATGTCACGTGACTCGGGGTCAAAGGTCAAAAAAATCGGCAAGTGTTGCCAATCTTGCGCAGTTTAAGGCTTTTGAACCGCTGATGCTAGAGACTTGAAATGTTCAGGGATGGTAGATTCTATTGGGAACTTGTGCCTAACAACTTTTGGGGGTTAGCGGTCGTCAGGTCAAAGGTCAAAAAACCAAATTTACCAAAACCTAATATCTTTTGAATGACTACAGGTAGGACCTTTACATTTTCACAGTATATGCATATCAATGTGGGGAACAAAAATATGCACAACAATGACTTGATCGTGACGTCACCTAGGGTCAAAGGTCAAATCAACGAACCTCAGCAGTTTTTTGTGCATTTGAAGGCTTTTGAACCGCTGGTGCTAGATACTTGAAATCCCCAGGGATGATAGGCCTCTATGTGATCTTGTGCCTAACAACTTTTGGGGGGTGGCAGTCAACAGGTCAAAGGTCAAACGTCAATCACTTATATTGACAAATAGTCTGATCAAACGCTAATAACTTGTGAATGGCAACTGGTAGGATCTTCAAATTTACGGAGCAGATGCATCTCAACGAGAGTACAAAAACACCAGCAATGATTGGTTTTGCGTGACGTCACTTGGGGTCAAAGGTGAAATACGCAAATATGTCGTTTGACGTTTAACTATTCAATCAAAACACATAAGAACTTGAATTTGATAGGATTGGTGTGTCTTGATATGTTCTTGCAGTGTACCAACCATGAACGCTCTATGTCACGTGACTCGGGATCAAAGGTCAAAAAACCGATAAATGTTGCCAATCTTGCGCAGTCTAGGGCATTTGAATCGCTGATGCTAGAGGCTTGAAATGTTCAGGGATGATAGACCTCGACGTAAACTTGGGTCTCACAACTTGCGGGGGTGGCAGTCAAGTGGTTTGGGGTCAAAAGTCAATAATAAGAAAATGTTTCGAAGCTCATAACTGTTAAATGACAACAGCTAGGACCTTCAAATTATCGGAGGATATTTATCTCAATGTGGGTAAAATATCAATATAATGAAGGGTTACTCCAGAGCGCCTGACTTGGAGTCAAACGTAAAAAACGTGAAATTTCAGAAAACCTCATGAAAGTCAAGCAAATTTATGTAATCCGTTAGAGGGCAGTAGGGTAACATGTTTTTGAGCTATTTTGGCTTAAACTTTTTCATTCGTGAGTGAGCCGTATGAGTTTGTGGTTAAAGTGACGTTTTAATCAGCAATAAGGGGCACATGGGAATTGGCCAAGTGGTTGGTGCATTGGACTCATGACTTAGCTTTGTGGATTCCTCGCATTGAAACTGTGTTCGCATTGCGGCGAAGAGTTTGTTAGAGTAATAGCTAGCATAATCCGCTATCAGATTATCAAGCTTGTGGTTTTGCGAAATTGGTTGTAATTGCCGTGTTTCCCCGTCAATAAGACCTAGACGCAAAATAAAACCTAGCGTGATTTTTGAGGATGATTTTAATGTAAGCCCTACCCTTAAAATAAGCCCTAGTTGAGAGCGGCAGAAAGACGAAAAAGTCAAAGATTCTTTTTTTATATTTATTCAAACTGCTTTAATGCGGTGTATGCCATCCTTTTCAAAAAATTCTTGAATAAATTGTTGTTAATGAGTTTCTGAATAAAAAACATGTTAATGGCAAGTAAATGTAGATCTTTTTTCGTAATTTCTGTTTATTTAAAATCTCGTAATTTTTACTTTGCAACTTCATTTTTTGATATATCAAAATAATACATCCCATTTTATGCCGCGATTTCTTGGCCCTTAGAATCGAACACAAGCTCCATGATTTAATTTCGTTTTGTGTGAATGCAGTCGTCCTTGCAGCTGCACAAATCCTTCAAGAATCATGGCGTTTATTGTTTGAATTTACTGCAAGATTTGCCAGCTTGTTGGAAATGTCAGACAAACAAGATGATTTTGCTGCAGACTTGTGTAGCATTGTGCCGGCCGATTAGCTCAGTTGCTAAGCCCACCCTATCGGTGCGGGAGGTGTGAGGTTCAATTGCGTGGTCGGCCAAATCGTCACAGTGTCGCCAACGGCTCGCCACCGTTGCGACGTTTGTTCGGAGTTGTGCAGCCCAAGCGCTGCGCCGCGTAGGTGGGCTCCGCCACTCGTTACACGCTTGGGCGTAATATGGCGAGTATAATGAAGATTTGATTTTTTGTGCAGCATCATCACTGTACACGTGAAGAAATTTAAGGATAATAGTTTTATTGAGATTTCGATGACTGTATTACAGAAATGCAAAAAGTCGTTACAATATTATTAAGTTTATGGAGCACAGGCTGCAGGAAATTAAACTTACTTCATGTGTGATAATGCCCACCTATACTTTGCAGGGATTTGTTGTTTTTTTAAGTTGTAAAAGCGAAGTCGCTGTGCTGTTCCCTTAGACGTTTGGGTCCCTAGTAAGCTTGATCGGGAAGCCATAAGCGGGTGCTTGCAGCTGCCATCTAGTTTTTTTTTTTTTTTCTTTTTTTTTTTTTTTTTTTCAACACCAAATTTTGTGCAGCCTAAGGCTTTTGAACCGCTAATGCTGGAGACTTGAAATTTTCAGGGATGGTAGATCTTATTGGGAGCTTGTGCCTAACAACTTTTGGGGGGTGGCGGTCGTCAGGTTAAAGGTCAAAGGTCAAAAAACCAAATTTACCAAAACCTAATAACTTTTGAATGACTACAGGTAGGACCTTCAAATTTTCACAGTATATGCATATTAATGTGAGGAATAATTATATGCATAACAATGACCTGTTCGTGACGTCACTTAGGGTCAAAGGTCAAATCAACGAACCTCAACAGATTTTTGTGCAGCCTAAGGCTTTTAAACCGCTGATGCTAGAGACTTGAAATTCCCAGGGATGATAGACCTCCATGTGAACTTGTGCCTAACAACTTTTGGGGGGTGGCGGTCATAAGGTTAAAGGTCAAACGTCAATCAAACAAAATGATCAAAAATCTGATCAAACGCTAATAACTTGTGAATGGCAACTGGTAGGACCTTCAAGTTTACGGAGCAGATGCATCTTAACCAGGGTACAAAAGCACCAACAGTGATTAGTTTTGCGTGACGTTACTTGGGGTCAAAGGTCAAATAAGCAAATATGTCGTTTGGCAAATAACTGTTGATGGAAAACACATAGGAACTTGAAATTAATAGGGTTGGTGTGTCTTGATATGTCCTTGCAGTGTACCAACTATAAACGTTCTATGTCACGTGACTCGGGGTCAAAGGTCAAAAAAACCGGGAAGTGTTGCCAATCTTGCGCAGCCTAAGGTTTTTGAACCGCTGATGCTAGAGACTTGAAATGTTCAGGGATGGTAGATCCTATTGGGAACTTGTGCCTAACAACTTTTGGGGGGTGGCGGTCGTCAGGTTAAAGGTCAAAGGTCAAAAAACCAAATTTACCAAAACCTAATATCTTTTGAATGACTACAGGTAGGACCTTTGCATTTTTACAGTATATGCATATCAATGTGGGGAACAAAAATATGCACAAAAATGACCTGTTCGTGACGTCACTTAGGGTCAAAGGTCAAATCAACGAACCTCAGTAGTTTTTTGTGCATTTGAAGGTTTTTGAACCGCTGATGCTAGATACTTGAAATTCCCAGGGATGATAGACCTCCATGTGATCTTGTGACTGACAACTTTTGGGGGGTGGCGGTCAACAGGTCAAAGGTCAAACGTCAATCAATTAAATTGACAAATAGTTTGATCAAATGCTAATAACTTGTGAATGGCAACTGGTAGGACCTTCAAATTTACAGAGCAGATGCATCTCAACGAGAGCACAAAAATACCAGCAATGATTAGTTTTGCGTGACGTTACTTGGGGTCAAAGGTGAAATACGCAAATATGTCGTTTGGCGTATAACTATTCATTCAAAACACATAAGAACTTGAATTTGATAGGATTGGTGTGTCTTGATATGTCCTTGCAGTGTACCAACCATGAACGCTCTATGTCACGTGACTCGGGATCAAAGGTCAAAAAACCGATAAATGTTGCCAATCTTGCGCAGTCTAGGGCATTTGAATCGCTGATGCTAGAGGCTTGAAATGTTCAGGGATGATAGACCTCGACGTAAACTTGGGTCTCACAACTTGTGGGGGTGGCAGTCAAGTGGTTTGGGGTCAAAAGTCAATAATAAGAAAATGTTTCGAAGCTCATAACTGTTAAATGACAACAGCTAGGACCTTCAAATTATCGGAGGATATTTATCTCAATGTGGGTAAAATATCAATATAATGAAGGGTTACTCCAGAGCGCCTGACTTGGAGTCAAACGTAAAAAACGTGAAATTTCAGAAAACCTCATGAAAGTCAAGCAAATTTATGTAATCCGTTAGAGGGCAGTAGGGTAACATGTTTTTGAGCTATTTTGGCTTAAACTTTTTCATTCATGAGTGAGCTGTATGAGTTTGTAATTAAACTGACTTTTTAATCAGCAAAAGGGGCACATGGGAATTGGCCAAGTGGTTGGTGCATTGGACTCATGACTTAGCTTTGTGGATTCCTCGCATTGAAACTGTGTTCGCATTGCGGCGAAGAGTTTGTTAGAGTAATAGCTAGCATAATCCGCTATCAGATTATCAAGCTTGTGGTTTTGCGAAATTGGTTGTAATTGCCGTGTTTCCCCGATAATAAGACCTAGACGCAAAATAAAACCTAGCGTGATTTTTGAGGATGATTTTAATGTAAGCCCTACCCTTAAAATAAGCCCTAGTTGAGAGCGGCAGAAAGACGAAAAAGTCAAAGATTCTTTTTTTATATTTATTCAAACTGCTTTAATGCGATGTATGCCATCCTTTTCAAAAAATTCTTGAATAAATTGTTGTTAATGAGTTTCTGAATAAAAAACATGTTAATGGCAAGTAAATGTAGATCTTTTTTCGTAATTTCTGTTTATTTAAAATCTCGTAATTTTTACTTTGTAACTTCATTTTTTGATATATCAAAATAATACATCCCATTTTATGCCGCGATTTCTTGGCCTTTAGAAACGAGCACAAGCTCCATGATTTAATTTCGTTTTGTGTGAATGCAGTCGTCCTTGCAGCTGCACAAATCCTTCAAGAATCATGGCGTTTATTGTTTGAATTTACTGCAAGATTTGCCAGCTTGTTGGAAATGTCAGACAAACAAGATGATTTTGCTGCAGACTTGTGTAGCATTGTGCCGGCCGATTAGCTCAGTTGCTAAGCCCACCCTATCGGTGCGGGAGGTGTGAGGTTCAATTGCGTGGTCGGCCAAATCGTCACAGTGTCGCCAACGGCTCGCCACCGTTGCGACGTTTGTTCGGAGTTGTGCAGCCCAAGCGCTGCGCCGCGTAGGTGGGCTCCGCCACTCGTTACACGCTTGGGCGTAATATGGCGAGTATAATGAAGATTTGATTTTTTGTGCAGCATCATCACTGTACACGTGAAGAAATTTAAGGATAATAGTTTTATTGAGATTTCGATGACTGTATTACAGAAATGTAAAAAGTCGTTACAATATTATTAAGTTTATGGAGCACAGGCTGCAGGAAATTAAACTTACTTCATGTGTGATAATGCCCACCTATACTTTGCAGGGATTTGTTGTTTTTTTAAGTTGTAAAAGCGAAGTCGCTGTGCTGTTCCCTTAGACGTTTGGGTCCCTAGTAAGCTTGATCGGGAAGCCATAAGCGGGTGCTTGCAGCTGCCATCTAGTTTAATACAGGTGATTGTTACGCTACATTGAGCTAACAATAGTGATTCAGTGTAACTTTGTGAGTAACAATCATTTTTTCATGCTATTTATTTCCTTTCATACTGAAATTCAAAGCTTGTATTATGTCATACCAAATAGTGATTTAAAATTTGCAAGCAATGTTTAGGGGCAAGGAACAGCCTAATAACAAGTTGGGGCCTAATTTTCTTATGGTTTCCTGAAATAAAGCATCAGTGTAGATCACATTTTTTAAAAAAATTTGAGTTTTACTTAACACCATTCATGGAGCATCACTTAGTGGCCAGTGACTTAAAAAAATTAAAATCAAATTTAGACAGGTTTCTTAAGCTTTTATCGTTTCAGAAGTTGCTTTTTTGAATTCCTTGTCTCCAAAAATGGTGGAATGGCAATTTTCACCTTTTTTCTATGAACAGAACCGGCCGGTTAGCGCAGTTGCTAAGCGCACGCTATCGGTGCAGGAGGTCTAGGGTTTGATTCCCGGGCCGATCAAATCAACACAGTGCTCGCCACCGTTGCGACGTTTCTTCGGAGCTGTATAGCTCAGGCGCCAAGTCGCGGAGATGGGCCCCACCACTCGTTACACGCTTCGGCGTAATACGGCGAGTATAATGAAGATTTAATTTTTGATTCTATGAACAGAAACAAACAAATAGTAAAATATACCAAAATCACTCATGCGCGACAGTGTAAAACACAATTTTCAAACGATCATAACTTCCATAATGGAGGTCGGATTATGCTAATTTGAATCAAATTTCCGTTAACATATGTCAAAATCAGCCAAATCTGAGATATGGCATTACACACCATTTGTTGTGTTTTTGCTCTACAATATTTCTAGAAACTCATTGTTGTGTATTCTTATGCTATGGAAGGAGAACTGCAAAACGCTGCAGACTTAAATGTGATTTGCTTTTCTAGAGTAGGTGACAAAGGGATAATTTAATACCATTAAATATTCTACTAACCGTTTACAAACTTTTGAGTGGGTAAAAAGTGTTGTTTCATTCAACGTTTTTTTTTTAGATTTTTGGTTTTAAAATTGTGTGGTTTGCTTATGCAATGAGTTGTTTACCTGAAATTCAAGAAGGTCGACAACGTCGATTCGAGCCTTATGCTTTTAATGGCGGAAATATTTTGGCTGTTGCGGGGGATGATTTTGCTATAGTTGCATCTGACACTAGATTGAGTCAAGGCTTCATGATTCACAGCAGAAATCACCCCAAAGCCGTTCGACTCACCTCCAATACTGTGCTTGCACAAGCTGGCTTTGAAGGCGATATTTTAACGCTGAAGAAACATGTAAGCATTCGCATTGGAATGTATGAACATAATCATGGAAAATCAGCAAGCACTCCAGCTATTGCGTCAATGATCGCAAAAATGCTTTACTACAAGCGATTTTTTCCTTACTACGTTTACAACCTTGTTGTCGGGTTGGATGAGGAAGGAAAAGGTTGTGTGTACAGTTATGATCCAGTTGGAAGTTACGAGCGGGAGCAATTTCGAGCAGCAGGGGCTGCTAGTGAATTATTGCAACCACTACTTGATAACCAAATAGGCCACAAAAATATGGAAGGTACCGATCACCCCGCCCTGACGAAAGAAAAAGCTCGTCAACTGTGTATTGACTGTTTCATATCGGCAGCTGAACGAGACATAACAACTGGTGACTGTGTACTCTTACATGTTATCGACAAAAATGGAGTGGCATTGGAGCAATTTCCGCTGCGTGGAGACTGAATATGAGTCGAGTTTTTGTCTGTGTACTGGTTAGGCGATATGTAGCAGTGGTATTTTGATTTTAAGTTTTTAACACCGCTGCTAAAATGATCGAAGAAGAACAATGATTAGATTCTAGAAATTCCAATTATAATTGAAGTCGAAACCAACTTAACGTGCGTATTTGGAAGGTCGAGTATCAGGTCGTTTTTGCGCAAATACTTGGACATGAGTTTATTTGGAGTGAAAAATTAAATGTCAATATGTATTTCGAATGTGCATTATGCTTGTTGCGCTAAGAGTAAAATTCGACGTTGTTTAGACGGGCACTCTACAGTGATCTTGCGCCTTCCTGGTCGGGTCTAGCTGCACATCGCACTTGTCACGAAGAATCTGCATCTCAAGTTGGGCGATCGGAACCGCGACTTATGTGGATTTATCGCGAGTTTTTCCCCTTCAGTATTGTTCTAGTATTGCGCCAGGTAGTCTCGCTGCCTTAAGATGTTTGCTTCTTGTTGCGTTGAATGCAACGTGATAAAATGATGCGGTTATCGTGGTATGCGTCCGGTCATTACTAAACTGGACTAAACATTATGGTCAAAAAATGTAAATGTTGTTGATTGAAAAAGTAATTTTTGAGTGAGACGAAGCTGCTCACTGTTTTGGCCAAAGTATGTTGGATAGAGCGGATATAAAACGCATTTTTTATGAGCAAAAAATACCTTTCGTCGTGTGAGTCGTTTTTATGGCTTCCCGAAAAGGAAGCCATATTATTTGTACGTGGCCATTTCTGCACTTTTTGACACTTCAACCAGCTGTTGCTGCTAAACGGCTGTTTCAATTCAAAAGTGACCTAGAGTTTGAATGTGTGTCCCACCTTGGTCACCCTAACTTTCCCCGACAACCCCCACTTTTGAGAAAAAATTATTGGACTCCAAAAATTCTTTTTTTCGATACTTTTTTGTGCAGCCATAGGCGCGTTTACACGAAATTTTTTTGCAGTGTGACGGAACTCGACTCACCTCCGCGTAGCGAAGAAACCGTTTGCACGGTTAGTTTTTTCAGCGCAGGTCGGCGCAACTCATGGCAGTTAACTAACATTGTCTTGGCGAAGAGGGGTTCGCACATGCGCTGATTTATGGGGTATGTCATAATTGATGTAAATGTCATAATTGATGTCATAATTAATGTCAAAATCTGAATTAAGATTCGTAAAGGTCGTTCGAGTAGCAGCGTTTTCTGTGATCTAATCCTTATGAACGGCTAGGCTGCTATTGTTATTGGTTAGGCCTACATCATAGTCCATATGAGAGTCGGAAATAAATTCATGATGAAAAGGTTGCTCGGACTGCCTCTTCGGTGAATCAGCGTTGGCTATTGCTTCAGAGCAGTATTGTGGAAAAGCATAATGCAGATTAAGAGTTCGCTTATTTTAGATATTAAGGTGTTGAAGTAACCGGCCGTTAGTTCGATTGCTGTTCAACAGCTCAGATGGCCGAGTGGTATAGAGCGTCTGTCTCTTGAGCTGTAGACACGGGTTTGATTTCGAGTCGGGTTAAACCAATGACTTTAAAATTGGTATTCACAGCTTCCCAGCTTGACGCTCAGTAAGCGGGATTCCCCCATCTTGGTGTGGTAGCCAAATGGCTGGCAACTCCTAAGCGAGCTCGTATAGCGCTTTGTCGTGATAGTAGGATAAATATGCAACTAACTAAACTTAGCGCACAGGCTATCGTTGCGGGAGGTTTGGGGTTCGATTTCCGGGCCGGTTAAATCAGCACAGTGTCGCCAAAGGCTTGCCACCGCTGCGACGTTTCTTCGGAGCTGTGTAGCCCAGGGGTTAAGTCACGGAGATGAGCCCCGCCACTCGTTACACGCTTCGGCGTATGAACGCGAGTAGGCCTGTAATGAAGATTTGATTTTTTTTAGTTATTAAAGTAGCCTACTAATATACTATAGTGCTTTGAAAATCTAGGAACTGTAGTTCAGCTCAGTAGCCTAGGCCTGTAATGCGATACTATAAGCCGAATGTTTAGAGCCGATAAGCCTTATTTCTGCCAATTAAGACCTTACCTTATTTTCTTTAACTAACATAAGTTGACCAATAGAGGGCAGTAGGCCTGCCCCCTTCCTCGTGCAAAATTTTGTCCAAGATATAAAAAGAAACTAATGAAATTGAACTGTTGGCATGGACTACACCAAAGATGTGCTTAACTGCTACTTCGAAATATTTATCTGTTACTTTTTATTCGTTAAGCAAAAACAGCGCTTTCGCTAGTAGGAGTTACGAGAAATAAGAGAAAACAAAAAAGCAAGTGAACTGCACACAGAGTTGTCCGGAACGAAGAATTTTGTTCCTAATTCCATTTCAAACCTAAAGCCTTTGTTCCTATTCCGATCCGCTCCTAAATTTTGGAAAAAAACTTAAATTCCTAAGTGTTCCTAATCTACAACAAAAGCAAAAGGTGTCACATCATTCAGTTTGTTTATTTTTACTGCCGGTAAATACCGATTATGTACAAAAAATTATCATTCACACAGTTATTGAGCTCTCCAAGTTTTTAGTAGCCTACATCATGATTTCTGCAGAGACACTGCGGGTCACTATCCCCAACCAGGGGCGCACCCAGCATAATAAAGGGGGGGGGAGGTTTTAAAAAATTCTCAATCCTCATTCAGGAGCGGATCCAAAAAATTTTGGTGGGTAGGGAGATGAAATTTTGAATTAGGTTAAATGTTAACTAAATAAAAAGACGTTTAACCCAAAAAAGGTGTAAAAAGCCCTTTGAAAAATGTTTTCATGTCTGCAGCGTATTCAAAAATTTTTTTCAGGGAGGAGGCACCAAATTTTGACATATTTTCAAGCGTGGATGTTTTCCGACAGAATTATTTTGAAGTACATTGAGAATAAAAAGGCTCTAGGGGGTCCGAGGGCATGTTCCCCCGGTAAATTTTTGAAAATTTATGTACTGCAGTAGCCATTTTAGTACTTTTTGAACAATTTTTAGGCACATTTTTTGCTTCTAATATGAGTGTTTCACCAAATATGATGCATTTTGTTCATACATTTTTGATTACGCGTGCTTAGGCCGTAAGGCAGGGATGGCGAACCTTTTTAAGTGGTGGGTTAAATTTAAGGTCGCAGACCGAAGAAACGTGGGTCACGGATGTAATAATATTAACAAGGGGCTTAAACGCAAGTTTTGCCGAAATCTGTGCAAAGAGCAAAAAAAAGATCTTCATCTCAGAAATACCCAGCTTCCCGTCTTCAATGCCACAGTATGGAAAAATAAGCTTTTTTTTACTACGTTATTTTCGTTACCGTTTTTTCGTAAAATTTTCCAAACTACAAGTGGGTCACTGAAATGTGCAAGTGGGTCTCTTAAAAACCCTCGGGTCAGTGGTTCGCCATCCCTGCCGTAAGGCTTATTGTTATCGAAAAGGTTTGAAGTTATGGAAAGACTGTATTCATCAAAAACAGTCATGTTTGAAAATGGCTGGTGGGAAAAGATACATCGCCCACATCCCCCCCTCTGGATCCACCCTTGCCCGCACTGATAACGGGTCAATCCATCTTTAATCATCCAATTTTTGCTTAAGTGTCAACCCACCCTTTCAGAATTTAACCAAATTCGGCGTATGAGAAGAACTTATTGAGAAACTCACAATTCCCAAATTTCAGCTTTCTATCTTTTGTACTTTCCGAGAAAATCAACTTTGAAATTTCTTGACACTAGATGGCTTTTTTCACGCTTCAGTGATTTTTGCTCCCTGAGCCTCCCCCTTACAGTAGAATGTTGCAAAAAAAACGCTAGATGTTCTTTTTTGGGGGTGTAGAATCCATTTTTTCTCTTAAAAATAATGTAAAATAATCAGAAAAGTCGCTATCAGTGAATATTGGTGATTGAGTTTACGCACAATTTTCTCAGCTCTCCGGAGGTTTACAAAATTTTGAAATATATCGTTTCATTCACGAATGCACCCACAATCCAGAAACACAAACATAAGTCTTGGCAAAGTTGAATAGCACTTTCAAATCCAACAAAGTTTCTCACTGTGTAAGAAAATCGTTTTTATTTATGCAGACTTACAGGGCACACTCTAAGATTTCTTGACAGTCAGAACATAAACATGTTGAATACTTAGTTGTAAAATGACGTCGCTGCAGTAAAAATTTTAATGCTTGCATCAAGTGAACATCTAGTATATCAATATATCATGTTTTTCGAGTAATGTCCATGTACAGCTATTACTTCGCTTTACATATATGCTAAATTTAGAAAAAAAGTATCACGCAAAAATTGTCTATCAAGGTAAGAAGTGTCTTATCGTCTCAAAAACAAAACTTCATGAATGGTACATGTCAGTAGGTTAGCTATCATAAATTTCAAAAAAAGGTACCGATATGAAAAAGGCACTCAATTAGGTGTTAACATTAAGGTATAGGCAGTAAAAACTAAAATTATGTGTGTCGTGCGCTTTTGTACCAAGTAAGCTTTCAATGTCAAAGGTTTATTTGAAGTGTATATATTGAAGAAATCACAGTACTGTACCTATATACAAGGGCGTCAATCTAGCGGAGGTAGGGGGCGATGCTCCCTCAGGTCTAACACCAAACAAGGGGGTTATATGTCTGGCCCCCACAGTGTTTTGATACCTATGTTAAAAGTTAAATGCATGCACAGTAGCTAAAACAGTTCCAAAGTACAACAACGCAACATCGTGGTAATGTTTTGTCGCAATGCTACGCTCATGCTATACAAAAGGCGAAAAGAAAACTATCAGCATGTGTTCAGCGACGATGCTACTGGTACCCTGAAATGAGCACTTTGGACGGAAATGGAAATGGGCACTTTGGGGCAAATGAGCACTTTGGGACCAATGAGCTTTGGGGCAAGTGGGCTTTGGGGGCAAATGGGCCCTTGGGAAAATGAGCACCAAGAAAAATTAGTACCAGAGCAAACCGGTATTTGTGGCAAATGAGCACTTTGGACCAAATGGGCACTTTGGGAACGATGAGCATTGGAGAAAAATGGGCATTTGGGGCTAATGAGCACCAGGGCAAATCGGCAATTGAGGCAGATGGGCATTTGGGACCGATGGACATTGTGGCAAATAAGCATTGGGGGAAAATGAGCACCAAAGCAAATGGGCATTGGGTGTTGGGGCAAATGAGCACTTCGGGCAAATGGATGTTTGGGTCAAATGGTAGGCCTACTTGGAAAAAATGGCATTGAGAGCATGTGAGGACTGGGACGAATGGGCATTTGGGGAAATGGGCATTTTGGGGCAAATGGACACTTTGGGATCGAGGAGCTTTGGGGCAAGTGGGCATTGGGGGTGAATGGGCAATTTGAGGCAAATAGGTATTTGGGACATTGGGGGCGTGGGGGGACTGGGACAAATAAACATTTGGGAAAATGGGCACTTTGGACCGATGGGCGTTGGGGCAAGTGGGGACAAATGGGCACCAGAAAAAATGACATAAACAAGTGGGTACTTGGGGCATATCAGCACCAGAGGAAAATTAGGGCAAATGGGATCTTTGCGATTAATGTGTATGGCTATCGGGAGCTAATGAGCACTTGGAGAAAAGGGGCACAAGGGCAAATAAACACCGGGGCAAATGGCACTGGGGGAAATGAGCATTGCGAGCAAATTGGCACTTTGGGGCAAATGGACCCTGGGAGAGATGGGGACCGAGAAAATTTGTTCCGAGTGCTCATTTGCCCCAATGTTCATTAGTTCTATTATCCCTATCAGTTCTTAAGCTTATTATTTGTATTAGCTTTGTTACAATATTTCTATTAATTCTAAGCCCTATCAGTTTTATTAGGCCTAATATTTGGACCGCGGTCCGCCACTTAAGTAGCCATGTTGTAGACCTTACCATGCCAACATAGTTTTCTACAAAGTCCGTGTAACTCACAAGTTGTAAGGACTTTGGTTCTTTATAAAATGGTTGAACAATTCTTTTTCATCTTTTTTATCTTGTCACGCTTCAATGATGAGTTACGGAAGTAAAAATCCCTCTATATTTCAGTGCAGCAACCATAGGTGTAACTGTACCGGTACTGTAATGCAGCGGATCTCAAAGTGGGTGATATCGCCTCCTTGGGGGCGAAAGAAAGACACCAGGGGGCGAAAAGCGAAATAAGGGCGAAAGTGGCGAAAAGGGGCGATAACTCATGAAACATGTAAGACCATTTTTTCGTCTTCCCTTGATTTTGTGGGGAAAAATGAACGCCTGAGACCGTGAAGATCTTTTTTGGTCTTTCCACGCTTTCCCACGCAACACTTTTCCACACTACCGCACCTCTCTTCACATATACTCACATCTTTCCCCACACTTCTCCTCACCTCCCCCAGACCTTCCCACACTCCCCACACATCTCCCCTCCCTCCCTCACTCTTCCCCACACCTTGCCACACTCCCCACACAGCATCTACCCTCTCTCCCCCTCACCTTTCACCACACTTCCCCTCACCCCTGCACATCTCCCTCCACCTCTTTCCGCATTTCCTCTACGCCTCCCTACACCCCCCATTAGGGTGTTGCAGGTGCCCCATGAAATTCAAATTTTGTGCTGATTATGCTGAACCATTCTTTTAGTATTGCAGTTTGATCATCTGACTGTGAATATGAAGTTTCGGGGCATTTCGTTAATGTTTACCTCTGCCACTGAGGCCATTTTGAAACCCACTTTATGAAACATTTCATGTTTTTTGCCACTAGAGGGCAGAGTATAACTGTGACGTCATTTTCACTGTCTTTAAAATCTGCCCTTTTGTGTTTTGCACTGTTTAAAAAAATTTTTGAAACTGGTTGATTCACACCAGAGATATTGATGTTTTAGCACGTTTAAACGACGTGCTAGCGCCCCTAGTGGCGAAAACGTCAAGTGAAATATTTTCATACATACTTAGTCGATTTTGACAAAATTTACATCTACCTCCGAGTTTTCAGGGTCAAGGAGTTCGAATTTGATGTTATTTTTTTGATAGGAGGTTTACTGGAGTATACAAACCTTAATTGTGTTGAATATTATGAAAATTTGACATGTCAAATCAAAGTAGGCCTACTGACATTGCGTTGATCAAAAATTTTTGGCTATGCACATACTATCACAGTTCCACTCTTAAAGGAAGCATTTGAAAACTCGAATGTGACTCGTATCAACAAAAAATCGTCATATTAATGTTTCATTAAGTACATTTAATGTACAAACGCCGCTTTATCACACAGTCACATAGCTACCGGTAGGCCTACACTTAACATACTCCGCACACAAATAGAAATTTCTATTCCTTAGCCAAAGGCCTTTTAAGGAGATCGGGCACTTTTCTTGCAAGTTTCAAAAACGAGACGTTATTGACACTTTTCCATTACTTTCACATAACTTTGCAAGTTTCCTTCTTTTTTAGCTAGGTGAAGAAAATCAGCTACCAGTTTCACTCCTCTTTTGGTCGAGTGATTGCACACTCTCAGCGTGCCAATAACGTCTCGTTCAAAGCTGTAGCCATTTAAATATTTGCAAGTTCATCAACATTGTGGTTATAGCACATCTATGTCAATAACACCTCATTCGGCACAGTTTCATTATTTTATAAACAACATAAATATAATACATCTGAATACAACAAAAACACCTGTGAGCTGTTGAATAATGCAGACTAACGGCACTTGGGTCACCATCACATACAGATATAAGTGTTCTATGGTATTAAATATTGCGGTGGTTGAAAGCTTGTTCCTGGCATTACATGAAACAAGAGATGGGTGTTTTAATACATCGTGTGGAATAAAAACCATTGTGCCTTTTTTTACTACACGCTTGTGTGAACGTTGAAGAGTCGAAGTTGTTGGTTCTTCTGTTTCGCTTTCCTGTATGCTGCTGTCACTCGATGAATATGGGTTCCAGGTTGTAGTATCAGCAGCTGTTAGCTTATAGTATTTTGTTTTAACAAAGCCTTATCAACACTCCGCTTGCGTAAGCTTCTTGCTTCCGCTGCTATCAGTCTATTCATCCTTTGCAGCATAATGGGCAATACGGTTTGTTTTCATGCTACGCAAAAACAAAATATCTTCATCGATGGCTTCCACCTCTTTTATACTTTTCCCCTTCTCGTTTTCCTTTCTTTTTTCATCATCTCTAGGCCAAAAAGGCATGGTTTGTTTTAATTTCTCTTAGAATTCTTCAATTTTACGGTGCCCATTTCTCTTTTCAGGTATAATTTTGAATAAACTTCTGTAGAGTGAGTGTAATTCTATAATTTTCTCCGCCATTTTTTTGTTATGTGCTAATACTTCAGCCACAACTAAATTAGCACAAGATTTCATTGCTTTCTGGTTTTTCGTCTTGTCCTCGTTTCTCGGTTTTTCCAGGTTGGTCAAAAAGCAAAAAACAACTTGTTTATAAGTAGGTAGCCGCGATCCAAATGTGTTGATGATCTCAGGTCCAGAGGTTTCGGGCAAGATACATAGCTTATTATCAGCACTGCGAGTGCTTATATTTAAAAAGAATTAGCGTATTAGCATTTTATTTAAATGCACTTTGCGATTTGTAGTTAATTACTTTCACACAGGAAGCGTGAAACAAAATATGGTGCACTCATTGCCATAATAAAACTCTTGTTGACAACACCCGAAAACTTCCGGGGTGATATTTACTACAAGCTAACAAATAACTCCAACGTTTTTCTTGCCAATCAGCTAGCAGCAACTTCAGAATTTCTGTTAATAAAGTTTTGTTTTGTTATAGCTCTACTTAATCATAAGTTGATCTTCCATTGCTTGTAGGTGCAATATTACTACACAACCAGTCAGGAGAAGAAAGCTATGGCTACCTTTGCAGCTACATTCAAAGATGATAAAATCGTGATAAATTCAATTCACCAAGAACGAAATAAATGAAATTTTTGAAGAAATTGCCTTTTGTAACAGTTAAATTTTTTTATCAAAATATTTGTAGATCTGAGCGCTTGGATAAAGCAATATCTTTAACTTTTAATGTTTTCTCGTACTACCTATCATAAAAATAACACCAAAATTGAACTCCTTGACCCTGAAAACTCGGAGGTAGATGTAAATTTTGTCAAAATCGACTAAGTATTTATGAAAATATTTCACTTGACGTTTTCGCCACTAGGGGCGCTAGCACGTCGTTTAAACGTGCTAAAACATCAATATCTCTGGTGTGAATCAACCAATTTCAAAAATTTTTTTTAAACAGTGCAAAACACAAAAGGGCAGATTTTAAAGACAGTGAAAATGACGTCACAGTTATACTCTGCCCTCTAGTGGCAAAAAACATGAAATGTTTCATAAAGTGGGTTTCAAAATGGCCTCAGTGGCAGAGGTAAACATTAACGAAATGCCCCGAAACTTCATATTCACAGTCAGATGATCAAACTGCAATATTAAAAAATGGTTCAGACTAATCGGAGAAGGTCAGAGCGCCTGCAACACCCTACCACCCATACTTCCTCCCACATCTCCTCTTACCTTCCCCCACCGCCCACATCTTTCCCAACATTTCTCTCACCTCTCCCCACACCTTACTTCCCCCCACACCTCTCCCCACATCTCCCCTTACCTCCTTCCACACTTTTCCACACCCTCCAAACCCCCTTTACATCTTCCCCTACACTTCTACACATATGCCCCACTCCTCTCTTCACCTACCCCACATCTTAACACACTTCCCCACACCTTTCCTCACCTCCCCCACACAACTCTACCCACCTCCACTCACACTTTCTCTCACCTGCCCCCACACCCCAACACACATTCCCACACCTTTTCCAGTTCCCCTACACCTCAACACATTTCCCCACACCTCTCGCCACCATTTGCTCATTTGCCCATTTGCTCCAAACTGCTCATTTTCCCAAATGTCCGTTTGTCCCAATGCTCATTGGTCCCAAAACGCCCCTTTGCCCCAAAGTGTCCTTTCCCCCAAATGTCCATTTGTCCCAGTACCCACATGCCCTCAATGCCCATTTGTCCCGTATACCCATTGGCCCCAAAGTACTCATTTGCTCCACATGCCCATTTGTCCCAATCCCCACATGCTCTCAATGCCCATTTGTCCCAATCCCCCATAGGCTATACTTATTTGCCCCCAATGCTCATTTTCCCTAATTACCCATTTGTCCTGGTGCATATTTTTTCTGGTCCCCATTTGCCTCAAAGTTCCCATTATGCCTCAAATGCTTACTTGCCCCAATGCTCCTTGGTCCCAAAGTGCCTCTTTACCCCAAAGTGTCCATTCATCCAAATGTCCATTTGTCGTAGTCCCCACATGCCCCCAACGCCCATTTGTACCGAATACCCAATTGCCCCAAAGTGCCCATTTGCCCCAATTGCCTATTTGCCCTGGTGCTCATTTTTCCTGCTGCCCATTTTCCCCAAGTGCCCATTTGCCCCCAATGCCCACTTGCCCCAAAGCTCATCGGTCCTAAAGGACCCATTTGCCCCAAAATGGCCATTTCCCCAAACATCCATTTGTCCCAAACACCCATTTGCCCAAAGTGCTCATTTGCCCCAATTTACCCAATGCCCATTTGCTTTGGTGCTCGTTTTTCCTGGTGCCCATTTTCCCCTAAAGCCCATTTGCCCCAAAGTCCATCGGCCCCAAAATACCCATTTGCTCCAAAGTCCCCCTTTGCCCCAATTGCTGATTTGCCCTGGTGCTCATTTTTCCCTAAAGCCCATTTGTCCCAAATGCCCATTTGCCCCCAATGCTCACTAGCCCCAATCTCGATTATTGGTCCCAAGGTCCCCATTATGCTCCAAAGTGCCCTTTTGCCGTAAATACCTGTTTGCCCTGATGCTCATTTTTCCTGCTGCCCATTTTTCTCAAGTGTCCATTTGCTACCAATGCCAATCGGCCTCCAAAGTTCTCGTTTGCCCAATTAAGTGCCCCAAATATCCTTTGCCCCGGTGACCAGTTGCCCTTACAAATTGCGCTCATTTTTCCTGGTGCCCATTTTTCTCAAGTGCCCATTTGTCCCAAATAGCTAAGTGACCATTTGCCCCAGTGCCCATTTATTTTACATTTCTAATCAAAGTCAAAACAGTAATGGTTTCTGCCACTAGGGGGTGCTAGAATTGTAGTGCGTGTGCCCCTATGCATAGTCGTACCCCACATGAAATTATAGAGCTTACATGGATTCATAAACATTTGCATGTTTTTTATTCCTCTCCAAAAACAATAATTTGTTATATTCGGCCACTAGAGGGTGCTACATATCATTTTGCATCAGTCATTGTCATACCCCAAAATAGGGCGCCCCTTAATTAGTCATTATTTTGACAAACCAGACCTGCGACGTATTTCTCAGATAAAACAACAAAACAACATATTTCTCAGGTAACGTTACCAGCCCTTATGGATAACAATGCCTCTTCACTCTGCCAACCAGCCGGTTTGGATTCAGCATGATGTGGGGCAAATTCTGTCACAGCTGTTTTAAAATAACAGCACATTCTGCACTTGCCTCTCCCCCTGGGTGCGCCACTGTCCCCAACTGTGATCAAAAGTCAATGAAGAATGATAATTATGATTAGAATATAATTATCTATATCTAGTTAATCAACTTTTTTAGCAAAAAGATGAAAATTGAAACAAACAATCAAGGCAAGAGTTATGAAGCATTTTTTAAACAGTCAACCGGAATTCCTGTTCCGGTAAGCCACAAAAAGGTTTCATTCCGGCTCCTGTTCCTAAAAAATCTATGTATTCCTGCCGGAACAAATTTCTATTCCGGTGCATGGACAACTCTGACTGCACTGGCAGATACGAGAATAACCAGTGTTGCTAACTTTGTAAGGCAAGAATCCGCTAAATCATAGTTGTGTAACGAGTAGTAGAACTGTATATCTGACTCCAGTGTTACTTATTAATTTATTCCACAAATCAACAATTCATCTTTATCCACGTCGAGCTTTTTGAAATAGGATTCTTATTCAAATAGAATTACAAACTTATTCAAATAGAATCACAAACCTTATTCAAATAGAATCACAAACCTTATTCAAATAGAATTACAAACAAAGAAGAAAAATAGATTATAATTATTGCACAAAATTAATAAATTAACAGTTATACCTCTACATTATAGTCGGCTATTGAGATACATTTTCTTTCAAATAATGAAGTATAGAAATTAAATCTTCAACTTATCTGCAGTGGAATTACGATAGTTAATTTGCTTCTTTTACTTGAATTTATAAAGCTTTTTAATAATATAGAGAATCATAATTTTCTGTCACAACGCACTCTGATTCTACTGCAACCGTCTATCAAGATGAAACATTCTGATCTGAATGGCAAAAGCATTTAGTTGACAAAATATCATTTTAACAATAACGGAAGTATGAAATGTATGAAGAGAATTCATATCGGCATTTAACCTACATCAAAACTATGCTAAATGTGCTAATAACGGATGTGAAAGTAGCTTATGATTTAAATACGTTATGTGAAAATTTAAAGTTTAACGAGGATACATGACACGATCGCTACAGTTGAAAATCCGCTAAATGCATGGTTGAAATCCGCTAAAATTAAAATATACTGTGCTTTGCTCTCGAGATGGCGTGGGCCGCTAAGAGACCCGCCAACGAGCCGTTAACCGGTCTTTTTATTGGTCCGCTAACAACCTGGTTTTATGTTTGTTTATTACTGGGCCGCTGACGAGCCGCTAACACTTTTTGAGATCCCTTTGGATTTGATTAATGTGATTAAAAGTTCATAAAAAGAATGGGCTTTGGGCGGGCTGGGCTTTATTTTTAGTACGAGTTGCCGGGTCGGTTACGATTACGGGGCCAGAGGTTCCGGGCCGTGGGCGGTCCGGGCCTGAAAAAAGTCAGCCCGAGCCATCTCTACTTAGCTGGTCACAAATTCTTTCATTTAATCAAGACCTAGAGCATATCAGCAAGAATATGCACAAGACATTTTAAATACTAAAAACACTAGATGGCACCTGCAAGCACCCACTTATGGCTTCCCGATAAAGCTTCTGGGGACCCAAACATCTAAGGGAATAGTAGAGTGACTTCGCTTTTACAACTTGAAAAAAATAATAAAATCATAGCAAAATATAGATGTGCATTATCACACATGAAGTAAGTTTAAATTCCTGTAGCCTGTGCTCCATAAACTTAACATTGTAACGACTTCTTACATTTCTGTAATACAGTGATCGAAATATCAATAAAACTATTATCCTTAAATTTCTTCACGTGTACAGTGATAATGCTACGCAAAAAATCAAATCTTCATTATACTCGCCGTAAACCGAAATTTTAACGATGCACACGTCGCATTCTATCATAAAATTGTGTTTAACAGTCGAATATCTTACTTGTTGTAAGATGCACACTTGATTTTTTTTTACTGTATTTCAAGTCAATTCTTCGTTTTTTCTTCCTCAAAATGCATGTTTAGACTTACGTATGAGATGTTAATCACGGAAAACAGCATAAATTTTGCTGTTTTAAAAATAAAGTCATATAAAGTTTCGAAAAATAAAGTAATATTTTTCGATTTTATTGGTCATAAAAAAATCGCCCTAGTGATTGCCTAAACCAGAGGTGACGAACATGCGGCCCGCGAAAGAATTTCCTGCGGCCCGCGAACATTTTGGCGAGACCAGTACTTTTAAACATTTTTTCCCCGTCTAATCTTTGCGATACGATACCAAAAGCTGAGCCCCTGATTTAATCAAACGCGTAACACACAGTAATTATATAAACGCTCAATACAAGTCATCTGTTTCAGGATTCAGCAGTTCATCCATTGTTATGAAATAATGATAACATAACTAGAGTCCGTTGCAGCTTCAGCATAGTGCAGCAGTTTACGAGTAACTATTCGAGTGAGAGCTTAGCTTGCCTTACAGTAGTAGGAACTATGTGAGTTTGCGGTAATGAATTGGTGAGGTGGCAGCACCATTTATCATATGCAAATTTTACTGCTTTCCTAAGGTATTTGTTATTCTGTTTTTTAATCGATATTTAATTAGCCGCTTGTCTTCAGCGATGTCTTCAGCGAAAAAACGAAATATTGTGGATGAAAAAAGAGTATTTCAAAACGATTGGACCGATATCCGATTTGTTTATGACCAGGAGCGTATTCAGAGGGGGGGCCATTGTGCCATCCTTCCCCCTTTTTGACTTTGCCTTTTAGTAAAAAAAGAACAAAACTAATGGTGCCAAGTGACTGAAACATGCCAGACTCTTTCGATGGTTTCTGTAGCTTATGGTCAGTGGCTAATCCAAGGGTTAGAATGAGAGGCATGCATCCTCTCACCAGCCATTTTCAAAATAGTTTTTGATGTATACAATTTTTCCATAACTTCGAACCTCTTCGAGAGCGATAAGCCTACGCCTTAAGCACGCATAATCGAAAATGTGCGCGCCAAATGCATCATATTTGGCAAAGCACTCAGAATCAGGGTCAAAAAATTTAAACAAAATTTGCCTGAGGATTATTGAAAAAGCATTACAAATAGCCATTGCAGCATGTAAATTTTCAAAAAATTTCCGAGAGAGCATGCCACCGGACCCTCCAAGAGCTTTTCGTGTTTCTCAATCATTTTCAAATTTGTTCTGCCGAAAAAAAAACGCTTTAAAGAAATATGGAAATATGGCTTCCCCCTTTTAAAATTTCTCCATTACAGCACGTAAATTTTCAAAAATTTTCCGAGAGAGCATGCCACCGGACCCTCCAAGAGCTTTTCTTGTTTCTCAATCATTTTCAAATTCGTTCTGCCCAAAAAAAAACGCTTTAAAGAAATATGGAAATTATGGCTTCCCCCTTTTAAAATTTCTCACTACGCCACTGTTTATGACTAAAAAGTTATGCGGCCCGCTTGCTTATTGGTAAGTAACAAAGTGGCCCGCGACAGCAAATAGGTTCGTCACCCCTGGCCTAAACGAATACAAGTAACGAATAAAAACTAAAAAGTATCGAATAACTTTTCCAAAGTAATCACTTGGAACCGTTACTCAAAAGTAACGGTTAAGCACATCTCTAAACTAAATTTTTGGAAAAAAATGACCAGCACGTGACGGTAAAAGAAATGGAGTAACAAGTGACATGTTTATCCTCCTTTCACGAGAAAGCGATTTAAGCGCTATATCGAGCACACGCAAACAATGTAAAACATGTGCACGAGCGAGCACATACAGTTTTGTCATGCAAAATTCTGATTTTTGCGTCACAGTAGCTTAACCTGGTGTCATGCGATGTATCATATAAATTGTCCTAGGTGAGCATCGAATCCGCGAAGCTAGGTTAAGAGTCCAACGCACCAACCACTTGGCCATCTCCCATGTGCCCCTTATTGCCGCTTAAAATGTCAGTTTGAACACAAACTCATACCGTTCACTCACGAATGAAAAAGTTTTGAGCTAAAATAGCTGAAAAACATGTTTCCCTACTGCCCTCTAACAGATAAGAAAATTTGCTTGAATTTTATGAAATTTCCTGAAATTTCACGTTTTTTACCTTTGACTCCAAGTCAGGCACTCTGGGATAACCCTTCATTATATCAATCTTTTTGTTACCCACGTTGAGGTTTATATCCTCCGATATTTGAAGGTCCTAGCTGTTGCCATTTAAAAGCTATGAGCTTGCGAATATTTTCCTATTTTTGACTTTTGACCCCAAACCACTTGATCGCCACCCCCAAAACTTGTTAGACACAAGTGTACGTCGAGGTCTATCATCCCTGAACACTTCAAGCTTCTAGCATCAGCGGTGCAACAGCCCTAGACTGCACAATATTGGCAATATTTATCAGTTTATTCACCTTTGACCCCGAGTCACGTGACATAGAGCATTTATAGTTGGTACAGTGCAAGGACATATCAAGACACACCGATCATATAAATTTCAAGCTCGCATCTGTTTTCTATTAATAGTTATAAGCCAAACAACATATTTGCTGATTTGACCTTTGACCCCAAGTGACGTCACACAAAAACAATCACTGTGGTCCTATTTTACCCTCATTGAGATGCATCTGCTCCGTAAATTTGAAGGTCTTACCAGTTGCCATTCACAAGTTATTAGGGTTTGAGCAAAATTCTTTTCAATTTATTCGATTGACGTTTGACCTTTAACCTGTTGACCGCCACCCCCCCAAAAGTTGTTAGACACAAGTTTGCATTGAAGTCTCATTCCTGAAAATTTCAAGCTTCTAGCATCAGCGGTTCAAAAGCCTTAGGCTGCACAAAAAACTGTTCAGATTCGTTCATTTGACCTTTGACCCTAAATGACGTCACAAAACGATAATTGCTGAGCACATTTTTGTTCTCCACATTGATATGCATGTACTTTGAAAATTTGAAGGTCCTACCTGTTGTCATTCAAAAGTAATTAGGTTTTGATAAATTTGGTTTTTTGACCTTTGACCTTTAACCTGTTGACCGCTACCCCTCAAAAGTTGTTACATGCAAGTTCCCATTTAGCTCTTTCCATGTCCAAAAATCGTGGGCTTTTGGCCCGCGGGCTTTGCTGAAAATTCGTGGGCTTTTCTAGCCCACTTTCGTTGCGCGTTTCCATGTCCAAAATGCTAAGAGTGGGCTTTGAATGCTGAACTAAATTACTGGTAGAGGCGCTTAGTGAAACAGCCTAGCAACGATGTAACATAATTTTTCTTGGCATGACTAGCTTCGGTAATGCTGAAGCTATCGTTTTTTTATCGTATCAAAATTAAAAGCTGCTTAGTAAGGGTGGTTAAACAATGCATCTTCGCTATTTGCTCCTCCATTTCAAGGCGCTAGGCCTATTTCCACTTAATCTGTTTCTCACTATAACTCAAAACTTACGCATTAGATCATCCCAATTTGAAGCAGCATTACCCCAAACCAGTGGCGGCTCGTGACTATTTTAAACAGGTAGGCTACATGATTAGAAAAGCTGGCCAGAATAAATACTCGCTCTGAAATGAAAAAACACTCTTTATTTCACTAGCAACGCGTTAGGCTTTGGGCTATACACAACTGCAGGAACACTGGCAGGTTTCCCATGAATTATTATTACTCTACAATTTTTTTTTATCACGCCACTGTACCAATAGCTGATTCTGTGCGTACCTGTAGCCGAGGTAACCTGCACCTGTAGTCTACATGAATAAACACAAGTTTGGCCTAAACAAATTTTTCTATTTAAGTACACTACCGGTACTCTGCTATTGTACCTAGTCGACTACATCTAGTGGGCTACAAAAAAGCTACCACTAGTCTACAAACCTAGCTAAGCTGCGGTACCGGTCAATCAACAGCTTAAAAGTTTTTCTTTTTACGCAATCTATTAGTTCAAATAAGGTATAACTAAAGTCTACTAGCCTTTACCACTGTATTTCAAGCTTAAGCTGTATGCAACCCGTAACATCCCATATCTTTCATTAAACCCAGTATCTCTATGTGATTGCAACTAAATAGAGCCAATCTCTAAGCTTTACACCTCAATAACCACCAAAAAGGCTGCTTTGACACAGCCTTAACACGTCTCATTGAACGTAATTCAAACTTCCATAAAGCATTGATGACGTAACACTATAGGGTTAGTTCTTGCTACGAAAGGCTGTGGCTGTTTTTACGTGTTGCCATTTTTTGTACAAAAATTTTTTTTTCAAAAAAAATATTGTCGATAGTTGTATGAAAGACAAGAATAGGTAAAAAAATTTTGCTTCTTAAAAAAAAAATAAGGAGGTGATAAACTGGGTAGGCTGCAGCCTTTGCAGCCTTCACTACGAGCCGCCCCTGCCCCAAACCATGCCCAAATGATCCCCACTCGGATTTGTGCTTAGTTAAGAGCAGATAAAATGCTTTTACATTTTTTTACAAGGTATTTGCAATGAATGAGCTGCAGGTTAGTGTACGTACCAGTAGTTTACACTGATCTCGCATGGCGCAGTAGTTCGGAGCGTCGTTTTCACGACGACCATGATCGCAAGGTTATTGGTTCAACTCCCAACCCAGTCTCGTTGTTGAGTCCTTGGATAAGATGCTTCATGATAACTGTCTCTGCTTGGTGGAATCCGGCTAGTAGCAAATTAAAGAAGTCCGAAGAAAATTCAACCAGAAAACTTGAAAACAAATACAACTCCTAAGCGAGTGTGGATTCGTCCTACGCATAGCGCCACCGCCGCTTTCTCGCAACAGGAGGATAAAGATGAAGAAATCAAATCTCAATCACTGGATTTAAAGCAGTACCGGTAGACTTTTTTTGGGAGAGATCTATTGCCTGCACCAGGTGCACCTAGCCAATGAGCTTACAACTAAAAGATCACTCTTGGTGCCTACATCTGCTTGGCAAGGTCCCTATATTAATTGTCAACTTCGTCATCATCACTGCTCACACTGAAGAATTTCGCGTTTTATATATCACTTTGCCGTGCGTTATTTTTACATCGATGCAACTAATTCCACTCTACTCAGGGGAGTAACCAAAAACCGAGCTAGCTACTCCCCTTACGAGGATGAATTTCCGATTAAAACAAAAACATATATTAAAAGAGTGAAAATTTTGGCCAGTTTGTAAAAACGCTTCGCCTGAAACTCATCCCTTTCCGTGACAACTGCAAAAACGTTTTTGAACCGAAATACTACTCAGTGCCAACCTATAAATTAACAGGTTGAAAGTCACAAGCCGGCCTATACAAGCCAAAAAATGCAGTCTTTAGCACGCTAACTTCACAGCTAAAAGCGAGCGATGACATAAACGTTATACGTCGTCCAGAAAACAATAAAATTATATATTTAACTTGAAGGCTGTCTCGGTAAGTGTAAGCACTGGGCGAGGTGCTGCGCATACCGGTATGAAAAATGATGTGCAACAATTTAAAGAATAAAAATCCACACGTACGTAACTGCTAGAAATGCCTTTTATTTTGCAGCGTCAACCTTGAAGTATCGGTAATAATAACGTGATGAAAAAATATCGGGGCGGCACGAGCAAACGCAAGGAAAAAGCAATAATGTACGTTGTAAATTGTTAGCAACGACTGTAAGCAAGGACGTGCATGGAGGAGGCAAGGGGGCAGCACACTGTAGGGTTGGAAGATCTTTTTTTAAAAAACCCTTCTTGAAGACGTTTTTCAGAGGACACCTTGAGGCAACGTTCTCAAAAACTCGCGCTGCAGAAAAGTTTGGCACGCCCCTGGGTATAAGATCAAGTATCGTCCACAATTATTACGCCAAAATAATAAGCAGCAAATTCAACTGGATCATTGCTAACAAAATTTTCTCGGTAGTATTATAACCAAAACAATCTCTATACCAAAGACATTGCATGAACTATATACTCAAGAAACAAATCTGCAGATTTCATCAAAACAGTTGCACTGCAAGTAACTACTCTAAGTGTACTCTAACGTTATGGTCACGACCTTGAGGTATAAGAAAATCCAAGCAGAATATGTTTTAATTTAATTTGAGTTTTTATCCTTTCATTGGGAAAAAGCAATGGGGCGCTATTAACTAGCTCAACCAAACAATGCATGAAACCATGTTACAACTCAAAACGTGGAAAATAATGTTAAATGCGAACGCCACAAATAACCTTTTTAATATCATGAAGGGAGCAATAAATACCAATTCACTGGTTTTGCTTGACTTGTCATTGAACTTACGTGTACGGCGCCAGAGGCAGTCGATCTATGCACTTGGCCATTTAAAAAACTTAAAATTTATAAGAACTCGTTCACAACCTTTAAATACACACTTTACCACATAGTAATTTGAATGCTTAAAACAGCTGCTTGCGTAATCTGGTGGAAAGCAAGCCTTGTGCTTAGATGCAACTTCAATTGTCAGCAGGCAAGTCAGAACAAAAAACTTTATTTAGCATTGCGTTAAAAAAATCCATATCAGGCTACGTAATAGCCCTGTCTAGAATATGCTTTTGTTCCGAGTCAGCCATGTAGCATCATGTCGGTTTTACTGCTTCCACTTTCAGCTTTTTGCAATGAACGATTCTTCAGCAATACTTCTGCTGGGAAATCCCGCTTCAAAAGAATAATGTAACTATAAAATTTTCACCAATTTTTTACATTGCGTTCATTTTAGTTGGGAGCAAGCCAGTTCATTTGCACTTTGCATGTGCCATTCACGTGAGCACCTTGGTCATTGCATATGCGTTTCTTTTACAAACAGCTCTTGACAAAATCCATCTCACTGGCACTAAAATGCAAAAAAATAAGATGTAAGTTTGCATAGTAAGCTTCAGGCATACTTTTGCTGGTAATTTGGTTCTTTGAAGCGGTAAAGCAATTTCAAAAACAGCATATCTCGTTTTTCGATTAAATCTTTCATCAGTTTCGAATATTACAGAAGAGAATTACAATCAAGACTTTGCGATAGGCTGTTGAAATGTTACCGCTTAATAGTCGTTACTTAGTGCATATTTATCATCCCATCCTGAGAAAGCAATCAAGGTGCTATAACAAGCTTGCTTTGGAGTAGTTGGTCACCTGCTAAGCGGCGGAGAATTCCAATAAGTGTTTTTACCAACAACACAAATAACTTGCCACCTTGTTCAAATCACTATTCCATCAATGTTGTGCATCAAGCAGAAAAGCTGTCAATACCAGTTTTAATAACATTGCTTTGACCAATCAAACCAGAGTCTCACAGTCCACTTCGTTATCAAATGTTCACAAACAAGTATCTATCAGCAATAGGGATTGACCGAGGCTCCGGCCCTGGCCTCAGCTGGGGATGCCACCTTTGCGCCAATCCGGCCCCGGCCGGGGGGCTCACAAAAATTGGCCGGGGTTAAATTTCAAATTTATTTGCCGTATATTCCGGCGTATAAGACGATCTTTGAAGAGCAAAAACCCACCCTTAAAAATTAGGGTAGTCTCATACAGCGAATATAAAAATCTTATCTTAACTTTTACCTGAAGATTTTTTATATTTTATATGAAAAACGCGTTGGTGCATAAAAATAAAGAACGTGCATGCATTAAGCATTTTTGAGGTTCGTCATGCACTAATGAAAAGCGTGTACAATTACGAAAGCATTACCTAACACCATTGACGGCATTTACAAGAGGAGTGAGGACGCAAGTCTACTTAACTGTGTAGTCAAGACTGCTTAGCTATGTATTCTAGACACAATATAAAGCATCGTATAAACCCTGGCCGGAGCTCTGGCCCCAGCCAAAGTTGTTGCCCGGTCGTTCCCAAATCAGCTGTCTGCACTCTGTACCTGCTGCAATTTACGACTGAAAATATAGTTCGGTACGTTATAGCTGTTGCTGATGATGATGATATCATAGCTGTTGCAGAGTAATAGGGGCTTGTTTGAATTAAGCCGTGGTTCAGGTTATGGTTCAAGGCTAAGGTTAGGCCCTAACCCCTACTAAAAACTCAATAGCAGTCCTTGTGCTAGTGATATATCGCACCTGTTGTAAGATGTGGTTTAATTCAAACAAGCTCCGAGTAATACAGTATGTGCAATTATTACGATATTTACTACAACTGCAAAATAGCACAACTTTCAGTGCATAGGCCTATACAGATGTAAAGCAAAACACAACTAAATTGCATTTACCAAGAGTGAAAGTACCGGTAGCTCTCATGCACAAATATCAAAGTCTGCACAAATAGAATATTTATTTCACTGATAATTCATTGAATCAAATCAGCACAAGCAGCAAATTTCACACTGCAGTTTGCATGTAACACATTTACAAGATATTAAGCAAAGCATCATAAAATACTAACCTAGGTTTGTCGCAATTTTTCTATCCTGATACGAATATAAGACCAACGTTTCAATCCACTTTTAAAACAAGTGAGTCAAAAACTTCACTTGCTGGCTTCCGCAACATGTTTTCAAGAATTTCAATAAACAATCAATGAGCTTTCTGGTTTCTGAAACATACTAGTAGCACCAAATGATCTAAAATTGAAAGATTAAGAAGATACTCTATTCAAATACCATCAATATTGCATCAGCGCTATCTTACTTTCATTTATTTCTGCAATGACATCATGTTGAAAATACCAACTCTTAACGTAAGCAAGGTATCAGTGAGTTTTATTCTTTAATATTAATGTCTTTGCATAGAGCCTTCCACAGTCTAAAATTCAAAACAAAAGCCCTTAAAATTGCGTAAAATATACCGGTAGCTAAGCCCTTGGGCAAAAAATATACCGGTATGATGAAAATGTAGCGCACTCTAACCCAGCTACAAAATGATAAGCATTTTTAGTTGGTGTTTAACTTGTAGCTATTTACCGGTATGCTACTTGTCAGGGTATGATCTATTGCTAGCTTGTGTCAGTAACACAAGTGCAGTTTCTCTAATTATGGAATAGTATGGCATAGTATGGAATAGTAAGTAAGGCACCGTGGTATAGTATGGCAGAACTGGGCGATTGGACGTTTGGGGCACTAGAGTAACGGGGCCCATATAAAGAGTTAAATTTCGGGTGAATGGCCTTCAGGGTAAATGTGCCTCAGGCCTCATTTAGGTCAAAAGGACCTCAGGACAGGACGGTTGAAGCAATAAATGGGCCCTAGGAATAGGATGTTAATTTAGGGCACTGGGGTATATCCTATGCATAAATGGGGCTCTACGACCAATGGGCCTCAGGGCATTTGGGGCAGCATAGGGGATCTGGGCCTCAGCATGTTTTGGTCCCTGGGACAAACAGGCCTTAGGATGGTTGGGACGAAAGGGCTGTTTGAAGCTCTGGGGCATATGGCCCATATGGGATTCAGCACATTTGGAGTGCCGGTACTATGCACATTTACTATGCCTTACTACTGTACTATGCCATACTATTCCATACAATTCCATAAATAGGGACACCCACACAAGTGAACAATAACAATTAGGGGTTAGATGTAGTATCAGTCCCCAGATTCAATTAGGGTTAGGTTTGGTTATGGCTGGATTTGGTTAGGGTCAGGTCATGTGTTAGGTTAAGGTCATAGGTTAGGTGGGTCTCATCTAGAATAAGCCGTCGAAGCAAGCGATCATTATATTACACACTCGCTTTGCTCGCTCGGCGATCAGCCGCTCACTTCGATGGCTTATTGCAGCGACGGCTTATTCTAGATTTGACCTGGTTAGGTTAAGGTTGGCAAACAGAAAAAGCGTGAGGGCTTATTCTAGATAAGACCCACAATTAGAATAGAACTGGTATATAAGTAAACAAATGCGTGCATGCAGTTCGCATGTTTCAATGTAAAAGGGATAAGAGTCTATGACTAACAGACTAATCAACACTTTTCAACAGACATAGCCTATGCTAATTTTTTGTTATAACATCAAGTTAAAACGTAGCAAATTATGACTATTAAAGAACTAGGCTACTGGTTGTGAATACTGTGATAAATGCCAAAATTAAATAAACGCCACCAATTTAATTTTAATACCGCTCAAGATTAGACATGGGTAAGGGCACTATATATTAGGAGTATCAGTGGGCTAAATCACCTACTAGCAAGCTTTCAAATGTTGAAGTGGCTATTCTTACGGACCCGTACAAATAAGAACTTCGTTTATTTCATTACTTTGTCATGTTCTCTGGATTGCGGTTAGCGTGAAGCGATAGTCTGATAATATATAGAATAAACCAAGAGCTAATTTGTACGGGCCTGCACAAATAGCCAATGCTGCCTTTACAGTTTAAATATTCAACTGTTTAAGGTCTTTAAAAGCAACTGCAACACTAACAATACCGGTACTTTTCAAAGTTTGGTTGCAATTGAGAGAATAAAGTACGGTAGGCCTATGCTGGTAGCATGCAGTACCAGTATGAAAGTTGCTTGCATAGCATTATCTATGTCACTCAATGCTGCGACATGCAGAAAGGCCAAAGCTGACCCCTATTGAAACAAGTAAAAACAAACCGGTACCGCCTACTGGTTGTTTTTGCTACTAGACCTGTGGACTTGGCAAACAAAACTTCAGAACTAGAACAATAAATTGACTTCACTCTTACCAGTACTTCAGAATAGCAAAACAAGGCCAATTGGCAAACACGTGAATCCAGTAACCAGCTAACTGCCTAACACAAGTTGAATTTATCAACAGCTTACTCTAATTTTAACTTTTATGAAGCGAAATTGCCCCAAACCAACATTTATCAAGTAATTATACACCAACTTCTTAAATATCTACAACCTATACCACAGTCTAAGCCAGAGGTGGGCAAAATACGGCCCGCGAGACGATTTTATGCGGCCCGCCGGCAGTTACAAAAAATGAATAGGTCAACTGAGGATGCGAAGACTTTTTCTTTTGCTCCTCATCCATAAAACAGGTTATGCCAGGATATAAAGACCTCCTTTGCTCTTCACGACGTCGAAAGAAGTGAAGACCTTTTTTTTTTTTTTTTTTTAGTCTTCACTTGATTTCGGGCGGTAATTTGGACGACGAAAATTGCGGCCCCTTCTTATTACTGGGCACCCTTCTGTTCATCTAATAATTCGGCCCGGGAAGGACTTGGTCTTCCCACATGTGGCCCGTCGGCTGAAATAATTGCCCACCCCTGGTCTAAGCACTAGACCTCGCGCAACAACTACCTCAAAGCCCACCTTTTTGCAAAAGCCCACGCTCTTAGACCACCTATTTAGATGCGGCCAGCAAAGCCCACGATTTTGCTGAAATTAGCCCACAAAAAACATGACTCAGCAAAGCCCGCGGGCCAAAAGCCCACGATTTTTGGACATGGAAGCAGGCTAATTGAGATATACCACCCTGAAAATTTCAAGTCTCAAGCATCAGCTATTCAAAAGCCTTAGGCTGCACAAAATTGGTGTTGAAAAAAAAAAAATTTTTTTCTGAGACAAATAAATTTTTTTCTAGAAAGTGGGAAGTTGTTAAGGAAGGTTAGGGCGGCCAAGGTATATACCTAGGTGGAACACAAATTTGAACTCTGGGTCACTTTTTACTTGGCCATTTCTGCACTTTTTGACACTTTTAACAGCTGTAGCTGCTAAACTACTGTTCCAATTCAAAACAATATGGCTTCCCTGCTACCAAAGACTATGTACCTAATGACTGGAAACTCTTGCTTGATTTATTACTTCACAGCATCATTTGTGTACAAAAGGTCGTTCACTCCGTTCCGCTCTGATGCATATGAACAAAAACCGAGATGCCTAGACCTTTTGCATGCATTTTTCGCGCCAAGTTCATTAATTTTGGACAAAATTGGCCATAAAACTTTCAAAAATCTCAAAAAAAGGTGTTGAATGTACGTTACAGATGTAAGAGAGAATTACGAACTTGAACCAGGCGCTTTTAATCAGACGAAGACAAATTTAATGATAGGCCTATTTATCCTGTTGACTTAGCCTAAAAAACGGGAAAGCTTGAAACCTGCAGTTCAGACTTTTGAAGAGGCTAGAATGTGGTCAAATTAAAGGTGTAGCAGTCTCGAGAATAAGAACGAAAATCAGAATTTGATATTTAAAAGTAGACAACACGGTATTTTGCAACATTTTAAGTTGATTTTGACTGTTAAAGCTGATTCAACTAGTGTAGTTGTTTTCCTTAAGTTCAAGAGATTGATTAGCCTAGTCAGTGCTTACCGTATGGTTAATATTGTACCGGTAAACGGTTTGCCAGATAAAATTGCGTTAATTGAAAGTTTTTGCAGAAGTTAAATTATTTGCATAAATTTTATGAAGGCCTGATGGAAGCTTACCTTCTTCTGTGCCTATTCCTGGTAGCCTACTCTTTTTGGCTGTTCGCTAGTTCATTAACTGTGAAAGGCACTTAGATTTAATAGGGAGACTTTATGAACTTCTTTAGCAAATTTTAGCAGTCTGTGTTGGCTTTATTTTTATCAATAGACTACAAACGTGCTGTATTAAGTAGGCTGCTCAGATGGCCGAGTGGTAAGAGCGTTTACCTCAAGAGCTGTAGACTTGGGTTTGATTCCGAGTCGGGTCAAATTAATGACTTTAAAATTGGTATTCACAGCTTTCTTGCTTGACGCTCAGCATTAAAGAGACAGTGTGAAGATCAAGCCGGTAAGTTTACTTGTTGTGCCGTTGGGAAAGGCACTTAGCGGGATTCCCCCATCTTAGTGTGGTAGACAGATGGCTGCATGGCAACTTCTAAGCGAACTCGTTATATCGCTTTCTCGTGATAGGAGGATAAGTATGCAACAAAATATAGAAAATAAAAAACAGATTGGCAACTGACTTAATTGTTAGTTTTCTTTGGTAAATTTTATTGTGGTTTCCTTATTTTGCATTTAGCTTTCAGATTACTGGTAGCATAAATGGTGAAATTTTTGTATGTGCCAATTGAAGTTGCAATTTTGATAATTTCTTGTCTCAAAAGACCCCCCAAGGTATCTGACATTTGGCCTCAGAAAATTTTCTCTGCAAAACTGTGCGAAACGCCTTTGCTCATGTTAAAATTACAGCCAAACACTATGTATACAAACCTAACCTGCCAGGATGTGTCGTTTACCTTTGCAACTTTAAGCAACATTCTCAATGACAAACATATACCGCAAAAAATGCAAAAACCGATTAGTCAGATACAGGAGAACAGGACAAAAAAGTGTTCTGATGAGTTTGTCAGATGAAAGAGTTTTTTTGTCTTGTGACGCATTACTAATGCTGGTGAAGATATGCTTGACAAAACAAGAAAAACGTAAATCCTGCCTAATGACCAATATGCAAAAAGTGTTAGTTTCCGACAATGATCTCATTTTGTAATAGTTTTCTCCCCCAGGCAAACCATATCTCCGCCAACCATTTGAAGTTACTTTTAATCGGCCTCTGAAAGTAGAGTGGAACCTCCTGATATGCATGTTTGGAAGAAAAGCAATTGCAAAAGGAAATAAAACAGACATTGGTAACCCACTCAATACTTCCCGTAAAACCACTTACCGCTCTAAAAAATTTTTTTACTGCCGATTACATGCATAATGTGTAGGATGATAATCCTACAGTTTAATAGGCTATGTTATAGTGGTGAATAGTGACGTTGCTTTTTGTGTGCTTTCGTTTGTGCGTAATTTCCTTGGCCTTTATGAAGTAAGAAAATAATAAATTTTAATAATTTCCTTTTCTATTTGTCATTTCTTTTGAGCAACAGCTGTGATCCCTGGATAGTGGATATACAATTAACTATCTAGGCTCGTGCGATTAGAGTGCCCCATGTTGGCAGCATATCATTAAAATTCGTTCAATACTGGTTTGTTTGTTTTTTTCTAAATTTGACTTTGGTCAATTGACCTAACTCTACCAAAATTTTGGTCATTTCAATTTTTTTCGGTCGTGTTTGAAGTAACAATACGTTGAACGAAAAGTACACCTACTCCTTTGTAACCGCAACACAAATAAAATCTACTTTGATCAGTTTAATGTCTGTCAGTGGCTACGCCAATGGGGGGGGACAAGTACCCCCCACCACATCTTCTCGGCCCATTTTTGTAAATCGTGCAAATCCGTTAATTTTTTTTCTGGGGTAGGGTAGGGGGCAGACGTGGACCCTCTCCTAGTTTCCTGTCTTTAAAACACAAAAATTTTAACAAATCACTAGATAAAGCGTCAAGGGAACCCAGAAATATATAATTTGACCGCAAGATATTACCTTTTGACCGTTATACGCTTCTCATGTTCTGTCAGTGCCATTGCTTTTTTAACATTTTCAGGATTTCTTAATTTTCGTTTTCATTCTTTGCCGTGATACTGCAATAATACACCATATCTAGGGTTACCATATTTTCACTATGCAAAAGGAGAACAGGTTTTTTGAGAGTCATCGCGTCCGCAAATGTTCGTTTTTCTGCACAAAAACAAGCCGTGAAAACCAAAAAAAAGGTCATCACGTCCGCAGACTGTAGTTTGCACTGAAACTTTCCAAAATTTTTCGTGGAAGAATGTTGTGACATGTTTTCACTGTTTGTAATGTCGAAAAGGAGGACATATGTTAATTTTTTGGCGTCCTCGGAGGACAATTTTTTTGGTCAAAAAGGAGGACATGTCCTCCAAAAGGAGGGCGTATGGTAACCCTACATATCTTTCACTAAATTTGGTCGAAGATTCGCAGGGTAGACCGTTTTTTTTTTTCAATAACCTACTTTGAAGTACAGTAGCACACTGTACTGCAGAATCGGGCTACGTAACTACTAGGCACAATAACCGAAGGCAATGTCAATTTCTGAACAATTACGCTTAATAGTAATCCTATTTTTACTTCGTACTAAGTCCCCATTTCGACGAAAAATCCTCCTGAATATACGCCAGAATGCACCAAATTAATTTCGAAATTTTCTGGGGGAGGCTTTCCATGCCATACCTCAATCAATCAATTCGTTTTTATTTCCGCACTCCATAACGTTAGAAACACACGTTCATAGTAAGTATTGGCCAAGCGCGGAAAAGGGCACACGCAGCAAAACGGGTAATCGTTGAAGCATGCCCGTCAAAAAGACTAGGCATGGCTGCGTGACCCTAACAAAAAAGAGTTCTTGAAAGAGTCTAAATTTTTGCAAATTTTCGTCGCTTGGTTTGTCCCCCCCACTTATTTCTTATTGGCGCCGTCCCTGATTTCTGTTAAACCTGACACCGGTAGTCCGTTTGTAATTGTTGCTCGCATATTGGCAAAATATTTACTTGAACCGTTAATTCACCGAAACGGCTTTAATTTTTACCCGTTTTTACAAATTTAATTTGGACTATGACCGAAATTTCAAAATCAATCAAAAAAAAAAAAATTAACCAGCCGTTAGCTCAGTTGCTTAGCGCACACGCTATCGGTGCGGTAGGTCTGGGGTTCAAATCCCGGTCGGTCTAGTCGGCACAGTGTCTCGAACGGCTCGCCACCGCTGCGGCGTTCTTTCGAAGCTGTGTAGCCCAGGCGCTAAGCCGCGGAGATGAATCACAACACTCGTTACACGCTTCGGCGTAATACCGCGAGTATAATGAAGATTTGATTATTTTTATGACCGAAATTTTACCGAAAAAAAAACAAAAAAACGAAGCAGGTTCGATAGGCCTACCGGGTATAGGCTAAAGCAGAGTGGGGAACCGGCAAAGCAAAGCGGACCACATTGATTGCATAATATTTTTAGCGGGCCACATTTATTTTCAATTTGTAAATTTGTTTTAAAAAGAAGCAATATTACGTAGCAAATTTATTAAACTTTCACGCTGAGTTGTTTTTTGCCGCAAAATCAGAGTTTTTTGCCGCAAAATCAGAGATTTTTGCGCGTTTTTTATGCCACAAAATAGAACATGTAGTAGAATGTGAAGCAGTTTTTACAAAATCTTAATATTTCCTATTCTACCAGCGTCGCGAAATAGGAAATAGTATTACTTCGCTGACAGGACGATTGATAAGAATTCGTTCTTAGATCTGACGTCAGGAAAAAACCAGGACTTTTTTCATCAAACGAATATAATAATCGACCCAACTGAACTCACTTAGCTACGGTACTCACCGTACTGCTTTTATATAAACACAAGCTCCACTGCTCACTTCAGTAACACTATACAACAAGGGCTATACCCTTCAGCATACAACAATATTGCTTACTCTACGCATACTAAATCTACATTCGAATAATAACGCTCGAAAATTCACGCCTATTTATACTTGAAACTCAAGCTCGAGAACGTTCTACAGCATTCTCAAAAAGAAACAAGAAGAGAAATCACATGACATGCAAAAACTTTCACCAAATCACAGTAAACACGATTGCGACGTCAAGAGAAATCATATGACAGGCAAAAATTCACACCAAACCGCAGTAAACACAATTGTGACGTCACAAGCAGTGAAATTACGTAAAGAAGATTTCTGTCGAGAATATTCACGGGAGAAATTACGTCAGTAGAAATTTATGACTTCATAATGCAACCTTACAAAACAATCCCACGAATAAAACTTCGGAAAAACAACGCATCGGTCCAAAACCTACTAGCCTACAGTATACAAAGCACATAAAACAAAACATATTGAACAGTTATATCGTTACAACCAGTTTCTTGTACGCTTTCCAAAGTTCTGACGCGAGTCTCATTCAAAACTTGAGCGGGCCGCATGTGGTCCGCGGATCGCAGGTTCCCCACCCCTGGTTTAAACTCACATTACTAAAAATATGAAAAAAATAGTAGAGTATGGGGACTATTTTTAGTACCGAAATTTCGCTGAGACCCGAAACAAACCTTGGCTGCTGCTAAGCCTAGTAGAGTAGCATTTACGATTTGGTGTTAACGGGCAAGCCGTAAGGTGGGCCTATGGCATTCCAGCCAGCCATAATATCCGCAAGTTACTGTCATATTTGAAACAGCAAGCGACAGTTTGGGCTGGTCGTAGTCATCAAAGAGAGAATAAATTATTCCGCACGCCACCACATTTTTTTCCCCAGTTGCTGGGAAGGTATGCTTTTTCCATCTCAAAAAACGTTCGGTGAAACAGCTTCTTGTTGTCTTCTCTATATTTTAAATCTTGAATTTGCACCAAATATTCAGGCAAATTTGAAGTTTATGCAGATTGTGTTGCCAATCAAACTTGCAATGCCTTGCACTGTTGCATATCAGCATTCAGCAATGCATTGAACAAGCACAGTCAAAAACATCATCGCAAGAGTGTTATTGCCAAAAGACAATTCATCATTTTAGTTTAAAATAATGAAACGAAGACAAGTCTACAATTATCACTAGATACCAGCCCAGAGACTACACCAAACACTGCCCAGAGCAGAGCCTAGACCATAAACATAAACCTAGACTAGACTATTTTTGCTGAAAATAAATTAGTGGTTATAACAATTAAATAAAATAGAGTGAGTTTAATCTAAGTAACAATTAAAAAAAATAGACCAAGTACACTCCTCTCCAATACTGTATTAGCAGCTTGATTTATCATTGTACAGGTCCCTTTTGTCAGCTTACTGGTATATTTCTCGGCCTATCGCAATCACATATTTTTACACCTGGAGGATGAGTTTTTTAGTCTTTTTGAAGGAATCGATAAACTACAAGTACTTGGCAGTTCTTAGAAATTGAAACTGACATTCACTGTGTTTTCCGGGCTGCATGCGCAGACACAGTGTCTGCCTTGTACCCCGCTTTTTCACGGGCGGACGGGTTGGGCAGAGAGTTTTTTTTGCAGGTTTTGGTAACTTGTACAGTTATAAACCGTAAACCAAAAATTCTTTCTCAGGTTACCGGGAAAATAATGTTTAAACCAACCGGTCATTTCTATTCTTTTCGATTGTTTACAGGGAATCTGTGACATCACAATCTAGCATGTACTAATTCCTTGAAGGTTATATTTCAAATGTTCCACCTTGAGCAGAACGAGTAGAGGCTTGGAGTTGGGGGTTGCAGTTCTTTTGAAGGTTAGAATTTTTTTTTTTTTTCAGGAAGGTGGGAGATTGCTATGCTGCACTGATGAGACCATAATAAGATCGAAACGCGTCTGCAGCTGCAAATTAGTGGGTTGCCATGGGGGCTTCTAGTGATGTGGGCTAGTTAGGCTACCGGTAACTTAGTTTGGGGTTAGTAGTTACAGGCTCTTCCACCGGGTATCGTTGTTTGGGGCCAGTCGCTTGCTAAAAATAGAGCACCACCTAGAAAAACAATGAAGTCCAGATGTCCGGGTAAAGCAATGCAAAAAAAAGAGTCTTTACAGTCTGGAATTGGTTTAGCCTGGATTGGCTGTGCGTAGCAGTTTTAAATTTTAAAACATACAAAGATTATAATAAAATCTTAAATAATCTGAAAAATCAATCAAAGCAAAACTATTTTCGAACACAGTTTGAGAAACATAAAGGTGATACCAAACACACTTGGAAAACCATCAATGAAATCATTAGGAAAAGAGCTCCTTCCGCTAATCTAGACTCTATAACTTGCCCAATAGACAATGTATTGATGACTAAGCCAATAGATATAGCAAACTGCTTAAATAAACATTTTACGACTATTGGAGCAAAACTGTCTAATGTTATTCCCTCATCCACAGCAAAACCAATCATTTCTGCTTCACAAAATTGTTCCTCAATCTTTCTGAACCCTGTATGCTATGAAGACATAATCAGACAGATTGATTTAATGAGTAGCAGTAAGAGCGATGACACGTATGATATTCCCGTAAGTGTGTTAAAATTAAGCAAACATGTGATTGCTCCTATTCTTAGTAAATTGTTCAATCAATGCATAGAGTTGGGGATTTATCCTTCTACACTAAAAATAGCTAAAGTTATACCCATATTTAAGGATGGTGACAAAGCATGTGCTTCCAATTATCGCCCAATATCCATTTTACCCCATTTTTCCAAAATCTTTGAAAAACTAATCCAATTGGATTTAATCAAATTTTTGAAGAAGTGCAATGTAGTTTCTAGTTGCCAATATGGCTTTCAAGAAAATAAATCAACAACTGATGCTCTGGTTGAACTGTGCAACCATTTGAATAATCAACAAGCTCTAAATAAAATCACTTGTGGAGTGTTTATTGACTTGCAAAAGGCATTTGACACTGTTAACCATGATATATTAAGAAATAAATTACTTGATTATGGTATTAGAGGCATTCCATTTAAATTGTTTTCTGATTACCTTTCAAATCGACATCAGTTTACTTGTATAAATACAGCGAAATCTAACTCTATGTTACTAACCACTGGTGTACCACAAGGTAGTGTGCTTGGTCCGATACTGTTTTTATTGTACATTAATGATTTGCCTAAAGCATCTACAAAAACTAAAACCCTTTTATTTGCTGATGACACTGCAGTATTTTTGAGTGAACAAAATGCCACTTTGTTGAAACATACTTTAACCACTGAAATTAAAAACATTGAAAAATGGTTAATTCAGAATAAATTAACTTTAAATACAAGTAAATCTTGTTATGTCATGTTTGGAAAAAAGAAAGATGATGAATTAGACAACATGGTGCTAGTCAATGACGTTCATTTAACAAAAAAACGTACACTAAATATTTAGGAGTCCAAATTGACAGTTTACTAAATTGGAAACCTCATATTGAAAAGCTGGCTTTATCCTTATCGAAATGCAGTTTCCCCAAAGTATAATTCCGTATTCCAGTTTACTCTTTATTAATGCAAAGTAAACCATCTTAAGGTTACTTCTAGGAATGTAGTCTTTTAACTTAAATAATATTCCAGAGTAAACTGGAATACGGAATTATACTTTGGGGAAACTCAAATAAATCAACCCTTGATAAACTAAACAAGATTCACAACAGGGCTATTAGGTGTATAACTGGTCTCCCTTTTAGAACTGCTTTAAATAAACTGTATGCAAATGCAGGAGTACTAAAAATAAAAGAATTGACCATATTAGAGACTGCCAAATATATGTATAAACTTCATGCAAACATGAAATCCGGCAGCTATTCTATTGATAACATTTCTTTAGTAAATACTGTTCATAAATATTGCACCAGACAAGCTGAACATAAAATTTATTTTGTGTCAAATGCCTTAACATCAACACGCCCAAATTGTCTGCTTGTAAATGGTACCAAAATTTGGAATAAACTTCCTCATACTTTTAAAAGTGAACTAAATTTCCGTCGGTTTAAGCACCTTGTTTTTGATTATCTACTAAAAACATACAGTTATAGCATAAAATGATTTTTGAATTGAAATTTGTTGCAATTATGCTTACTTGAAGAAGAGTAATTTGCAAATACTGTACAGCTAATGTTTAAATAATAGGTATTGATTGTCTGGAGTGAATTGTTATATTGCTGGATTCTGATTTAAATAACAATATTATGAATAGGCCTATATTCTACACTTTTTGTTGCTGATTATTGATTTAATTAAGTGTGTCACAAGATTGCATCGTAAGAAGCTGCTGCCTTGATATCATTAAATAATGAATGGAAATCATCAATTTTCCTCGGAATCTTGATAACTTCCAGAGCATGATGATGGCCTCTTCTTGTGGAGGTCCTCATCTTTGCATTAAATAATGAATGGAAATCATCAATTTTCCTCGGAATCCTGATAACTTCTAGAGCATTTGAAACATGATGATCTCCTTTGTAGGGATCAACCATGACCTCCTCCTTGGTCAATGTCCAATGCGACATATTCCCTTTACTGGTGACCAAAGGTATATTATCGACATATTATAGAAGTTCTTTTTCTTTTTCTATATCTTCAGAGGTATCTTAATAGATGCAATTCACGAAAATGCGTGTTGAAATTTTCATCCTACGCGTTCTTTAATTTCGGAAGCATCTTTCCAACATTTTCATTCGTGTAACTTCTTTATTAACAAAGACAAGACTTCTTTATTAACTTTATTAACAATTGATATCAATTTATAATTACAGTATATCACAGGGGTAGAGATTAAATGACGAAATAGTCCCTTCCTGCCCCTGCATCACACATAAATTGTTTACCGTATGTTATTCCATATTTGTAATGTCTGTGACATTCTGCACGTGTTGTAAAAATAAAGTTCTGTTCAAGATCTAAGGCCAAATCAAACGTAATCAGAAAAATCTGATTACGAGAGGGATTCGAACCCACGCCCGCCCCGACTAGTGACGTATCACCAGCCCAATGGTTGCGGCGAGTTCTACCCGGAGACACGGCCTTAACCACTCGGCCATCGTAATCTGATGCCGGAGCAGACGAATTTCTCGTATATACTGTATGTTAAGATTAAGTCATCATTCCACTACAGGAAGCCAGCCCATTATTAAGCTATTATGACTGTGACAACTGGTAATTATTCCATATTAATGAAGGTTAAGCAATGAAGGCTTGTTTACCGAAGTCTATCCAGTCTAGCTATTTAAATAGCGATTAAAATATTTTGCAGTCTAGCTATTAAAATATTTTGCAAGTCGCAATTTTTTTAATTGCTAAGTGGCTTTGAAGCGGATCGAGTACGTTTACATCAAAGTCCGTACCACGAACTCACGGACTTTGGTTGATATTTCCTTGTAAATTATTTTTAACAATCCGAGATTTTGAAAAAAATCCACCAGCACTTGAATAGACATCCGCTAAAAAGTCCGCTGTCCGCCAGATGCAAAAATTTTCCGCTAAAAAGAGGCAAAATCCGCCAAATCTAGCGGATTTTCCGCTAAATTGGCAACACTGAGAATAACGGATAGTGAACAGTTAACTAGTAGCAAACTTTAAATATAATCCATTTTATTGCGCTAATATCTCAAAAACTACCTGCGATAGAAATTTGATTTTTACGCATAATGAAGAATAAAGGCTAAAGACTAATTTTATCTCCAGAAACTTTCATTACAATGCAAGAATACCGGCAGTCCGACTTTTCTCATGTGTTTTGCTTGAACTGCATTTGTGTCACTGACGCTACAGTGAAGCACTTAATAAGGAGGAGTTTTTTTAAACGCGGTGTATTTGCAGTAACAGAACGTTTATTTTGTTGCTTCAATCACGAGGTACATTACAGCAAGCATGGCACATGAATAAACAAGTGATACACGCAACAGGCAGCTGCGAAGGGACCAATGGTCTTCGAGTCAAGCAGCAGCCCATTTACTGGTATAAACCAATTCAGTGTCGTAAACATATCCGGTTAAGTTGAAGCCTCAGCGCCGAAGATAGATTCATTTTGAATTTTTTACAGCAGAATTACAAAAATACATGACCTTATTTTATAATTAGCCACCTACAAACTCCAACAGTTCGCCCCACGCCCGCGCAACCACCAGGGAATCCCATTCAAATGGAATTCGATTTGTATAAGATTCCCCCACGATCGCACAAGCGCAGAATGGACTGCCAGAGCCTGCCAATAAAGGGTCGTTTACATTTGGCGTAAAATCATCTGCTTAGCGTAGATTTTTTTGTTTAAAGCCTCGTTTACATATGGCGTAAGTTTTAGCAAACCCTGAGCGTGCCAAGATGGATTTCGTTCAAATTAGCGTAAAAATAATTCTACGCTGCACGCAGTTTTGCCAGCAAAGTTTGCAAGAATTGCCTTTATACCGCTCAGATGGCCGAAAGGGGGTCCGCCTCGGGAGCTGTAGTAGCCTGTAGACTTGGGTTTGATTTCGAGTCGGGTCAAACCAACGACTTTAAATTTGGTATTCACAGCTTCCCTGCTTGATGCTCAGCATTAAATAGGCAGTGTGGAAAACAAGCCGGCAAGTTAATTTGTTGTGCTATTGGGAAAGGCACTTGGCGGGATTCCCCCATCTTGGTGTGATGGACAGATGGCTGGCAACTCTTAAGCGAGTTCGTACAGCGCATTGACCTCTTTCTTGTGATAGGAAAATAAATATGCAACTAAATACAAATTTATGGATTTGCTAATCAGGATTTGCAGCAGTGTGCTTTCATTTTTCCAAATCAAGTAATGGCGTTTAATAACCTTGTTAACAATTGCTTATGAAAAAAATAAATAAATGATTAATTTATGTTTTTCATTTGCTTAATAGAGAGCGACTAATTAATCACAAAGTGTTTTTAACTAACCAGTCATCAGATGACAAAACGGAAACAGCGTCTGCCCGAGTAGAGTCATCGACGGTATTTTTTTTTTTTTTTTTGCCCGCATAGCGGTAGATTCGCAATTCGACTATTAGTATGTTATCGTTTATTTCAGACTCGAAGTTTATACAGAACTAAAAGAAAAACATAACACACACACAGTATAAACGTAAACACAAAGAAATAAATATAAGCCGAAGCCGCCCAACTAACACATTACACCAGTGATGGAGTACTCGAGTACAAGGCTCATACTCGAGTACCATTTTTTGACTACTCGTACTCGGAACCCCAGGTACTCGGTTAGTACTCGTACTCGAAGGTCAATGTACTCGGTACTCGGTAAAAAACAAAACTAAAAAATTGCAGACAGTACTAAGTCATAACAGGTGTTATCCAAAATCAGCTTTGACAAGGACGAGTAAACCAAAGCTAGAAAAGCATGTTTTCGTAGTGTTTCCTATAGGGAGAGGTAAAAAGCAACTTGACAAGGCTAAACTTTGCATAAGCAAGGCGAGAAATGAAGGCAAATAACTGTTTACAAATCAAGGCATCAAATGTGACTATATTGAAAGTGACTTGATGTTCACTAGCACTGGCATAACGTGGAAGATCAAACAGCATACGAAATTTATCGTTAAATACAACACGCATGCGTCTATAAGAATTATGCAGATCCTGCGACCACAAATGACTGGCAAATAGTGTGGCACAGTACGCATTGAAGATCGTTTCTTCTTTTGACGGATGTAGAGCACATTTTAAACGTAGCTTTAACTTTGTTGACAATACAGTACGTCGATTTCACTTGCCTGAAAATGTTATTTTGATTAAGAGTCGGGTCATATTGTACGACTCAATAATGGTATTCAAAACTTCCTTGCTTGAAATTCAACAGTAAACCAAAGACTATATACTGTACTTAATGACTGGAAACTCTTGGTCGATTTATTACGTCACAGCATTTACTTCTTACTATAATAGACTCGCAACTACGATTTTGTGCTAGCATTTCACGCTTGATTGAACAGCCTCTAAGCGCGTCGTATCAACCGTGTGCAGCGGGAGATTGCAGTAGCCAGACGGCTAGCTCAAATAACTTTGTGGCTTTATCTGAATTTTGGCCCATGTATCCATATATCCAGCTCAGTGTTTTTTAAGCTTTGGCTTGTGAAACTATTAAGCAATTTTGAAAGATCGCCAATTGAATTTATAACGTAGAACATGGCTTTGTACACTATTGCAGAAGCAGATTTTGCAAGACCGCGTGACAATTGTGGTAGACCATTTCGGTTTCTCAAAACGCCTTAAAAAAAACACTAGCTGATCTAGCTGCTTTTTTTATCCATCCAACCAATGACAATGGCATACATACCAGATATCAGGAGATTTCTTCAAGTCGAAAGATTTCCTGAGAAGAGTGTTTCTCCGCTCTGCATCGATATCGAGCTAGACTACAGTGACTATATTGGTGACTATAAAGTGACTATAAAGAATATAAAGCAGTGGTTCCCAACCGTTTCTTCTTCATTACCCACTTTTGATGTGACTGATCCTCAATTACCCACAACCATCTATTACTGACCTCAGTTATGTCAATCGGTCAAGTGCAAAAAAAAGATCCACGCGTCTGCAGGCAGCGGCGCAGCGAGAAATTTTAAAAGGGGAGGGAGGCATAATTTTCACATTGTTTCAAGGGTATTTTTTTCGGAAGAACAAAACTGAAACTGTTGGAGAAACAAGAAAAGCTCTTGAGGGGTCTGGGGGCATGCTCCCCCGCAAAATATTGGAAAATTTACATGCCACAATGGCTATTTTAGTGCTTTTTGAATAAATTTGAGGCAAATTTTGTTTAAATTTTTTAACCCCTATTTTGAGTGCTTCGCCAAACAAATATGATGTATTTTGTTCGCACATTTTCGATTATGCCTACTAAAGGCGTAAGGCGTATTGCTATCGAAGAGGTTCCAGATCAAGGAAAAATTGTACACATCAAAAATATTTTAGAAATTGGCTGGTGGGAGGATGCATACCTCCTCCCCCATCCTACCCTCCTGGATCTGCTATGGCCACAAGCTACGGAAACCATCAAAAGAGTCTGGCATATTTCTGTCACTTGGCACCATTAGTTTTTTTTTACTAAAAGGCAGAGTCAAATGGAGGGGCATGGCACAATGGTCCCCCCTAAATAATATGCTCCTGTCTGCAGGAGTCGTGTTTTCGTAAAAATATGGGTGAAAAACAAAAAATGATCTATACGTCTGCAGGTGTCCTGTTTTTGTGAAAATATCGGTGAAGAGCTAAAAAAAGTGCCTTTTGGTATATATTTTTGACAATGCTGTCACATTACCCACCGAAGAATCACATATTACCCCTCGGGGGTAATTTACCCCCAGGTTGGGAACCACTGATATAAAGTATCGCTATAATGACTGTAAAGTACAGTGACTATAAAGAATTGTTTATCGCTATAATTTATCGGCGATAACAAAATATATTTCAAAAGCTATATCGGTAATCGATAAATCAAAAGTATTTTGAGCGATAATCGATAATAAATTATCGCCGAAAAATTATCTCGATAAATGCCCATCTCTGCTCGAGACAACTGGTATTGCATAATTAGGCTTATAGTTGACCAGACTTTTTATGTATGATAGTCCGTAAGTTAAGCAACTTGCGAAAGATAAGTTAAGCAACTTGTGACCATAAGTTAAACAACTTGTGAACAAGAAATTAGACTTTCTAAAATTACATGATGTGTACAAATTAGAGCTTGCTAAATTCATGCATAAGCTTTTCAAAAACAAGCTACCTAATTCATGCAATTATGATTTCTCAACGATTGAAAGAATTCACGATTATGAAACCAGGAAACCAAGCAGATCTAATTATTTTTTTCCTCGAGTTTCTGAATCTACTGGGCAAAAAAAGATTGAATTCCGGGGTGTTAAACTGTGGAACGAAATTAGCGAAAACTTAAAAAATAAACCCTTTAATTCGTTTGAAAAGCAGTTGATAAGAGAGTGCTGACTATATTGTTAACGCTGATCAACATTGTTTGTACTGTGCGCTATGTTTATGATTATTTTACAGCTGTTAGTATGTGTTAATGCTTTGTGTCTTTAAACAAGGGGCATCTCGACTGGAAAACCTTAGGGTTATTCGATGCTCCTTGTTTCTTTCCGAATGTAAGGATTTGTTTTTTGTGCGTTACTTTGTGGAAAGAAAAAATAAACTACTACTAGTAACCCGATTTGTTTCAACATTAGGCGAGTTCTTGTGGTAAGTAGTGACGGAGTTTTCCAGACAAGTCTCGGATCTTGAGACACAATTTTCAAAGTCTCGTCTCGGTCTTGAACTACAAGTCTAGATCTCGAGTCTCGTAAAATTATAGCCTTGAAATGCGAGAAGTCTGGAGATTCAAAATTTTAGGTTGTGTAGGACTAAAAAAACTTTTGAATTTATTGGATGTGAGCATTGCAGTGCAACGCAAAAATTAAAACATTGTCGGAGACATCTGACAACATTGCCATACGTTCTCTGCCATGTAAAAACCCATAAAAAAAATTGAAGAAAATCGGGCCAACTTTCATGCTCGCACTCGTTACGTTTTTATAATGGAGGGGTTCGTATCTCCCGAAAATACAAATTTTTACATATTTCATGTTCTAAATGTGTTAATAAGATGAGTGATGCTTCAAAAGTTTCAGAATTTTTGAAACAGTAACTGTTGTATTCTTTCCACATTAATAACTTGTGGCAAATTGAGTGGATTTTAAGAAAAGCCCGAAAAATAGAGTTTTTTGATTTGTTATCTCATTCCGTCAGCTTTCCAGTGATTTTTTTTATTGGCAAAGAAAATCTGCTCTAGTACGCTACAGATGAGATTGCACACTTAGAGCAATGAATTTTTCCTACCAACACCTGTCTTTGATACTTATTTTAAAAGCATCTAAGAGTACCGGTAACAATAACAATAAGAGTCAGCGAAGATTTAAATCGCATGAAGTATGAACCAAAAATCAAATCTTCATTATATTCGCGTTATTACGCCGAAGAATGAAACGAGTGGTGAGCCCCATCTCTGCGGCTTAGCGCCAGGGCAACACCCTCTAAAAAACGTTGCAGCGGTGGCTAACCGTTGGCGGCACTGTGTCCGATTTGATCGACCCGGGAATTGATCCCCAAACATGAAAGACAAAATCGGGAGGACGCGAAGATTTTCTGGGGTGATTGGAAGAAGCTTTTTAGGCGAAAAAGACCATGAAAGTTGTTAGGTGTTAACATACGAATAAATTTTCTTAAAAGTTTTGGTGAAAATTTTTTCAAGTCTCGGTCTTGGTTCCGAACATTAGGACTTAACTCCATCACTTATTTTAAAAACAGCCCAGCAACAACTGGTCTGTTGATCAACCCATGCAGATGCCGCAGTTAAATCATTGAAAATAACCAGCAGAAATTTGCAGCGCAAGAAGTTGAGAGACTGTTTAGTCATGCGGAACGACCTAATCGAACTAAATTGAGCAAGTTTGTAAATATGTTCGTAATCACAAAATGTTAGCGTAAAAGAAGTTATTCAAACAGGAAATACTTTAAAGTTAATCACATACACCAATTTTCACACAAAACTAAACAGCGATTGTAGCGCAATAAACAACAAATAGTTCAAGCGGATTAATATTGGCTATTCGCAGAGCATTACTAATGTGTCTCCCTATGAGAAGTCACTGGTCACAGCATCATTTGTGTATACAAGGTCGTTCACTTCGTTCCGTTCTGATGCACATGAACAAAAACCGAGATGCCTAGACCTTTTGCATGCATTTTTCGCGCCAAATTCATTAATTTTGGACAAAATTGGCCATAAAACTTTAAAAAATCACAAAAAAGAAGTTGAGTGTACGTTACAGGTGCAAGAGAGAATTACGAACTTGAACCAGGCGCTTTTAATCAGACGAAGACAAATTTAATGGTATTTATCCTGTTGACTTAGCCTAAGAAACCGGGAAGCTTGAAGCCTACCAGTTCAGAGTATTGAAGAAGCTAGAATGTGGTTTAGTTAAAGATATAGCAGTCTCGAGAATGAGAACGAAAATCAGAATTTGATATTTACAAATAGACAACACGTTATTTTGCAACATTTTAAGTTGATTTTGACTGCTAAAACTGATTCAACTAGTGTAGTTGTTTTCCTTAAGTTCAAGAGATTGATTAGCCTAGTCCAGGGGTGTCCAACTCAAACTTGCTAACGTGCCAATTTTTCTTTTATAATTTCCTCACGTGCCAACGCTTGGTAAACTATCATTAATTTAACAATTTTTTCTATTTTGAAAACCATGTTGCTTACAAAGAACTAAACATTCTCAAAACGCAGTTAAACCAAACTCGTCTCTGATTGGTCAATCGATTTTTTCCCTAGTGATCAGGTAGTAACCAAAATATGCAGTTTTCGGTCATATGAGTTATGTACGAAAACTGGCTTGTAGTGCTTGTCCAAGTAATGCTGCGTCGCGAATCTTAGCAAAATAGAGCCCTCCACTGTAGTTTTGAAGGGATGCAATTACTTTTGTGGCTTATTGGTGGTATTTTCTTTAAATTAGTCAGATTTAGTGCATTTGAAAGCTGATTAAGACTAGGTTTTAGACTACAACTTTACAAGTTATCAAACCCAACAAGTCCAAGTCGAGTTACGGAGAAAGTTGATTGTATTTCCATAGACTGTTAACAATTTGCTGTAGTTGTACTGGTTTATGCAACAACTCTGTTTAATTCATGACAAAAAAGCTGTTAATCTACCAGTTCCTGAACACTTACTGGGTAAATTCCCCACTACCTGACTACGGTAGCTGTTAGACTACCGGTACATACCGGCTCATGTGTGGGCTACTTTAAGATGTACCAGTGATCATTGCGATGGAGAATGGGTCAGCAGTTCAAATCTGCAGACGTTGTATCTAAGACAAACTCATCAGTAAGGTTGCAGGGTACAATACTGTTGATTACTGGTATTAGCAGATTAGGGTACCGGTAGTCTACTGGGCACGGAGTGGGAGTGCAGCAGTACAGTACGGTACTTGTATTATCTGCTGTGCATCTCCTAGTCTATTTGCAGTTAACAACTAAGGAAAAAACCCAATAAATCTAAGATCTGCGGCGCAACGGATTTACGATGAGGTTGATAGACTAGCAGTGTGTACAGTAAGCAGAAGCAAATTCAGATTCATAGTTTGTCAAGCTTTAAACTGAAATTATTTTGAGAGAATTCAGTTTGAGTGCGCGAACAATGGTCTGCGCTATCTTCAAATCTGCTGGTATACGCGTAATAAGCTTAACTTTGTTATATTTAACAATTGTATGTAAATACGAAGCCATAGAGCCACTGCATCTTTTCAAACAACAAATATGATGCAGATTCCAGTAAAGCAGGTACGGTACCAGTAAGTAATCAAAACGTTAAAACGAGGAACTGTTCAAATCATATGGTGTTGTCAAAAGGTGTGTGGTGTTGTGAATGTGCTAACTAGGTATGGTACTGTACGGTAGTGTTCCCTCTAGAGTGAGGAATTTGAGAAAAATGCAAAACTTTTGGGCAAATTTTGCTGATTTTGAACCAGAAATTAATATTACAAAATGCAAAACTGAAAAACTTGAATATTTTGACGCAAGACTCTAGTTTGTATCTTGGAAAAGCAAATTTAATGCAAAAAATTTGTAAAAGGGGTCCTCAAGGTAGTGAAATCTTTGGGCAAAAATTTCAATGAATTTATATTTGGGCAATTCGCATCAGTCAAAATCCTAGAGGGAACACTGCTGTACTGCACCGGTATGTCAGGGAGTATTTTTAACACTTAATGCTATGTACTGGTATGCTTGCATGGTTTTTAGATTAATTTCATGTGTCAAAGATACCACGTATTATTGGTGATTGTGATTGCAACTTAATTAGTACAGCACAAACTTGGACAACTTTGTCACATTGAGGTCGGAGATTGGAATGGATGAGGTGCAAATTTTGTAGTTCCTCAGCCTCTCTATGACATGCTCTACGTGAATTTGGGGCTTGTTTGAATTAAGCCATGGTCAGGATTGGGCAAAATCGATTGTAATCGATATTCGATTGCGATATTCTTTACTTTTTGTTCATCGAATGCACTGGAGCCTTCACTTTTTTGAATAAGTATCAAATATGCCCAGTCTTTACTTTTTTTTGGCGCGATTCGATATTTCATAATCGATTCATTTTGTCCAGGTTAGGCCTACTTTATCTCGCTTTAGTAAATTTAAAATAATCGTCAGTGTGTCATTACCTTGTTTTTGCTGATAAATTTTTTTGTGCCAAAAAAAACAAAAAAAATTTATATGGCAAAGTTGCTTCGCATATACTATGTCCATCGTTTGTCTGTAAGTTACCGCATGAATGTGAGGACATCACAAAAAATGCTTGGCGTACACCGCTAAATGCTCGGTGTCATATCAAATATCGATTACAATATTCTTTATTCTTAACTTTTTTAAACTATCATCGAAATCGATTATTTCTTTACTTTTTGGTGAACTATCGAGTATCGATTATTTCTTTACTTTTTTGGGTATCGATTCCCAACCCTGGCCGTGGTTTGGGTTTGAGGTTAGGGTTCAGGGCTAGGGGGTTGGGTTTAGGCCCTAACCCCAACTAATAACTCACTAGTGGTCCTTGTGCTCTTGATATATCTACCTGTTGAAAGATGCGGCTTAATTCAAACAAGCTCTGTGAATTCTACACGCAGCAATTTTATGTGTACAAATTTGACTTCTGAACTTGTACATTGTGTTTTGCCGACACGAAATGGTGGTAAATGGAGAAACACATATTTAGGCATTTGGTTGTAGATCATGAAGTCTTTGTCTGCACTCTGCATGTGCGAGAACCAAGTCTCCAGTTTGAAAATATAGATTTAATTAGAATCAGAGGAGGGGCATTGTTTTAAATATAAAGTTAGAAAAAAAAGGCGTTTGGTTATAAATAGAAAAGAATAAAAGTTTTCATATTTAACAAACTCGATGTGGCGTATATTGTTTATTTGATAAGAGAAAAATTTAAACTTGCAGTAAACTTCAACATCAAATTTTTGTTGACTAGTGTTATGAGTGCGTTTGAATTTAATATCGGGTACAATTTAATATTTTCTACCTTCAAATTCGTGATAACTTTGCTGTGGTCTGATACTATTTTATCCGCAGTGCTTCCTGGATACGCTGCACTCACAATTTTTTCAAGTAATTTCTCCATTTGGGGCAACTCCAATCAGCTACTTGGCTGTCAATGTGTGTCTGCAGTTACCATAACTAGTGCCGGTTGCATGAAGATCTGTTCATGGTGTTTCAACAAAAAACTCTGTGCAGTCCAAAATAATTCGGGTCTCACCTAGAGTAAGCCATCGGCGTTTAGAATAACCCGTCCGCATAATGCGACGGAAGACACGGACGGCTTATGCAAGATGAAACCCAATAATTCTGCAGTTGAATATATCTCCAAATATTTCTGGCATACTACTTTTATCTTTCTCCAGAGAGGAAATATTCTTCATGCAGCATCCAACAAAAAAGATTTCATGAAATGCATGCAGGTATGTCAGAAAAATGTTTCGTCATATCACTTTGCCAAGTCAAAATATGGTAGGTCTGTTTCATTAAGTATACGAGCAGCTGATGAAATGAAGTCATTGAATTTACTGTTTTGCCTGACCTGTAGTTGAGAGGTTGAAATCCTTCGATCACTTCCGCAACAGTATGAATTATTGATCCTTTAATTCCTGTATAATGTTTAATTTCGTCACCTGACAAATTTTCACATTTAAAAATTTGTTTTTTAAGTGCTTCAGTTTTTTTTTAATTTTGCTATTTCTTTTGTTGCTAGCTGTAGGTCTTCATTGTCATTACTTTCTTTAGTTTCATTTACGGGTATTTGAGCTGCTACATCTTCATTGAAACCTTCTGTATTACCTGCGCTGATAGTGTCAGACGAAATCCAACAACGTCGCTTTCTGCTGGTATTTCTTGAAGTTGCAGTTGATCTGCGATGTCCTTTTTGATACTTTCGCTGACCACGAAGATTAAAACGAGGAACAGCATCTTTCTTTAGGTTTCTTTTTTAAAAATGTGGAACTGCTGTGCTGGTGGCAGCAGTGGCTTTGAAGTCATCATTGACAAAATGATCAGAACAAACATGGGCCTATTTGCCTGGAAAATAATTTTTGCTGTTCAGCATTTTAACCATTGTATTCTCGCTTTGGGTTCTAATGGTTGGCGATAGAATGAGCAATCTTTGTTTTTTCAGAAGTTGCATTGCAGCCAAATACTGCACAATGGTTGGGCATTGCAATTGTATTAAATCAAATATTTGCAAAGTTAATCTTTTCTGCCATAATGGAAATAGTGTAGAGAGTTCAAAAAATTCCGAGATTTTACAGAAATGTTCCATCATAGTTTCGTACTGATTAAAGAATGTGTTGAATTTCAAAACAAAGTTTGCATCATGATTTTGCACTTTTTGCAGTATAGGTGGCACCACAGCTCTGTACAAGTTAAAGCGACGTTTTAAACTTTCTGTAAAAAAGTTGGATTGCATTGCTTTTGATTCTACCAAATGCAAAAAGCTCACATAGGTCTGTTCCGTTCGAAAAGTTGTGGTGGTACAGTAGTGTAATATGCACTTATTTCTGCAATAATATGCATGATTTTTATTTTGGTGTCACTTAGGAGGTGACCTGCTCAGGTTGACAAGAATTTGATGAACCCAAACCTAATCCTTCAATTACGACTCGAAGGTGATTTGACTGACCAGGCACTAGCAGATTGCCACACCGATACACAGTTCGAGCTTTCACCACGCATGACAAAATTCCTGGAGTTTAGTCAGGGACTGAAGTTCATTCAGTCTGGAGACTTGGTTCTCGCACATGCAGAGTGCAGACAAAGACTTCATGATCTACAACCAAATGCCTAAATATGTGTTTCTCCATTTACCACCATTTCGTGTCGGCAAAACACAATGCACAAGTTCAGAAGTCAAATTTGTACACATAAAATTGCTGCGTGTAGAATTCACAGAGCTTGTTTGAATTAAGTCGCATCTTTCAACAGGTAGATATATCAAGAGCACAAAGAGCTAACCTCAAACCCAAACCAACCCCCTAGCCCTGAACCCTAACCTCAAACCCAAACCACGGCCAGGGTTGGGAATCGATACCCAAAAAAGTAAAGAAATAATCGATACTCGATAGTTCACCAAAAAGTAAAGAAATAATCGATTTCGATGATAGTTTAAAAAAGTTAAGAATAAAGAATATTGTAATCGATATTTGATATGACACCGAGCATTTAGCGGTGTACGCCAAGCATTTTTTGTGATGTCCTCACATTCATGCGGTAACTTACAGACAAACGATGGACATAGTATATGCGAAGCAACTTTGCCATATAAATTTTTTTTGTTTTTTTTGGCACAAAAAAATTTATCAGCAAAAACAAGGTAATGACACACTGACGATTATTTTAAATTTACTAAAGCGAGATAAAGTAGGCCTAACCTGGACAAAATGAATCGATTATGAAATATCGAATCGCGCCAAAAAAAAGTAAAGACTGGGCATATTTGATACTTATTCAAAAAAGTGAAGGCTCCAGTGCATTCGATGAACAAAAAGTAAAGAATATCGCAATCGAATATCGATTACAATCGATTTTGCCCAATCCTGACCATGGCTTAATTCAAACAAGCCCCAAATTCACGTAGAGCATGTCATAGAGAGGCTGAGGAACTACAAAATTTGCACCTCATCCATTCCAATCTCCGACCTCAATGTGACAAAGTTGTCCAAGTTTGTGCTGTACTAATTAAGTTGCAATCACAATCACCAATAATACGTGGTATCTTTGACACATGAAATTAATCTAAAAACCATGCAAGCATACCAGTACATAGCATTAAGTGTTAAAAATACTCCCTGACATACCGGTGCAGTACAGCAGTGTTCCCTCTAGGATTTTGACTGATGCGAATTGCCCAAATATAAATTCATTGAAATTTTTGCCCAAAGATTTCACTACCTTGAGGACCCCTTTTACAAATTTTTTGCATTAAATTTGCTTTTCCAAGATACAAACTAGAGTCTTGCGTCAAAATATTCAAGTTTTTCAGTTTTGCATTTTGTAATATTAATTTCTGGTTCAAAATCAGCAAAATTTGCCCAAAAGTTTTGCATTTTTCTCAAATTCCTCACTCTAGAGGGAACACTACCGTACAGTACCATACCTAGTTAGCACATTCACAACACCACACACCTTTTGACAACACCATATGATTTGAACAGTTCCTCGTTTTAACGTTTTGATTACTTACTGGTACCGTACCTGCTTTACTGGAATCTGCATCATATTTGTTGTTTGAAAAGATGCAGTGGCTCTATGGCTTCGTATTTACATACAATTGTTAAATATAACAAAGTTAAGCTTATTACGCGTATACCAGCAGATTTGAAGATAGCGCAGACCATTGTTCGCGCACTCAAACTGAATTCTCTCAAAATAATTTCAGTTTAAAGCTTGACAAACTATGAATCTGAATTTGCTTCTGCTTACTGTACACACTGCTAGTCTATCAACCTCATCGTAAATCCGTTGCGCCGCAGATCTTAGATTTATTGGGTTTTTTCCTTAGTTGTTAACTGCAAATAGACTAGGAGATGCACAGCAGATAATACAAGTACCGTACTGTACTGCTGCACTCCCACTCCGTGCCCAGTAGACTACCGGTACCCTAATCTGCTAATACCAGTAATCAACAGTATTGTACCCTGCAACCTTACTGATGAGTTTGTCTTAGATACAACGTCTGCAGATTTGAACTGCTGACCCATTCTCCATCGCAATGATCACTGGTACATCTTAAAGTAGCCCACACATGAGCCGGTATGTACCGGTAGTCTAACAGCTACCGTAGTCAGGTAGTGGGGAATTTACCCAGTAAGTGTTCAGGAACTGGTAGATTAACAGCTTTTTTGTCATGAATTAAACAGAGTTGTTGCATAAACCAGTACAACTACAGCAAATTGTTAACAGTCTATGGAAATACAATCAACTTTCTCCGTAACTCGACTTGGACTTGTTGGGTTTGATAACTTGTAAAGTTGTAGTCTAAAACCTAGTCTTAATCAGCTTTCAAATGCACTAAATCTGACTAATTTAAAGAAAATACCACCAATAAGCCACAAAAGTAATTGCATCCCTTCAAAACTACAGTGGAGGGCTCTATTTTGCTAAGATTCGCGACGCAGCATTACTTGGACAAGCACTACAAGCCAGTTTTCGTACATAACTCATATGACCGAAAACTGCATATTTTGGTTACTACCTGATCACTAGGGAAAAAATCGATTGACCAATCAGAGACGAGTTTGGTTTAACAGCGTAAAGCAGTTGCATTAGTTTGAATTTTTTCAACAACACGATTAACGAAAGCCCTTTTTTGCATGCATTTGTTCTGAGCTAGCTAGCAAAATTGAGCTTCAACGGCGCAATGCAATACACATTATTGCATCTAATAGGCTAAGTGTCAGTCTGTTAGCTAAATTCACAATTTAGATTTATTAAGTTTCATGACAAAAAATCCCTGTTCACACAGGTTTGTGCCTCCAAATTAAGCTAACCAAAAACGAGCGTTTTCCAAAAGAACTGGATAAATTTCTTCCTGCTACTGAAAATAACCCTGGTCTGTGGTCTAGCAGATATCTCAGTTTCACACCTGTTACGGTGAGATAAATTGCGTCGCTTTGTTTTTGGGTATTCCCTGGCAGCAAGCCAGTCTGACATCACTATGCTGACATTTCTTGTGCAACCTCGCTTTGAGCTGATTCACTAGCTCGTTTCTATAGTAACCTTTGTAATGTGATTGCCGCCTGCAGTCAGCATAATTTTTGTTGTTGCTAGTTCAGTAGAAGTTGTAGCAGGCGGTTAACCTTGCATGTACAGGGTGACCCAAAAAAACGGGCCCCGTGTATTTAGAATAATTAGAATTGGGGCCCGTTTTTTTTTGGTCACCCTGTAGACCTACTGTTCAGTTTGCGCTTGTCAGTAATATGTTGCTGAGCGTTAGCGAGGTTTCTGATAGACATGTGGTCCTCGGTATTTGATTATTATTGGTCAGCATTTCAGTGCAGTTTTTGGTGATTGACGTATTAGCTGGTGAATTTGTCGCAGCTGCAGCGTGGGTTAGTGTTGTTGCTTAAGTTTTGGAGTTACAGTAGCTGACTGATTATTCATGTTTTTAACTGGCTTATTTTACGTTTTAACGGTTAAAGGTGGGTATTTACTGGTGGTTGTTGCTAGCAGACGCTGTTTGTGGAATGTAGATTGCTTTTGTATTAATTTGACTACATTTGAATTTTCATAACCATAGTAACGGTTATTTGTCTTGCGGCTTGTGTAATCTGTTTGGTACTGTATAGTTAATGCTTAATGTTTGCAGGATACGCACAATTTGTTCTCAACGTTTTCAAGTATGCCTTTGTGCTAGTTTAGACTAGACATAGGATTGCGATTAACTGATGTGTGTACTGGTGTTGCTCCAATATATGTTCTTTGTGGATATCTTTGGAGTGGCACTCCCGCGTCAGGCGTCGAAGCTCAGTGTTACGATTTCACCGTCGCCGTGACGGAGAGTACGTACTTTTTTGCTTGTGCGGAACGCACAAACCTTCACTGCTTTCGGATATTTCTTTGCACAACTTTCAATAAAATCTTTTTATATTCAGAGTGCTTCAAACGGAATAAAAACAGGAAATAAGCAGCAAAAATCAACTAAAATTCACCTGGGGTGGCAAAAATCTTTCAGAATAAACGACGTCTAAACTCATCGGCTTCCAAATCGAAAAGACCTCATTCTTCCCAAACCGCTAGTGCCACCACGTAATTCAAGTGCGTGATTAGAAAAAAATAACAAGAAAAACGTAATCCTAAGGTGTAGTGCGTGTTGTACGAGAACTATTGTATGTGCCGATCAAACAAATTGCGTAATCAATTAGTCAAGATATAAACCAACTACGCTTTGAATGATAAAATCTGGATCTCGATCGCAAAGAACAGTAGGTGAGGGTTCCAAACCAAAGATAGTGCTAAAAACACAATATACGAATGCCGGCTTGCTTACACTCAGTAGGTCACTTGTTCAAGTAGGATCCTAGTCGGGTGGTTCCGGCGCGTAGCTAAGTGATCGCTACATTTCTTGAGAACAAAATCTTACTGCTTGCAAGGTGGCAAGCAAGTAGTAGCCTACTGCGGTGCTTAGGATCATTGTTGTGTAGATTCTGTTCTACGTACCGTACACACTCGTGGATTAAGTTGTTATGTCCGATATTGCTAAGGCTACTTCGGGTTCGACAGAGCCAGAGTCTGTCTCTCAGCCTGAGCAACATCCACCCCCTCAGTGGAGCCTTTGGATGCAGCGTTAACGGCTGCTAGGAGGATTGGGGGACAACACAGCCACGTTACGAAGTTGCTTCAGCAGCTTCGTGAGCTGTTGGTAGAGGAGGGAGAGGCATTCGAGGTCCTTGGTCTACAGTCAAGGGTTAAGGAGGCCTACCGCAAGTGCTTTGATGCTGTACAAAAGTTTTGTGGTTCGCTGGATAGAGACAGCAAACAGCATAAAAGGTACATAGGCCAACTCCAGGTTAGGGATCGGGAGATCCAGGAAATGGATGAGCTAGTTAATGTCTACATCTTGAAGGCATTGAACATGGAATCATCAAGATCATCTAATTCTTCTCGTTTTTCCCGGTCCAGATCTAATCGTAATGCTGGTAAGGCCTCGACTCATGCAATCACTCCCTTGTCTGATGCTGCTAGGTGCATATCGTCACGTTAGTGCAAAAACTGCGTAAAGGTGTGTTTACACAGAATACGATGAAATTGTACGTACGTACAGTGACGTGGTTACGAAACTGTAAGAGGTTATGACGTAAAGCTACGTCACTATCCGCGGCATTCTAGAATACAATCGTTAGGGGCTTCCCAAAACAACCGGTAGGAAGCAAAACTGTTTGGGTTTGTATTGTGTGAAAAATATTTTCGTCAACTGCTTACGTCAAAAATCTGATGAAACTTCGTACGACAGCAAATCGGACTGAAATCGCATTTAGTGTAAACAGACCTTAAGTCATTTTCTTGAGAAAATGAGATTTTTGCATCAAGTTGTTCCGTTGGGCCAGCGCTACGTCTGACACAAATTTTGAAAAAATCATCGACGGCTTCGGGAGATATGCCTCAGAAACCAAATTGCGTAAGTCAGCCCATTGAGCTGACTTACGCAGTTTGTGCTGGGAAAATTTTACACAATGCGTTATTGTTACCAAACTAATTCTTTTTTTACGTCATAAAAACATTTAATTAACTGGTTTTAATCGAAATTTATATTTTGACCACAGAAAAATGAACGAGAGGAAAGCATGCGCTAGGATAAAGCAGAGTCAATAACAAAGATTTCGATTAAAAAACTTTTAGACTGCGGAACAGATACGAAAAACTGGGGGAAAGCAGTGCTGCAAATAAGATTTGAAGCAAAAAAACTTGAGTAAAAGCGCAAAACGATTGACGATACTCAAAATTATTGAAGCTTGGGCTGTAAGGTAGCGTATGGTAGCTAAAGGACCTAAGTTAGACTATTTTCAGTCTTGGGAGGGCTTAAAAATAACGAAAAATTAAAATCTCAGTTCCGGTAAGGATAAATTTTGAGAAATGTGCCTGATGAAAGATAATTAATACGCTTAATTTTTACTTCTTTTGAGGTGTTCCGTGCTTTCCATCTTTTCTTAACTGCAGTAGCAATGCAGTTGGGCCTAGTCGCGTAGAAATGTAAAATGGTGCATTGGTGGCCTGCCCAGTTTTTCTGGCGAATGGGAACACCAAGTGTTCTTGGTGAGTGATGCAAAAACGCCTGGCATGCCGAGCTTCAGGGCCGCCGAGAGCCAACGAAGGCCCCAGGGCAGGATAACATTGCGGGCCCCTTGTCAAATACAGTCAACTTTGGGCATAGTCATATAAAAAGGTACCGGTACTACAAAAAGTTTTAAACTAAATTCATTTTACGTTGCCGCCGTTAATGCGCTATCTCTGATAAAACTGCTTAAGTCCTCAATAATAATGGAATTTTGTGGAACAACGACATGTAGGTAAAGGCTAACTCTGAGCCAGCCTTCATCCGTCTTAGTGGCGCACCCAGGATTTGACGAAAGATGGGCCACGACCGGGGGTCTGGGGGAGAAGCCCCAGCCGCCGGAGGGTAGGGAGTATGGGGGAGGAGCCCCCAGCCGCTAACGGATTTTTACGGTTTTCACGAAAAAAAAACACGAATTTTAGCACACTTTTTTATGGAAAAAGGACATACCGGTACTTGCAGATGAGAGCAGTCACTATGCAAAACGCAAAAATATTTTGGAAGCTTATGTCTAAAAGCAAAAGCTTGGCTAAAATCAATGAAAGGAGGCAGCAACCATTATAGTTTAAGTAATTGTTGGCTAAATTATTTTTTTCCGAAAAAAAAAAAAAATATTGTCGATATTTGTATAGATAACGATAGATAAAAAAGTTTTGCCAACCTAAAAACAATAAAAAAAATGGGGAGGTGATAAACTGGGTAAGCTGCAGCCTTTTTTGCTATCACTAAGAGCCGCCCCTGGACTACATCACTGACTGCTGAAGCGATATTTGCTGGCGTTCTATTGTTTAGTGCTGCATAAAGTCAGGAAACGAAAAGGTCAATCGATTGAGCGAATTCTGACTTGTGATTCGATGGAGCAACGTGCGCGTGCATAAGTTTCACCCGAGCTCAGAGAACCCATTCATCTTGTTTTTATGATGGCACACATCGACAGTCGACACATCACACTCACACGTAGACTTAAAGTGATGGCTAAAAATAGTTATACGCCCATTTACATTCTGTTGGCTTACGTGAGATCTAACGAGCCTCAGCAGTTGACTGAAGTTTTAAGTTTCGTTGGGATTGGCTTCTATCGACTGTCATCGCATATCGACGTACACTCAATAAAATCGTGAAAAAATTGACATAGCCGGACCAGCTCCAGCTGGGTCACCTGTGTCCCCGGTACCCCGGAAAGTGATCCCATCTGGCCCCCTCTCGGCGTGTCTGCCGAGCTTACGTGGGAGGACCACATTATACACGCGGTCTAGGCACTCCTGCGTTTTCGACGGAAATGTCCGAGTCTTTAGTAGCGTTATGAATTATGATGCTTCATTAACTACCACACCACATACCAGTATCCATAAATCAAAAAGAAATTATGGTGGTGGTGCATTACCCAACTTTTTCCGGGTCTCGGTATGGCGGGGTAAAACAACTCTACATAAATTTCGCATGCGGCCGTTTCCCAAGATCGAGGGAAAAAAGAAGAGCCAAAGATACTTTTAAAAATAATGTCCAGAGTGAGGCAAGCAAGAGGGTTATCGAACAGATTCTGGGCAAGGTAATGACAGACACTGTAGAAAGTAGTTTTAAACTTGGTATTCTTTCAAGGTACTGTAAGAACCGAAAAAGAAGCGATATCCATTGCAGTAATGGCGAAAGAAAGCATAGCAAACGTACAACCCCGCTCCATAGCGATCGCTGAGAAATCTCCTTCTGGCCCACTTTCTCTAAACCATTGTGGCTTAACCGACAGTGCAGTTTGTTCCCGTATATAAGTTTTGGCCTTGGAACTGCGGATGCTTTCGTCTGCTGCAGTCTGTGCAGAACTTCCGCTTCATTTTTCTTTCCTGGATGGTTGATTATTTTTAGTTCCTTCACAGAAGTAATAGAATCACTTGACTTGTGTATCCAACATCACATCACTGCGGAATCTCCATTATTCATACCCTCTATGCTGACTGACAATTCATCGTATTCCAACTTATAGTTCTTCACCAAAGCTGAAAGATCTGGTCCATTTATTGACTGCCTTAGACTAGTTATTGTTAGCTTAGGTCGAACTATTCTTCCAGTGATAGCAACACTCAAGCTTTTTTTATTCGTTGCTGCATTAAACGTCACTGAAATTACACACAAAATATACTTGATGCAGGAACAGGGTGACTGCGAAGGGACCGTAAGGTCATCGAGTCAAGCAGCCACCCTGAAAAAAAACAGTAAAGCAGGAAGTTCACATGGGTTTTGCATTAATAGGTTATCCAATGATCACTTAACAAAAGTGCAAGTCTGGCGATTTTTTTGTTGTTGAAAAAACCGTTCAATAGAGATCGCACAATGCGAAAGGTTCGAAAAATAGAGCAGAAAAACGATAGATTAGAATCTTATGATTCACAAACCTAATTTAATCGCACAAAGAATAAAACAAGTCTAATCTGTAAAAAAAGATCGGTTCTTACAGTATGAAATATTTATTAAAAAGGCTAAAGTATTGTTGCTAAAGCTCCAATTTTATATTAAGGATGGTGATAAAAACCATCTAGATCGATTTATTTTGAAACAGTAAATCTCAAACATTTATTACGTTATTTCTTCAGGTTTTAATTTCTGTAACGTGTACGTTTCAACTCTATAATTTTATAAAATGTTTCCAAACACCCGAGGAAAAATGCTTGTTGAGCTTTCTAGAAAAAGAAGAGCTGCAATAATGCAACACGGTAGGAATAATTTACTTTTAAATCTTGTTCGTGGGAACCGCTAAATATGCGTTCCAAATTCTCGAGGCTAATCAAAGACAATTGAAAATTGAATGCTCTGGTAGCTACATAGCCTCACAGTACTTCATATTAATCAGCCTGATTTATCGGACTAGACTTTTGTATCCGCTAATCTCTGACTAAGTTGATATATTTGTAGATGCGGCAACACCGATGTCTTACAAACGGGAACGGCGATTGAATCCATATAGGTTTAGCGACTCCGACGACAATATAGTTCATCCGAGTGAGCCAAGTCTTTCGCCCTAGCTCTTAGACGATCCTTTCGATCTTTTGCCTCCCATGCGTTTATACTCACCTAATTCTGCAACTTCTGTCGAGTTTGGATGCAATTTTTCTCGTTCGGCTGATGCAAAGTCGAGTATATCTCTCTTTGATTACCATCAAAACGTTCATCATTCTTCGAGATCTTCTTCTCCATCTTCTCTTATCTCTTCTTCTTCATCTTGTTCTTACATCTGCCCTTCTTCTTTGGCTCATTCTGACCTAACGTTTCCATCGCCCAAACGCCATGAGGATCAGTCATTTTGTGAAGTTTGAAAAAATGGTACAGTTTTCACAACGATGCATGCTGTTTATTGTGTTTTTTAAAGTTTGTTAAATGCAGAGGCGACCAATCTGCAATTTGAATGGTACAGTTCATGTTGTTTATTGTGTTTTTTAAAGTATGTTAAATGCAGAGGTGGGCACTCTGCAATTTGGTGTTTAAAGCGCTTTAGCATAATAATTTTAGCCGTTGCGCAAGTTGCGTCGCGCTTCAGAAAAAGCAAGTGATACCGGTACGCTTTATTATTGCGTTGCGACTTGCGAAGTAAAATATAACACACTAACTTGCGCTATACTGCGTTGGAAACTAAAATAAGTATATAGGTTGCACTTGAAATAGTGAATAGTAAAGCTACTTGTACTGGTAAAAAAGCATACGCAGCCAAAGAGTTGTAGGCTTATAATTTTTTTAATAGATTAACAGTTTGTTTTTCAATGGTAATAATCCACTAATAGTTTTTCGATCGTATCGAATTCTGAATTCAATACGCTTGAACGTGACTTCTTTAAAATTTTTGAAAGATTTTGCAATTTTTGTGAAATTCATCTTACTCAGTACAACTAAGTTTGCTATTTGTGCTAAGCTTCACTGTATACGCTAATACCAGTCAAACTCTTTAAGTGGCCAGGGTGAAGAGCAACAACTAAAAAGCAATATCCTTCCTGGCCTACCAGACGGGAAGTCATGACGACTTCCTCTTGTTGTCATGTTATCATGACTGGTATGGTGACGTAGCCACACGAGTGGATATGCGTACCACAAAGGTTAAATTCTTTAAGAAATATTTATCCGAAGGGATGAGTGATCCTGACAATATCATTCGTCCAGGAAGATGAATGTTTCTAACCTGAGGGCGGCTGATGAAGGCTGATAGCCAGAAACAGCGCTGTCTCGCTCTACGGTATGATTTACTGGAGTGCTTTGCACTGTCGGTGATGGAGTGCTGTTATAGCCTCTGACCCAACAAGAGGAAGTCGTCATGACTTCCCGTCCGGTAGGCCAGGAAGGACATTGCTTTTTAGTTGTTGCTATTACAAAATAGATGCGGTAAGTCTTCAGTGCAAGTCGCGCATTGACATACTGTAAATGCAAACTTCGAAAATCGAAGTTGAACCCAACATTGTTTTCGATTGCAAAATCCGATGCTCCGTTGTTGTTTTGAAAGTAGTCTAAACCGTGACAGCATACGCACTAAACACTACAGTAGCTTAAATAAAAAAGGAAGGATAAAATATACGGTTGATAGAAAATATCCAAAGCATTTGCAAAGTTTTTAACTTTTTTACATCAATAGTAAATAAAGAGCCATAATTTTATAAATAAAGCAATTCCTGTTATAAATTTAGTATGTAGCCCTAACTTATTTCGCGACGTCCTTTTACCATTTTTAAGACGCATTAAGGTGTGGCAACGCACATTGTGAGAATCACTGTACAGTTCTAAGCTAAACTATAATCCATTAATGCTATTTTAGAAAAAAACGCAGGAAAACACCATACTGAAGTGGATGAAGAAACCGAGATGTTTCTCATTAATTGGCTCGAAAAAATCCCAACGATGGACTCGCATTATTGCCGAAAGGTTTCTTCTTACAATGAAAAGAATTTTTTTTTATCCGGGTACAACTCAAGCACAGCTTCATCGGGACTACTGTGAAGCAGCAAAAAATCCTGGGATCAGATCGGTCAGCATTTGGTATTTTTCAAAGGTTTTTAAAAGAAAACAAATTTTCCATCTTTACGCCGAGAAAAGACCAATGCGATGTTTGCGTGGCTTATAAAAATGGGAACATCACCCAGGATGCTTATCAAACCCATGTTCAATTAAAGGAGGAGGCACGCAATGAAAAAACCGTAGATAAATAATCTGCCTCCCTGAAAAAAATGGTTTGGACCATGAACCTCCAAGCTATACTTTTGTGCGCCAAATCAAACGCCAGTTCTCTGTACTACAAAACCAAGCTTCAAATACACAACTTTACTCTCTATAATTTGCAATCAAAAGACGGATACTGTTATGTGTGGAGTGAAACTCAAGGCGATTTAAGTAGTGAAACATTTGCTTTCCTGCAATATAAGCATTTTAATGAAGTCCTCACCAACCACCCGGAAGTAGAAAAGTTAATCATTTGAAGTGATGGCTGCGGTTATCAAAACCGTAACGCCAAAGTTTCAAATGCATACAGAGAACTGGCAAAGAAACACAACGTGTGTGTTGAGCAAAAGTTTCTTGTTGCTGGTCACACTCAAATGGAGAGTGACAGTATGCACAGCGTGATCGAACGAAAGCTTCAACCGATGACATATTTACGGATTTCCATTATGTCAAACCTATGCGAGAAGCCAGGATCCATCCCAAACCTTACATTGTGAAACAAATGAATCACAAAAAATTTGAAAAAATGGAAAGTTTCCCGCTACAGAGCATTAGATCCGGAAAAAAAGTAGGCGATCCTACTGTGCACGATTTATGTGGATTGAAATATCTGCTTGATGGAGTAGTAGAATATAAATTAAAGTTCAGCCCCGATATCGCATGGAAAAAGTTGGAGCAAAAGATCACCAATGCTACTGAAGTGGAATGGAAAAAAATGTTCCCCGACCAAATTCCTATCTCTAACAGAAAATTCGACAATCTGCAAGCTATGAAGCGTGTTATTCCTCCGAGTTCGCACCACTTTTTCGACAATCTCCCGTGTGCAAACGTTTAATTTTATTTTTATTCAGTCAAAATTTTTACCATGCTGTCGCGAGAAAGCGACGTTGGCGCCAAGACAAGCTTGCTCAAAAGTCGCAACATAAGTTGGGGAATCCCATTAAGTGCCTTTTCAAAGTCCAAAGTCTCCATACTATCCCTTCAATGCTGAACGCCAAGCGGCAATTTTTAAGTCATTGGTTTGACTTGACTCGTAATCAAACCCTCAGTCTATTCATTCCTTCTCGGCCATCCGATTGGTTCTTCACTTTATCCTTTATCCACTCGGTCATCCGATTGGTTCTTCACTGGCCATGTTGTCAATCGAAAGTTAATGCGCCCGATCTCCAGACTATAGTGCTGTCATAAGAGCATCTGCGTACGAAAAAGTGCGCTCTAGCTAGACTGGAGGTTTTCAACGTATTGGCCATGGCCCAACAGTGGGCCTCAGAGCTTGACTAGAAAGCAACATCAGCATTCCCTTATCATGTCATCACGTTGACTTTGTACCTTTTAGCAAAAGTTATTGGCCCACCATCATATTTTATCATTTTAGTGGGCCATGAGCAAAAAAAGGTAGAAAAACCGTGAGCTTGAGGATTTTAATGGAAAATGGATTAGGTGTAACCAAGGGTGGAAGCCTGGCTACTTCGCGTTAGGGTGTCAGTTTCAGTGTGTTGAAACCCAGATGTCAGGTTTCAGTTTAGGTTTGGTTTCACGGCTGTTGAAAAATCGGTTCCAGTTTCGGTTTCAGTTTTGCTTACGCGCAGCTTCGGTTTCTGGGTTTCAGTTTCGGTGTAAGTTTCATCCAAGAAAGTTATTTTACTGTGAATACGGATTATTTAAATCCTTTACTTCTTGGCGTTTTTGTTTTATTACGATGATAAGTTGCAGCTCAGATGGCCGAGTGAGGAGAGCAAAAGAGCAATTGCTTCAGAAGTTGTCGACTACGGTATGATTCCAAATCCGGAGAAACCAAAGACTCAAAAATTAGTATTCACAGCTTTTCTATTCGACGCGCAGCGTTAAAGGAACTGTGCTGGTAAGGATGGTGATGACAATTTTTAAAACCCCAACACCTTAGAAAATGTTGCACAAGTTTTGGTTTCAGTTTCGGTTTTGACGTTATAAGAAAAAACGGTTTTGGTTCGAGTTTAGGTTTTTAAAATTTTGACTTAGTAGGTGTCAGTTTCAGCTTGGGTTTCCAAAATTTCCTTTAAAACCGGGTTTTCAGGTTTCGGTTTGAGTTTCCACCCTTGGGTGTAACAAACTTGTCTTAAAATTACACCTTTTATTTTTCACACAGTGATAACGCGTATGTTTTAATTTTACTACAGTGTTCGCATTGTGGTGGGAAACTAAGCTGTTTCCCCTGAAAAAACCTAAAACAATTTATATCACAAGCTTATTTTATTTATTTATTTAGTTGCATATTTATCCTCCTATCACGAGAAAGCGATCAATGCGCTATACGAGCTTGCTTAAGAGTTGCCGGCCATCTGTCTACCACACCAAGATGGGGAAATCCCGCTACGTGCCTTTTCCAACGGCACAACAAGTAAACTTGCCGGCTTGTTCTCCACACTGTCCCTTCAGTGCTGAACGTCAAGCAGGGAAGCTGTGAATACCAATGTTAAAGTCATTGGTTTGACCCGACTCGGAATCAAACCCGAGTCTACAGCTCAAGAGACAGACGCTCCATACCACTCGGCGATCTGAGCTGTTAAATATTGGAGCCTTAGTATTGGAGCCCTTGAAAGGTTTTTTTGGGGGGCCCAAAGTTGAGCTGCTGCGTATCTTGGTAAAAGAAGAACTGTGCGAGAACGTGGTAGAGGTCAGAAAAAGGTGTGATAGAGTCATGGCCATTGGATTAGTGTTTGGAGAAGAGTTGGTGAGAGTAATGTGTGCTTATGCACCACAAAGTGGAAAGCCACATGCTGAGAAGGAAAAATTTTATGAGGAAATGGCGCGTGAGTGGAGTATGGCAAACGCAAATGAATTGGTATTGAGATTGGGAGATTTTAATGGTCATGTTGGGAAATGTGCGGAAGGATTTGAAGGTATTCATGGAGGGTATGGAATAGGGAAAAGAAACGCTGAAGGAAGAATGTTACTCGATTTTTGTGATTAGAAAGAGTTGTGCGTAGCAAACTTGTGGTACAAGAAAAAGGGTAAAAGAAAGGTGACTTACAGTTCGGGCGGAAATGATACAGATATAGACTTCGTTCTGGTTGGAAAAAAATAAAGTATCTACGCGATGTGAAAGTTATCTCCTGGGTAACTTCAACACAGGCTAGTGGTTGTTGATGTGGAGGAGCAGAAATTGAAGAAGTCAGTGAAGAAGAGTGAAAGAGTGAGATGGAGGATGTGGAAGCTGAAGGAAAAAGAGATCAAAGAGAAGTTTGATGAAAGAGTAGTAGAATTAGTGGGCACTGATTCAATGGACTTGTGGGGATCTTAAAAAAATGGAGTTTTACAGGCTGGTGAGGAATTGCGTGGAAAGGCGAAAGGGAGGGGAAATCGGAGAAACACATGGTGGTGGAACGAGCAAGTAAAGGATGCGATAGATCGGAAAAAGAAAGCGTTTAAATTGTGGTGCACAAATCGATCAACGGAAAGTAAAAATAGTTATAAGAAGGCCAGAAATAAAACGAAGAAAGTGATTGCAAAAGCCATGAAGCAAGAGGCGGAAGAGGAGATGAGTGTGCTATGCACCAAACCAAACGACCTTTGCAAGTTTGTGAAGTTCATGAGAAAGGAGGGAAGGGACATAAAAGATGGAAGTTGCATGAAGGATAAAAATGGGAGACTTGTTTGCAGTGAGAAAGTTCATGGGAAATTATGGAAGGAACACATGAAAAAATCATGCATGTGAAAAATGAATGGGATCAGATGATAGAAGCAGATATGGTTGAAGGAGTAACTGATGAAGAGGTGATGGAAGCTATGAATAAGATGAAGTGGAGAAAGGCAGCTGAACCCTCAGAAGTAAATATGGATATGATAATAGCCGGTGGAGAGCTTGGTGTTGGAGTAAAGAAATAGCTTTGTCAGAGAGAGTTTGATAGGAAAGGTATGCCAGAAGAATGGAAGACAAGTGTTGTTGTTCCAATCTTTAAAGGAAAAGGGGATGTACTGATAGAGTGTGGGGCATACAGAGGGGTGAAGCTGCTGGAGCATGCAATGAAGATAGTGGAGAGAGTGCTGGAGAACAGAATAAGAGGATTGGTAACGATAGATGACATGCAGTTTGGCTTTATGCCTGGAAAGGGCACAACTTATGCATTGTGTATTCTTAGGAGAATGCAAGAGGAGTTTCGTGGAAGAGAGAAAAAGCTGTACAAGTGTTTTGTGGACTTAGAAAAGGCATTTGATAGGGTACCGAGAAAAGTGATGGAATGGGCAATAAGAAAGAAACGGTTGGCAGAAGTGTTGGTGCAAGCAGTGATGAGTTTATACGAGTGTTCAAGGACAAAAGTTAGAGTTGGGTCACGGACATCGGAAAAATTTGGGGTACGCGTTGGTGTGCATCAAGGATCTGTGCTATCACCACTGATATTTGCTATTGTGGCTGATGTTGTGACAGAACATGCAAGAGAAGGATTATTGAATGAAATTTTGTACGCAGATGATCTGGTGCTGATGAGTGAAAATACGGATGATTTAAGGGAGAGGTTTCAAAAACGGAGAAGTGCATTGGAAGGCAAGGGCTTGAAAGTGAATGCTGGAAAAACTAAGATGATGGTGAGCGCAACGGAAGGAAAAATTGTATTGAGCAAATCAATCAATCAATCCATTTATTTTCCGAAAGCACGTAATAAAGCACTAGTGGAAGGACACAGCGCAAGACCTTACGGTCATCTAAGGCTACTGTACCTCTAGCCAGAACTTCACTAACACAAGGTAAAAAAATTAAAAATAAACGAAAAAGGCAGATACTACACAAGCAAGGGTACCGTACCAACTCTTGCTTGGCGGCAACTTAACATTTAATTTAAACAAAAGAGGTGTATGAACTACCGTACATATCAAACTATCACCAGAAAACACGGAAACATGAAACATTCTTCCTTCCTCTACAGCGACGGAAACACGACACAAAGCACATAAAATCGCAAAAAGTTATTTACAAACTTTGCGGAAAACCAAACTAGCAAAGCCTGACAGTAACAATTTACGGAAAACCAAAGTGGCAAAGCCTGACAGTACATACAGGAAAAAAAAAAAACAAAGGCCTTGTACGGCTGTGCCAAAAATCACGAGTCCTTACATAGGGTTAAAACCGAAGATTTGTAACATCGCTTAAAGGTTGAAAACGAGCAATTTTTTTTTCATCTGATATTGACTCCCATACTTTTAAGCAAATATGATGCAATCTTTTTCTACCAAACTCACTATTAATCGGGCGATAAAAAAATCCACCTGCAGTCTTTTGTCTGGTACTATAATTATGTATTGATTCCAATTTGATAAAATAATTGTCAAATGATGATGGAAGCACATGATTTTCATACTTGTGCATCAACTTGGCGAACTTCATGTTAATCATGTCCTTTAATTTAAGTGCTTGAAATTTTGAAAATAAAAGGTTGACATAAGTTTTGCGAGGTTGAAATAAACAAGCTCTGATAAATTGTTTTGTAAGAGTTCTATTTCACGCAATAAAAAATTAGAGGCTCTTTCCCAGTTAATTATTAGAGAGTACAAAATGATTGAATGAAACATTGATCAATATATATTCCGACAGGTAGGCCTAGATAAAGGAACGTAATGCCTTAGTTTAAAAATTAATCCACATGTTTTTGAAAGTTTTTTCTTTAGGTTCTCTACATGAAATTTCCAGAAAAGTTTCTCATCTAACTGCACTCCAAGATATCTAATGCTTTCTGTTCGTTTAATTTTTACATTATTTATAGTCAAATCAAATGATGACGAGTCTATTGGTTTTCTACTAACAATCATGTATTTACATTTATCGTAATTTAAAGTTAGTTTGTTCATTTTCATCCAGTTATCGATTATTTTAATTTCTTCATTTACCAGTTTTTGTAGAAATTCTGGTTGTTGGTGACAAAAATGCAAATTTGCATCGTCAGCAAACAAAGTGATTCTAAACTTAGAAGCATTAGGCAGGTCATTTACATACAATAAAAACAGGAGTGGGCCTAATACAGAACCTTGCGGAATTCCATAGGTGATTTTACAAAGTGAAGAAGTTTTTATGATTAATTTTAGTGCAAATTTTTCTATTCTCCAAGTAAGACTTTAAAATATTCCAAATTTTCCTGCGAAAACCATAATGATGATATAACTTTTTAAGCAAAATTTGATGATCTATTGTATCGAACGCTTTCTTAATATCAAGAAATATTGCACATGTATACAATTTACGGTCAAGATTTTCAAGAAACTCATCATAGATAGTTGTTACGGCTAGTTCAGTAGAATTGTTTGCTCTGAATCCATGTTGATTGGAGGATAATATATTGTTGTTATCAATAAATTCCATGATTTTATCTTTCAAAGTTTTTTCAAATATTTCAGCAAATATGTTCAAAAGAAAAATAGGTCTAAAATCTCCAAGGTCCTTTGGAGCAGCTGTTTTAGGTATAGGTATAACCTGACTAACCTTAAAAACATCAGAAAAAAGTTCTTGAATTAAACAATTATTATATAATTTGGTTAATAAAGGAGTCAATAACATTTTTGCCATTTTCACAAATTTGGGAGGAATAGCGTCAATTCCTGGAGCAGAGTTTTCAATTGCAATAGATACAAGATACAATTGCAATAGATACAATTGCAATAAAATGAGGTCATTTTCAGTGACATCATGCATCACAAAACTATGAAGGCAGCTTTTAGCAGTTATTTTAAACTTCGAATCACCAGCTTTATTTATTTTTTTAGCTAATGTAGAGCAAAATATTTGCACATATGATCTAAAAATTCATTACTGTCAATTTCATAGGCTTTGTTATTAACTCGTTAAGTTGGTGTTAAATTAATGTTGGAAGTGCTTTTATTATCTATCATTTCTCTAATAACCGACCAAGATTTTTTAGCATTATTACTATTCTTTCTTAATAAGCTGTCATAATGCTTTTGTTTAGCAAGAGCTTTAATATGGGTTAATTTATTGTGGTATTTTTTGTAATGTTCAATTTTAACTGGATCTTGGCATTGGTAGCAGGATTTAAACAATCTATTTCTACTTTTAATTGATTTTAAAATTCCTTTTGTAATCCATGGTTTTGCATTTAGGTTAATTTCTCTCCTTGACATGGGTTTCAAGGGGGCATGTTTGTCTAAAGTCTTCATCAAAATGCTTGTTAGTTCAGACACGTCATCTTTTACTGAGCTGTTAGGATTTATTTCGGGGTAGGCTAATTCTCTAGCGTAGATCCTAGATCAATAAGGAAATCTTCGGTTACAAATGAAGTCATACATCTTTTTAACTTAATCTCCCCGTTTTTGTTAGAATTAAGATTTTTTATTATAAGACAGACAGGTAAATGGTCCAAAATATCGAAAAAACAAGGTTTACTTAGAAGCGTTTTTCTAGTAATGTTAGAGTAAATGTGATCAAGTAGAGAAGGTTTACTCATTGTTGCGAATCTTGTTAGAACCTCAATTAATAATTTACTGAAGAAACATCGCATTTTTCAGCTTAGCATGTATTAAGTGAAAAATGATTATTGAATCGCAGCTGCAACAACGAGATGTAAACAACTCAGGCTACAGCATAGCTGCACTCGACTAAGCAAACGAACTCTACACAGCCAATCAACTGCTTTACCAACTAGAGACTAACGACTGCGCAGTGAACAATGAGACACAAATGAATAGTCAAAGCATACACTGTGACGTAATAATAAGCACATTTCTACATCCCTCCCCAGTTTGGAAGCCATAACCTAGGCTTACAAATTCATGCCTCTAACAACCCACTGGCCGGAAGCCGGGTCCAGTTCACGTGCCGGTCGACGATTCCTGCTGGAACGTCGTAGAACAGGAGGAAACCCGGTCTCATTAACTCGTTCGGGAAGCTCATTAGGAGTGGTCGAACTAAGCGGAAGAGGAGGTAGCTGGGGAACAAAACGAGGGGTGTGATCAAGATCACTGGGCGGGGATGACAGGGAAGGATTTTCAAGTGGTGTAGCAGGAGCAAGACGATCAAATAAAGATGATGCATGGTTTCCCATCCCGCCCGAGACCACCCTCAGAAATCTCCGATTTCGCTTGGTAATCCGTCCAGAGCCATCAACTTTGATCACATACTGATCCCAGGGCAACACTTCGACAATGGTACCAATCTTATCCCATTTGCGGGGGTAATGCCCTCTTTGATTCTGGATAAAGACGCGGTCCCCACGTTGTAAAACACTTGGTGAACGAGTATGCTGCGCCAATAAAGCATCATTGCGGCCAGCGCTCAAGCGTAGGGCATCTTCCTTTGCTTGCCAAGCCTCTCGCCATGTGCGACGAATGTGACGATTAGTAAAGGTAACGTGTCGATTAACAAATGAAAAGGCATCACGAACCCAGATAGCAAGCCCATATGGGCCCCATATGGGATAGAAGTGGGTAACTGGGCAAGTGGGCTTAATGTGGGTAAATTATTGGTATTTAACTGGATCCCAAATGGGCAAAACCCAGATTTTTATTATCGCAATTTTCAATTTATACAGTTACAATTTTTTGCTTTATTAGAGGATTAAGTCACAAAATTCATTTTACTCTTTTGAAAAATAGTTTCTTAGAATAAAATATTGATGGGTTAGAACTGGGCTGCCCAGCTAGAGCCCACTCAGTAGATAACCCAGTTCTAGTCCACTTTGGACCCATATGAGCTACCCACATGCAGCCCACTTATTTCAATCTTGTCTGTTCGTAATATAATCTAAACTTTAAGAGTTGAAAAGGTCAAGGCTTGGTAGCAAATGTATTTTTGTTACCGAAATCATAGCTTCTTCAAAAAAAAGTATTTATGGGTTAGAACTGGGCTGCCCAACTAGAGCCCACTTTGTGAATATCCCAGTTCTAGTCCACTTTGGACCCATATGGGCTACCCACATGCAGCCCACTTATTTCAATCTTGTCTGTTCGTAATGTAATCTAAACTTTAAGAGTTGAAAAGGTCAAGGCTTGGTAGCAAATGTATTTTTGTCACCAAAATCATAGCTTCTTCAAAAAAAGTATTTATGGGTTAGAACTGGGCTGCCCAGCTAGAGCCCACTTTGTGAATATCCCAGTTCTAGCCCACTTTGGACCCACATGGGCTACCCACATGCAGCCCACTTATTTCAATCTTGTCTGTTCGTAATATAAGCTATCTTAACTACGGTACACTTTAAGTGTTGAAAAGGTCAAGGCTTGGTAGCAAATGTATTTTTGTCACCGAAATCATAGCTTTTTTTGTTCCGGTGAGTAGTGTTAGAATTATTTTCGCTCCTTGTAGTAACTTTGAACAAATGCGTAAAATGACTGATTTGAGGCTAATTGGTTGTATTTATCAAACAGCAGTTTTATGCTTCTTGGAGAAAAATGCTGAAAAGTGCCTCCATGGTGTGTTGGGAAAATTTCTGTAAATTGTATTATATTTGTTCTTCTGACAGTTAATCGATGCTCGTTTGATGTTTGGGCTATCATTAAATGTCAAGGTGAAGTTGTGAATCTGTTTGTAGAAATCAGATTAATTTGCAGCCAGTGCAGTGACGGCAGACTGTTTCCAGCTTTAGCCTAGGTAGTAATTTATGACAGGTAGTGTGTTCTCTAGATATGCTAGTGCTTTGTTGATGGACTAAAAGAGTTCCGACCATCTTGAAGTCTGTGTGTTGAAATTGCATCTGGTTGTAGGCTAGTGCATCTGTCGTCATGAAGCTTTTATGAGATTTCAGCTGTTATTGCGTTGTACTGTTAAAAGTGTTGATAATTTGGGGTTGGTCTGCCCACTTAGATCCAACTTTTGGCTGCCTTCTCCACTTAAACCCCACTTTAGTGGCATACATGGGCTGCAGCTACACACATAATTGCAACCCACCTACTATTAAGTAAAGTCTCTTCAGTGGTGCTTAAAACTTCAAATCAATGAAGTAAATCCATCGACATACAATGCGTTCTACCTAGCACCTTTAAAGGTTACTTCTATCAAATAGAATATCTATCAAATAGAAGTAACCTTTAAAGGTGCTAGGTAGAATGCATTGTATGTTGATGGATTTACTTCATGGATTTGAAGTTTTAAGCACCACTGAAGAGACTTTATTTAATAGTCGAAACGTATCCTGTCTGGTGCAAAATAACCCACCTACTGTAGTTTGATTTGATACCGATAGGCCTAGGCCTACTAAATTTTGCATATTTCCAAGATAAAAAAAAATTTGTATAAGACCTCGAAATCAGTAAGGTCGAATTTAACCGTAGCCATTTTAAATAATTTTGAAAAGGTTGTGTTTAGTTACAATTGTTAAGTCACTGTAGACTTGCTTTGTTTTTTAATAATTGCCTTTGTTGTACTGCTGACGTAAAATCAGGACCGTTACCAAGTTATTATTATGTCACAATGGTTTGTCCATTGACGCCATTTTGTGTTTCTTTGTAATTTCCTCGCTGAAATTTAAGAGGAATGACAGCGCGAGCAGAGGAAAGCGATGAGCACTACCGGAACCAGCTTAAAACTTTAAACTTAATAGTTGCGCTTGGTCATATTCACCATCTCGATGAAAGATAAGACAAAATAAGTTGCGAAAAAAATTTTTCGCTTGCAACGTATCTGCGTATTGGTACGTGCTAGTTTACTTTTACCGTGCTACCATTTACATTAGCGGGGCAAAAAAAGCTACCGTACCCACCAGTAGCACCGAGCAGTTGCCCATAGAACTGAGAATCACTCCAGTTGACTTGTGTGGTTCACAGTTATAGGTACCGGTATTAGGCTGTATTGATAATAGGCCTACTGGTAGCTTACCTGTACGTATTATTAAAAAAGTTTCAAATTATTTTTCATGTCAGATTATGCGTAGCAGATACCTGTATCCAGTTTCTGGTGAAAAAAAGCTTGCAAAACTACAGTTATGCAACTTGATTTTGATTGTTAAAATTCATTGTGCGTTATCACTATTCCCTCTGAGATTTTAACTTGTGCGAATTTGCCGAAATATAAAAACCACTAAAAATTTGCCCAAACAATTAAAGGATGTATCGGTAATTTGAGGTCTGGAATAAATTTTGTTTAAAATAAGAGTTTCTATGGTAAAATACTTTCATTTTGCACAAAAATACTTGAGCACTTTCAACTAATTTGCTTTTAAATCAATATAGCAATGTGCAAAAATTGAAAAATTATGCCCATAATTTCTCATTTTTCTTAAGTTTTGCACCTTAGACTGTAAGAGGAAACACTGTACCAGTATGATACTTACTGGTAGTCATTGAAGGTGCCTATACCTGTACCGATATGCCTATTCTTAACTCTTTACAGACTTTAAGAGGAAACACTGTGTACCAGTATGATACTTACTGGTAGTCATTGAAGGTGCCTATACCTGTACCAATATCCCTATTCTTAACTCTTAACAGACTTTATTCTAACAAAATTTTCATAAACTTTTTTTTAGGAATAAGCTAGATTTTTTGGTTTACATTTATGTTTGTTGTAAAAAGTTATGATTTCTGTAATTGCAAGGCAGAAGAGCTTGCAAGACGTTTTTGCCAGACAAACTGTTTTAGTTGCACATATCCCCTTGCTCAGTTGCTTGATGTTCAAGGATAGCTATTGAGCTCAAGGTGATCACTTGTTGAAAAGAGTCAAATCCCCTGGAAAAGATGCAAATCAGCGTAATTCAAGAATTTTTAAAAAGCAGGTAGGCTGTTGTAATTAGAATTTTTTACGTTTGATTTTCTTTTAGGATTGCAAAAAAAGTAATTCCATCTTACTCAGCTGCTCAGTGATCTAGTTTTTTGTAAAAAATTAAAAAGTGCCGATGCCATATGTGCTGCTTTGGCCTTACTACTTTCACCTGTACTGCAGTATTTATTCGAGTATAACGCGCAAAATTTTGTACTAATTTTTAATCAAAAATTTAGGGTGCGCGTTATACACGCGAATTTGTTGAAATTATTTTGGATTATCGTAGAATAGTACTATTGCGTGACTATTGCTTATATGGTTTTAGCGAATACGGATGCGTGCGCTCGTGCATGCACACACTAATGCGAGACAATTTCGTGCACGCACACGCACATGTGACAGCTGAGCGTGCGTTGGACATTCCCGCTGCGCAGAGAGAAATAACTACGCGTATCGTTCTAGCGTACTCGACAAAACCATTGTTTCTTTATTGCGTTCGTGGAGTACGCGCTCATTGTTGCTTGGTCTGAGCTGAGAAAAAGTGAAAAAAATTTTATACCAATTTTAACTCTAAAAATAAGGGTGCGCGTTATACATGAGTGCGCGTTATACTTGAATAAATACGGTATATATACTATTATAGCTCCTTTCTTTAAACATACAGCAGTATAGGTACCGGTTTGCAATCACTACCAGCGCTTTAAGAAATAGAACCATTATAGGGCTAATTGATTCCTTATGATATAATCCAGGAGTAAGGACCTGCGAAAGAAGCGTGAGCCAATGCGTCTAATGCATGATATTTCGAGTGAGCCAGTTCTAAATTTTTAGAAATATGTTAAAACTTTGTCGCTGGTTTGTCAAGTATCATTGCAGGTTATTTTACTGCAAAATTAAAGAGTTGTGGGCCGTTTTGTTTTTACCATATGTCATAAGTATTAGAAATAGTTGAATGTGAGGCAGTTAAATAAGAATAATGTTTTTAATGCTTGTGCTATGTTGTACACATGACAATCTGAGAATGTTTGATAAAGGCAACAGAATAGAAGCAAGTGGGCACGAGTTCCGCACTTCTGCTACGAACTTTTTTGATAATAATCAGCTGAATTAAGCTCATAGTCGTGATTTTGCTCTTTTAATAGTCAACGTTGAGTATCAGTTGCTGTATGCACAGTAGCCTAACATTACAATTAACAATAGGCATGCATTGCCACATATTCAATGTACCACTTGTTTTGCATTTATTTACTACATTTTATTAACCCTGCAAACTTCATAGTTTGCGAAGAGTGTTTTGTTTTGTGAGTACTATGCCATGGAACCGGCCGTTAGCTCAGTTGCTAAGCGCACGCTATCGGTGTGGGAGGTCTGGGATTCCATTCCCGGGCCGGTCAAATCAGCACAGTGTCGCCACCGTTGCGACGTTTCTTCGGAGCTGTGTTGCCCAGGCGCTAAGCCGCGGAGATGGGCCCCGCAACTCGTTACACGCTTTGGCGTAATACGGCGAGTATAATGAAGATACTATGCCATAATGTGTAGACTACGTTGTGCATTACATGAAAACAGCTATGCAATATACACCTAAATAAATTGTTTCAGAGCTTGGTCATACATCGCAATTTAATACTTTTAGACACGTCATAGTGTAAGTTGCTTGTTTAATTTCAAGAAAATTTAAAAAATTATACTGTAGTTCGTCTTATGGTTCAAAACATACAATAATTTTTGATCATTTGAGGATTTTGATACGCCAGCTTTCAATTGAACTGCTCGTTTTTTACATCCTAATCAGTTTTTTTACTAGTTGTATGTATTATTGTTCTTTATGACATCGGCAGATACACTCTTCATGGGCTTGTTTGGAGAATTTTGACCTCCCTACGTCATGAAAAACTAACTTGATTTTGCAAATGATATCACACGGACTGCAATGGAAAGCATTCAGGTGCAGAAAGCATTCGTTGTCAAAATTTTTACTGTAAGTTCAGTTGCATACGGAACTAGTGTAAACACATTTTACTGTGCACTACCAATGTACCTGCAGCTCCAGCGACTTGGAAGAGTGGTTAGTTTAAGAGCGCAGAGACTGATTGATTTGATTAATTTCTTTATCTTTATCTTCCTATCACAAAAAAGCGGCGTAGGCGCTATGCGTAGGACGAATCCAGACTCACTTAGAAGTTGTTTTTGTTTCCAAGTTTTCGTGGTTGAATTTTCTGACTTCTTTAATTTTCTGCTTGCCAGATTCCACCAAGCAGAGATAATCATCGTGAAGCATCTTATCCAAGGACGCAACAACGAGACTAGGTTGGGAGTTAAACCACTAACCTCGCGATCATGGTCGTCGTAAAAACGATGCTCCAAACCACTGCGCCACGCTGCCGAGTTGAAGTAATACTGGGTTCGGTAATCAGCTTAACCCAAAGCATATTACCATAACCAAATGCAAATGAACTTGCTTTTGCTGACTTACTATTCAATTCCTGCAGCAGTGATGACATTCACTGTTGTACTGCAATCGATAGACTTTTTTCCCGTCCACTTAAGCTGGGTAGCTGTGGGGTGTGGATTAGGGTGACGAGTGATGACTAAAACAATTTTTGAATTAGCAAAACTCCTGATGTGGGATGGGATGAACTTTTTTACGTATAAAACGAAAATGGGGTGATTTTTAGTTTTGTTAAAAAAAAGTCCCCCACCAAACGACTGTTTTGCTCCCCATTTTTCATTTTTTGGCCATCTTTTGCCAATTACTGTGAGTTATTGCAGCAAATTACAGCTGGCGCAAAATGACTTCGGACCTGTAGCCAATTTTGCATTCTTAGTATGCTATAAAGCCCAAGCTTATGGTTTTAGTTTATGCATTTGTAATTCATTGATAACCATAGGTCAGTGTGGAAATAATAGAACAAGTATAAGATTGTACCATAGAGCGGGACTGCGCTGTTTCGGGCTATCAGCCACACTCAGGTAAAAGATACACTCATTTTTCAAAATGCTTGATCTTTCTAAAGCACCTTCTTGATATATGGACGTTGTTGTGACTTCCCATTCAGCAGGCTTGGAAGGACGACGTCGTTTTATTGAATGGGTAGTCGCAACAACTTCCATGTATCCCGATGAATGTTTTGGCAAGGTCAAGCATTTAGAGGATGAAAGAATCTTTTACCTGAGAGCGGCTGAAGAAGGTTGATGATAGCCCAAAACAGCTCTGTTCCGCTCCATGGTACAATGCATACTTGTTCTACCATTACCGCACCTATATATCTATTGTTATTAATGAAGTACAATTGTATAAAAAAAGTCATAAGCTTGGGCTTTATAGCATACTAAGAATGCAAAATTTGCTATAGGTCCGAAGTCATTTTGCGCCAGCTGTATGTACTTAAAAGTTTATGAAGACGATGCTACTTGTCATTTGACAGCTTTTAAAAAAAATTGTTCTAGACGAATAACCAGGGCCAGAGATATAAGCAATTCGGTGTTCAAATATTCAAGATTGCCCTCTCGTGGCAGAATTGAATATTAGTTGTTTTTAGAAAGTACTAGAGCGATTTAGATAGTTTTTGTGGTGGTTACCAATTTTTAACTACGAAGGAGTTTGTTTATGCACTCGTACAAAAGGATTTCTGCCACTAGGTGGCAGCAGCATCATTTCTTTTAGTTTTGAATGAATATGCACTTTACTATACATGTGTGACTTTTTAATGTTTTCATTTTGCCGGCATTAATAGGAACACACATTACTATAGGGATTATATACCCAATCTATTGAAAGAAAACACAATTTGTGCATTCAAAATTCCAGATACAAAAACTTGCCCAAAACAGAAACTAAAAAAGATCACAGTTCACTTTCAAAACACTAAAAACTTGCTATTAGGATAGCTTGCTGCACGATACAAGTTTTAAGTGTGAGGTATTTTTTTTTAGTACCTACACTTTTTATGCAGTTATTCAATTGATTTCACTGCTCTTTCAGCAATCCAACTTTTTCATTAAACTTACAATTAATGTTACGAATTGGATGGTTCGATTCCCACTTCTGTGAGGGATTATCATTTTCTATTCCATTAAAAGACAGCACTCCAATACTAAAATGAAGAATAAATTTATATTAGATCCTTCAAGCCATTAAGGCTTTTTAACAATGGCACACTTAGCTAGTGACTTTGAGAAGACAAAAGTTGGTTCTTTTGTTGTGAAATAATCGATTGTTGCATAGGTACTCGCAAGGGGAGGGGGCACGATGCGATGGTCCCCTTTGGTCCTGTAATAAGGTGCTAAAACCTAACTTTCAGTCTATTATTTTTCAAACTAATAAAGATTGCAGCTTCTTTTCACTTATTTTAGCCAAGCTTCTGCTTTTACACATAAGCTTCCAAAATGTTTTTGCATTGTCCATATTCACTGCTCCCACTGCATGCCCTGTTTCGATAAAAAGAAGTGTGCTAAAATGAATGTTTTTTTTATGTAAAAACAGTAAAAATTCGTTGGCGGCTGGGGTCTATGCTCCCACACCCCCTTAGAAGGGGGTCACAACCGTGAGTGCAGTTTCAAACCCAAGACTCCCGGTTGTGCCCCCCCCCCCTTTTGCAAATCCTCGGTGCGCCACTGGATTGTTGGACCTATTCAAACCCTTACCCTCTGGACTTTTTTTTTTACTTACGCCCTGGACTTACTCACGCACTCTGAACTTAGTTGTTGACTGGTTTTGCAAGTGTCTATGAAAGACGTGCAGGATAAAGGAATTCCGATTAAACTACACCTCCTTCATAGTGACATCACATTTTTGTTGTATTCTATTGCTGGATTCTGTAACTAGGGATTCTGTCACTAGAAACCGATCAGATGACCGAGTGATATAGAGCGTCTGCTTCTGGATCGGTAGACTTGGGGTTCGATTCCGAGTGGGGTCAAACCAATGACTTTAAAATTGGTATTCACAGCTTCCTTGCTTGACGTTCAGCATTGAAGGGACAGTGTGGAGAAAGCCGGCAAGTTTACTTGTTGTGCCGTTGGGAAAGGCACTTGGGAAAGGCCATCTTGGTGTGGTAGACAGATGGCCGACAACTCCTAAGCGAGCTCGTACAGCGCTTCGTCGCTTTCTCGTGATAGGAGGATAAATATGCCAATAATAATCATAAAAAAAAAATTCGGATGGAGTTTCGGCTTTTTTGTTTTTTTAAACTTGCCGCGAGAATAATGTTGGGACCAAACAGTAATTTCTAGCCCTTTTGATTATTTTTGTGGGATAACTCATAGCTGCATTACTCCCTTGATTTATTTGTTTACGCATTCCATATACTTTGAGAAGAATCAGTAGAGGTTAGAATTGGGATTTGCAATTCTTTTGAAGGTTAGGAATTATTTTCAGGAGGATGGGAGGTTGCTATATGCTGCACTGGTGAAACCATAAAAAGGTCGAAACGCGTCTGCAACCTGCAAATAAGTGGGTTGCTCCATGGGCCTGCACTGATATAGTGAAGCTACGGGTAACTAAATTGTGGGTTAGAACTAATAAGCTTTTTCAACTATTAACTTAGTTGGGGGTTAGAACTTACAGGCTTTTTCACTGAAAGTTTTTGTTTGAGGCTGGTCGCCTGTTAATAGGAGGGAACCCCCTAGAAAGAAATTAAGTTAGGAAGTAGGGCTCTTATGACATCTTACCTCATACGTGCACTATTCCCTTGATTTTTTCGTTTAAGTATTTGAGAAGAATCATATATTGGGAAGGAGCGAACCTCCTAGAAAAACTTTGAAAACACTTCTCAAAACATCTCAAAGTATTTCTATACTAGAATAATAGGGCATTGAAGTCCTGACAGTTTGGAATGAGTCAAGCCTGGATTGGCTGTGTATAGTTAGGCTGACGAAATTTTTCTGCTTTCGCCTACAACACTCACCATCAACTTAATAGTCGATTTTTTGATGGTAGCCGGACACATTCATGCCAAAGTCTCATTGCAGGCAGTGTGCGGCATTTGTTGAACTTAAATTTTTGGACCTCTCCACAGGTGTTTTAAATTTAGAAAAAGACGTCTTTAATCACAGAATATTGTAGCTATTTATACAGATATATAATCCCAAAGAATGTTTAGTTTTACATTAGCTTAGGAATAAACTGCAACAGAATTTAAAAAAATGATGCTGCTGCCATCTAGTGGCAGAGATTACCTTTAATACGAGTGTGTAAACAAACTCTTCGTTGTTAAAAATTGGTAACCACCACAAAAAAATATAGACATAAAAAAGTCATTTGGTGGGGGGCTTTTTTTAACAAAACTAAAAATCAACCCCATTTTTGTTTTATGCATAAGAAAGTTCATCCCATCCGGGCCATCCCACATCAGGTTAATTTTTTTTTTTCAAAGTCATCATCCTTAATATGTGGATACCATTTTTTGAGTCTTTGGTATGACTCGATGTGAATGACTGTGCTTCCAGTGGCACGTTATCCCTGCGATTTACGCGCTTGTGCTATAGCTGTGCCGTTTTAGAGATAAGGCGCTGACCGATCAGATGTCTAATTAGTTGTACAAAGCATCTGCCTTTAAAATTGATATTCAGAGCTTCCCTGATTTTCAAAAACTGAAATTTTAGCTTAAAAAAATAACGTTCCAAATTGAATGGACAGTGTGTGAGCCGTCAAGTTGCTTATGTTGTGCCGTTGGAAAGGCATTCGGGATTTTCCTATTTTAACTGTAACACGTATATACCAATTTTTAAAGCAAGTAGCGTAGGCAGTTGGTCAGCCTCTGAGAATAAACATAAAAACATAGTGCTGCCAGTGACTCACCACCGCTGCAGCATTCTCTCCGCTTTTAGGTGTAGCATGCTTTGACAAATCAGAACACAAGTAGGCCTATAAGAAAGAAGAGACTTTTTTTCGTGTGATCTTTCGGTGATATTGTTATGAAAAACGGTACGTTATTTTTTTCTTATTTTATTGGCCTTTTTATCCTAGGGAGCAGCTGAGCGCTATGCGAGCTCGCTTAGTAGTTGCCGGCCATTTGTCTACCACAGTAGGACTGGGGAATCTCACTAAACGTCTTATCCAACGGCACAACAAGCGAAAATGTCGGCTTGCTCCACATTGTCCTTTTAATGCTGATCGTCAAGCAAGGAAGCTGTGGATACCAATTTTTAAGGCATTGGTTTGACCCGACTCGAAATCGAATATCAAGTCTACCGATCCAAAAGCAGACGCTTTATCCACTTGGCAATCTAATTGGTTTAGTTTTTTATATTGTTCCAAAAAAAAAAACGCAGCCACTTCAAACTTAAACTATTTGTTAGCCGTTACGAGAATATTTGCTTTTTTATGTGGTTGCGAATGCATGAGATTACCGTAGGCTAAGTAAATCAAGAGCCCTTTACGTAATGTTTCACTACAACACAACCTTTTGAATAAAACTTTCCTCATTGCCCATGAAATGACTGAGCGTAAAAATGTATGTATAGAAACCACGTCTAACCTTCAGACTCATTTCGGTTGAATATTAGTCTTGCTTCCCTAGATCACTTACACTAATATTTGATTGTCATAAATGAGTCGTTTTTTAAGTGATAAGAAGGGTTGATTGATTGTTTTATTAAAGTTTTGAGTAGCCTTTTCATGTCACATATTGTCTTATATTGGATTACAAATTCCTCGGTATGAAGTGTTGAAAAACTGTTACTTTTGCAGGCCCTGTTAAAAGAAACGCCACGACTACGAAATGTTCGAACAAAAACGTGAAACTAGCGCTAGGAAAGTGGTTTACTGGTTCCCGTGATCGTAGTGGTGGCCGATCGAGTGAACGGGATTAAAAAGAATTTGTAATAATTAACTGGATGCAGTGTGTAATGGTGTGTAATACGTATGTTTTGTTTGGAACATTTTTTGTGAATAAAACTTGGTAGCCTACTAGAAGTGTGTATGGTGATCTTAGTGAGTAAAAATTCATTTAATTGCTACTTGGCTATCCTCAGATAGTAGTATATTTAGCATGCAAGCGAGCCTATATTATGTAATGAGCAGTAAAACGCCAATATAATGTGCGCTCCGTTCCCTGAAGCAAAAGACGATAAAATTATGACGTGAGAACCAGATGTGCAGCTTCAGGTATATCGTGTAACTAGGAGGCCAAAGTGGGGAACCAAATGAATATGTATATGAACAATATAGGGGACCAAAGAATACGCATATAAACAATAGGGGTCCCAACTGGGTTACAAGTGGGCAGTTTTACGGGACTCAAGTGGGCAGCCCATTTGAGACCCACCTCTACGTGAACCTGGGCACCAAATGGGTCCCGAACTGGGATCCCACTTGTGTCCCAACTGAGCAGCCCAGTTGAGACCCATTTGATGCCCAGGTTCACCGATAAAAAATTAACAATAGGCAGCCCAGTTGGGTCCCATATAACTGCCCACTTGTCACCCAGTTGGGACCCATATGGGCTTGCTATCTGGGAAGAGGGTGGCCAAACACAATTTCAGCAGGCGATAAATTACACTGAGGATCTGGTGTGTTACGCAATTGCAATAACGCACACAAAAATGAGTCATTATCCAGGTCGCCATTCGGACTTACATTCGTCATAAGCAACCTTGTAGTCGCCTTGACAGCAACCTCGGCCCGGTCATTGGATTGCGGGAAATGAGCCGAGGAGACGCGGTGTTGGACACCCCAGGTTTGGAAAAGCTCTTGGTAACAAAGGCAGTAAATTCGGGCCCTCCGTCGGTGGAGATTTCCTCAGGAACTCCGAATGTGGCAAAGTAAGTCCGAAGTGCGCGAATAAGTGCAGCTGCTCCGCTGATGTTTCAATTAGCCTGTGTACCAAATACATCCGCCCACCCAGACAGGCGATCCCCAATTACCAGAAAACGGCGCCCACTAAATTCAAAAAAGTCGGCAAAATTCAAAGGGTGTGGTAGGCGGGGTAGAACCCATCGGAGGAGGAGCTGCTTGGGAAGGAGCATTGCGATTACAATGTACACATGATAAGCGAACAGCTTGAATATCTTTGGTCATGCCTGGCCAAAAAACGGTTGCTCGAGCTCGACGTTCCATAGCTGACACTCCTTGGTGAGCAGAATGTAAAATAGACAAAACTTTGCGCCTAAGCGATAAAGGTATCACAATGCGATCATAATATAAAACAGCACCATTATGCACAAAATAACCATTTCTAAATGGGAGATATGGGCGTACTGAAGCAGATCCGGAGTAGTCCGAAGGAAGTCCTGATTGAATGGCTGGCAATAACTCCTTTAATGCAGAATCGGAATTGGTCTCATGAGCAAGTTCGGACCATTGAAGGCAGAATTTACGAGAAATGTCGTGCTCCACTGCAGCCAGAAGAGCTGTCTCTTCATGGTCAGGTGATGCACAATCAGCAGATGCAATGGTGGCTAAATAGTCACATGGAACAGGGTGACGTAGCATCAGCGGCTTGATTTGTCACGCCAGGATGATGAGCAACCTCAAACCGCCACATCAATGTCCGTTGCTTTAAACGAAATAAACGAGTGTTGGTTATTTCATCCAGAGTGCGGTCACCAAATATTTTCACAAGTGGCTTATGGTCTGTGATAACCACCAAATTGTCGCAACCTTGTGTGAAATATTTTGTCTGTTCCAAGCCCCACACAAGAGCTAAAGCTTCACCCTCTACTGGAGCATAACGTTGCTCGGCTGAAGTTAGGAATCGGGATCCGGCTAAGGTGACTCTCCATCCAGACTGACAGCATCCAGGGATGCCTAAAGCACAAGCACAGTGTTTTTGAAGTAAGAAATACCCAATGCCTTTGATGGACCAGTGCGGGCGCAAGCAACTACGACGTGTGGGATAGAAGATCTCGACACCATGACAAATTGCGTCGGCTATTGCAGATTTGGAGGCAGTAAATGCCTTATCAAGCTCGTCCGACCATTCAAACTTTCTTTTGGGGCTGAGAAATGGTTTGAACGGTGCCATCATATCCCGAAGTTGAGCGTAATTTGACACTTGATTGACCAACCCAAACCAGCTTCGTATATCCGTGATATTGGATGGGGTAGGGAACTCCCGAATCGCACGCAAATATTTGGGGAGAGGTTCAACAACTGATTCGGAGATGCAGAAGCCAGCGAAGTCGACGGTGCGATGAGCAAAGTGAAACTTGTCGGGGTTAATACAATACCCGCGCGCCCCACCAAAGTGAGAAACTCGATTGTGCGCCACCAATGTTCTGCGAGATCTTGGTCATAAAAGATGGTATCATTAATGCAACGCTCCTTCCGCATAAAATCCGCCGATGTGGCATCGAAACGGCGGTTATATCCATCACCGGAAGAGAGAAAACCCTGGGGCGCTCTGGTATACCGCCATCTGCCAAACGGTGTAATAAATGTGGTCAGATGACGGTCAGACTCGCGTAGGGGAACGCTGTGATAGCCGTTCCAGGCATCGGTGACCGTCTTCCACGTATCTCTAGGAATACGACGGGCTAGTTTAAACGGAGCTTCAGCAGCAAACGTTTCGCGGCGGCAGAATTTGTTAAGAGGGGAAAGGTCAACGGTGCTGCGTGGAGAGCCATCATACTTTCGAGTGATAACCATACGATGGCACCAAAGGGTTGGTTCACCATGCGGGACCCTCTCAAGAATCCCAAGAGCCTCATCGCGAAGCAGATCTTCGTGCACTTTGTCTTGCCTATGGAGAGGGATTGAGGCGGGAGTATGAACTGCCACAGGCTTCGAGGACGGATCGACGTGAATTTCGATGGGGGGCCTACCATGCAATGCAACGCGCGTTGGGGGCAAGTGTTAAAAGTAGAGCCGGCATATCTGTCAAGCAGCCAATCGCGCATTCGATCATTATTCTCTGGGATGCAAGGAAAAGGAAGCTCCATGGGAGGTGGAGGCACGGCGGAATGCTGAGGGCAAGAACAAGCTTCATTGGAATTACCTGGTGAAATACATCCGTTAGTCAAGGAGCGAATAATGTTGATTGCGGGGATAACTGACTGCATTTCTCCTTCAGAAATATGGTGCTCACCCGCAGTGGGAAAGTTTGGGGATACAACCCCTAGGTCATTTAGCGTATGTTGCGACAAGTAAAGCGCATGAAAGCCGGCACTGACGTAAACCATGCCACGGCATTGGATTGTAGAGCGGTCGGAGGTAGTCCCCTCTATGATGGCATGGAAAGCTCTAGCAATGGAAATAACAGTGTGGTTAGCAGCAACCAGGTCCGCAGAAAGAGTGAGGATGTTGCGATCAAATCCACATTGCAAGAAGGCGTCGAGCGACCATACGTTAGTTTGAGCACCAGTGTCAGCAATGGCTGTAACATTCCTGGCAACCTTAGCAGGTGCACCACTATGAGTGGCCCCATCTATAAATATATTGACTAATAGTTCGGGGTGCCCTTGTATGGGCGAACTGATCCACTTTCCTTCTGGGAAAACCTGATGAGAAGCAATGTTGCCCTGACAGTTCGTTGCCTCCAGGGATGAGGGTTCATACTCCTGCTCAGACGCGTTGACCGAGTGAACGACACCCAAGTGGGGCGTGACTGTGTTAGAAGGCTTGAAGGGAGGGACCTGCAACATGGCCGTTGCGGCGTTTCTGGCGTCGACGAGCCCGATAGCAGTAAGGCACATGGAGTAAGGTTTGGTATTCCACCCAGTGGGGCCCTCCTTATATAAGCTGAATAGCTGGTTGCACCGAGGGCAGTGAGATTGTGTGGAATGATTCGTGAAAGTAGGAGGCAAGTTGTATGCTGGAGCTAAAGAGCTGCCCTCAGCAGTGGGCCGGGTACTTCGTTTAAAGGTCGACATGGACGCAATATCAGTCGAAGGTACCGCGTTACGAGCTATTTCCTTGCTCTCCACCAAGGCGATTACAGTGTTAATGAAACTGGTAAGGATATCTGCTGTCCCCAAAAGATCACGCCGAATGTTCTCGTCAACGATTCCGTTGAGTAAGGTGTCACGAATCATATGATCTGCATAGTCAACGTTTAAGCCGCAAAAACAACCAGTCGAAAAAGAACACGTCCCGGCTTTCCCGCGTACCCTGGCTGCAAAAGCACAAAACTGCTCACCACGCATTTGGTGTATAGCCAATAGTTCAGATCGCAGTACACTAATAGCAACCGGGATAACAGCCAGACGCTGCATGGCAAGCAACAATTCTTGAACAGGTTTACTCACGCTTTCAGCATCCGACTGCAGCAGGTTGTCGCCCAAAATTTTGGTGGCACATTGGAAAAGCTGGGAGGATGCAGATTCATTGGAAATTCCTGAGCCTCGTCGAAAAGCTTTCCACCGTCGAGTAAATACGTTCCACTCTTCTAGACTGACGCCAATGTCCATGCTAGGTCGATCGAGGGTGGGGCAACGGCGGTCAGGAGCCATCTGACCCGCAGTAGGAGGTGGCAATACAGCGTGGCCATAGACGTGACTCTGTAGAACAGTGCAAGCGACGGCTTCTGGGAGGTCTTCCGTCTTGAATTCGCACCCAGGAAAAGCACAAGAGATGATCACCATAACTAGCTATCCTAGTTTAAACAAGTCTTAGCCTAGCGATTCAATAATCATGAAGAAACATCGCATTTTTCAGCTTGGCATGTATTAAGTGAAAAATGATTATTGAATCGCAGTTGCAACAACAACGAGATGTAAGCAACTCAGGCTACAGCATAGCTGCACCCGACTAAGCAAACGAACTCTACACAGCCTATCAACTGCTTTACCAACTAGAGACTAACGACTGCGCAGTGAACAACGAGACACAAATGAATAGTCAAAGCATACACTGTGACGTAATAATAAGCACATTTCTACATCTACATCCTACAGAATTTAAAGAATTCAGATAATTTTTTATCTTGGTATTATTTAGTGCTAAGGAATTAATGTTTATGTCTCCACGTACGACGTAATTTAATTTTTGGTTTTCTAGTTCTACCAAAAAATTCGTGAGTGAAATTTCAAAGGTTTGAAAATTTGTTTCTGGATGTCGGTAAATTACAGCGACAATTATGCGTCCATGATTGGTTTCAATTTCTACCCAAGTGTCTTCGCATTTAGGGACATTGAGTGATAGATCTTGGCGTAGTTTATATTTTAAATTTTGCTAAATATACATTCCAGTACCACCAGCATTGGTAGAAGAATCAATCAATCAATTTTCTGGACCCGTTTATCCTTGGGGGTTCGCGGGGGCAGCAGTTCAAGTTGGAGCCTCCAAGCATCTCGATCCTCTGCAACAAAGGATAGATGCTCTGCTGGGATGCCAAGGCGAGACCAACTAAGATCTTCTACGTAATCTCGCCATCGAGTTCTGGGACGGCCTCTAGGCCTTCGACCAATCGGTGTTGAACAGAGCAGATTTTTGGCTGTTCTTTCCTGGGACATTCGTGTCGCATGTCCATACCAACGCAGTTGCAATCTTTCTAGTCGGAGAAGCAGCGCTTCGATGTTTAGAGATTCACGAATATCTGCACTTTTAACCTTGTCCAACAAGGTCAAATCGCTAATTCTTCGCAAGAATCCCATTTCGGCTGCTTGAACTCGAGACCTCACTTTCTCATTCATGATCCAACACTCATGGCCATAAGTCAGAATAGGAACATAGACCGATCTGAAAATGGATAGCTTTGCCTTGGTGCAAAGCTCCCGTTTCAGTACCACAGATCGGTGGAGCTTGCGCATTACTGCACTTGCTTTTCCGATGCGGATATCCAATTCGCTATTTTGTCTGCCGTCACTTGTGAATGAGACGCCGAGGTACTTGAATTTCTCTGACTGTTTTAGAGGTACTCCATCAATTTGGAGAGAGCACTGCTTCGGTTGTCTGAACAGGCACATGGTTTCTGTTTTTGTTGAACTGATTTTCATTCCGGCAACAGAGCATGCATCCGAAAACCTGTCAAGAGCTTGCTGGAGACCATTTTGGGTAGAGTCGAGTAGCACAAGATCATCTGCAAATAACAGACGTTGTACAGTGCATTCACCGATCTTTACTCCGCCACAAGACTCACTTTTCTTAACTATTCTATCCATATAAATAAGGAACAGAATAGGTGAAAGAGAGCAGCCTTGCCGTAGTCCCACACTTACTCTGAAAGGTTTCGTCGTTGCACTGTTAACACGAACACAGACCTCGGAATGCACGTACAGCGACTTAATGGCAGTTAGTAACTGGCCATCAATGCCATACTGCAACAGCACCGCCCAAAGCTTGTCTCTAGGAATGCGATCATATGCTTTTTCAAGATCAACAAAACATGCATTGACCTCTTTAGCATATTCCCGCGACTTCTCAAAGATTTGCTGCAGGGCAAAGATCTGATCCATTGTGCTTCGGCCAGGACGAAAGCCACACTGAGCATCCGTTAGTTTAGGCTCGACTATTTCACGGCATTTCTTTTCAAGGCATTTGGCATAGACCTTACCCGGGACACTGATGAGAGATATGCCCCTATAATTGATGCATTGTCTCTTGTCTCCTTTCTTGTGGATAGATATTATCACACTAGTTTGCCATTGCTTTGGTGCTTGCCCAGTACTACACGCCACCTTACAAACACGAGTCAGCCAACGAACACCATATATGTTCATTGCTTTTAACATTTCAGGTCTGATATCATTCTCACCAGGTGCTTTTCCAGTTTTCAATGATTTGATTACTGCATTCACATCTGCTTCGGTTATCTGAATATCTTCCCCAACTTGTTCCTCGTGAATTTGTATCGGTGTAGCATCAACTGGGTTTAAAAGATCACTAAAGTAGTCTCTCCACCGATTCAAAATAGCATCTTGATCTTTCAGAGTCACACCATTTGAATCTTCGATAAAGAGAGCGGCTCGAGATCTTTTTCCACGCAAACGGCGAATGGTCTGCCAGAACACTTTGTTTGCCGTTTTGAAATCATCGTCCAACCTTTCTTCAAATTCCTTCCAAGCCCTTTCCTTAGACAGTTTAACTTTTGTGGCTGTCACCTTACGTGCTTCAGAGTACTGCGAACGAAGTTTAAGTGATGACTTATTTGCAAGCCAGGCCTTATAGGCCACTTTTTTCGAACGAATAGCTTCTTTAACTCCTTGGTTCCACCAAGGAGTTCTTTTCTCGCTACTCTTCGTCCCTCCAACACGCTTACGTCCACAACAGTTAGTAGCGGACGTAATGACTGCTGTTCGAAACAAATACCACTCAGTTTCAATGTCTTCAGTAGAGGTCGGAAGTTCTTTGATGCAATGTTGTCTGCAAATGCAGTTCGTACCTCTTTGTCAGCCAATGATTCCCATTTGATTCGATAAGTTTCTCGTGGTCGAAAAGTCTTTCGTTTTTTCAAGGGTTTCAAAGCTTTCAAAGTGCAGACAACTAGGTGGTGATCAGTTGACAACTCAGCCCCTCTTTTAACACGAACATCAGACACGGTAGAAAACAAGTCCGCCGAAACGATACAAAAATCAATCAGGTAGCGTTGTCCCAGAGAGTCTCTGTACCAGGTGTACTTATGAATTCTTTTGTGCTGAAAAAATGTGTTCCTTATGCACAGCCCATTGGTGGCACAGAACTGCAATAAACACCTTCCGTTCTTGTTAATGTCAGGGTCACCATGTTGCCCAATAACACCTTTCCAGGTTGCATTGTCGATGCCCACATGTGCATTGAAATCGCCCAAAACGACAAGGGATTCTGATGAAGTTGCTTTTCCCAATGCAACCTCAACTTCCTCCAAAAAGGCTTCGTACTGTGATTCTATGTTAGGTGCGTACACCTGCAAGATACACAGAGATCGCTCCTGCAGCCTTAGCTTTAGAAGACAAACCCTTCTTCCCAGTGGTACCCAGTCAACGACACATTCAGCTATGTTGGGGCTCACAAGTAAGCCAACACCAGCTTGAGCAGACATTGCTGCATCAACACCTGAGTAGAAAATTTTCCACCCACCGTTCAACTCGACAGTTCCAGAACCCCGGCGCTTTGTTGATGAAATTCCCACATCAAGGCGATACTGTTAGGCTTCGCAAACAAGCTCCTGCTCTTTTCCTGTCAGTGATGAAACGTTCCAGTTCCCGATAGCTAGATCCCGGCAGTTTGGTCCAACTCGAGTACGTTTTCTATACGCTGCCCCCATTTGCCTCCTCAAACGCTTAGCGACTGCGTTGGTGGGTTTCCGGTGACGGTCAGCTTGTGGGGGAGACTGTAGCTTATTTTTCGAACGAGTCCCTCTGCCTAAAACTCGAACGCGGACCTTTTTATCCTGCGCGCCGTCCGATGCAGCATGAATATTGTTATTACAACTTTCCATTTAGCTACAGCATTGGATTGCTACTTGGTCTGTTTCTCTCCTTCGACCTTACCGCCATGAGTGACCCTGATGGAAGTGATTAAACACTACCGACGGCGTTGCTCTAAGGATCATTGAAAACTCAAACCTCCCCACCACGTTAAGGTGGCAATCCATAGGTAGAAGAATCATTGTGAAAAAAAAAGACAATTTGGAATTTGCAAATTGAGGCTAATATTTTCGTTAATTTTAGTCTCTGAGATGCCTATAACTTCGGGGGTATGATTAATTTCAGTAATGAATTCTTCTACAAGGTTTTTGTTTTTTGTCAAACTTTTGTATTAAAGTGAGCAACTAAAAAAGATTTTAACTTATTTTCCCCTATAATATTAGATATTTGTTTGGGAGTAAAATATGCATCATCATCTAGTACAACACAATTATCAGCATTAGTTAGTTTAAGTTCTCTGAAATCTAGACTGCTCAAATGTTGAAAAGGAAGAATAACACTCAAGCAGATGGAACAATAGCAGTCTTGATGCTTGGTTGTATTACTCGGCAATGAAAAAGGTTCACAGACTGACAAACAGGTAGCCATTTGTTACAACTTTCATTATAAGGTTAGTGGGATGATTAAAAATCTTGGTAATTATTTTAATTTGCCAATGTCATTTTTGTTGATTATTCTGATTTTTTCAGAGTTGGCATCTTTTCTCACAAAAATATCCCCATTGTGGGACCAGATAAATTGATATTTCAGTAGATGTCTTTGTTTGTTCGCCATTGTGAATAGTTTCCTTCTTCTTTGAGTCAAATTCTCATTGATGCACATTGAATTGGCTTTGGGATTTAATGATTTTCTTGGGGTGTAAGTTTCATTTCTTTTGTCCCGATTGGTGAACCAAACTATGATAGGAGGGTTTCAGTTTGATGAGTTGTGGTAATTCACATTGATGTTTAGTCTGGATAGATTATTGGCATCAAACAATCGATGGGAAGTTGATATCTCACTGTCTCCCAGCTTAACTTTCAACATACTGGCAACTTTTTTGACTACTTGATTAATATCCTCATCTTTTTGGTATGGGATCCCATGAATTTCTAAATTATTACGTCGACCATACTGCTCTAATTTATCAAGGTCTGAAGCAGTCAATTTTAGGTCATTCCCCATCTGGTCAACTTTATCCTGAAGACTTCTCATGCTAGCCTCCTGCACTTTCAACATTTTGTTCATATCAGAGGTACTGCGTCTGAGCTCATCATATCCATCAGCCAAGTAGGCAAGACTTCCCAGTATGTGGTCAGTTTTTTCAGTTAATACCATTAGTTGATCACCCTGGAACTGTTTTTCCAGTTGATCTAATCTTTTTTGCTGCAGCTTATTAATTTCTCCAAGTTGATTGTTCTCAGTTTTTAGTTCATAAATTTCGGCTCTGATACTCTTTTGACTCATTTTAGACCATCAAGCTCTTTCTTTAAGTCTAGCACTTCCTGGGTGTGCTTAACCAGTGACTTGGCTACAATTTTTTTAATAATTTTCTGAATGTCATCATGGCTTGTTTATTTACCAGTACTTTTTTGAGGCATATTGACATAGGTTAGTCTTATTCAAATAGAATGAAATAGAAACGTTGAAGGAAACAAAACAGATCCTTGTGGAATATGTGGGAAAAGGGTTGGGTCTAACAATGTGTTGCACACAGTGTATGAAGTGGATACATGGGAGATGCACAAAAATGAAAAAGGTAACCTGTAGTTCTGCAAGACATTTTGTTTGTAGAAGATGCACAGATGCTGGAGATGGCATGGAAAAACCAGTGGAGGTATTATGCGATTAAGTGGAGACTGTGAAGGGATTTGTTATTTAGGAGACAGGCTGAATGCTAGTGGTGGGGAAGAAATTTAGAGAATGCGGAGAGTTATAACGTGAGAGGTTTTCTTTGAGAATGAAAGTGTTGTGTATGCCGCTAAGACGTTGCCTTTTGCTATTCGTCTTGTTTTATGTTTGACCTCATTGTGACGTAATAGTCGGATTTTGTATGTGGTTTCGCAATGCCTCGTGTAGTTCTTTTTTCTAGTCTGAGCGTCAAGAAGTAAACAGCAGTAAAAATTTTGATTCTTTGTTGAGAATACAACAGAAAAGAAATTGGCGACAAGGAAAATGGAAAAAATAGCAGAGGTTTTGCAGCAGCAGTTCGCAGCTCAACAACAAAAATTTGAAGAGTTGCAACAACGCAATGAAAAACAAATGAAACTAATGCGGGGCTTATTTCAAAGTGAGCTATCTGCAGGTGCTAGTTCACCTTCTACTTCTAATACTGCAACCATAGCGTCGGCCACTCCTACTTTTCAATGCTTTGATTCTACAACTGAGTTGTGGACAGACTACCTGTCAAGGTTTGCTACTTTTGCCGAAGCACATTCCATTTAAGCGAGTAAGCTACCGCAAGTGTTTCTAACTAATCAAAGCCCTACCATTTATAAGTTACTTTCTAATTTAGCCAGCCAAGAATACCCACCTAAAGGTGTAAATGAGCTGAATATGGATCAAATTAAGCAGTACATGAAACAGCAATTCGATCCTAAACGATTTGTCGGGAGAGAGCGATTTCGGTTTTGGAGTGAAATGAAGAGAAAACCGGGCGAAACTATCCTAGAACTTTCTGCGCGCATACGTCAAGCGGCGGCCACATGCGATTTTCAATCCATTGATGATCCCTCGGACGAAGCTTTGTGCACCCGATTTATTTGCTCTGTAAATAATGAAGCTGTTTTAAAGGCATTATTCAAGGTGGGGGCAGATGAATTGACCTTTGCTCGTGCTGTTGAAATTGCCGCAGAAACCGAAGATGCGGCCAAGGTGGCCAAGGAAACAATTTTTGGTCCACATCCTTCTACTCAAATGGTTAAGAAGTTGCCAAGTTCGTCCTCGAAACCATACTATAAAAAAGATAAAAATTCCGATGGAAAGTGCTACCGATGCGGGGAAAAGTTCACATTTGGCTAATGTTTGCCGCCACAAAGACAGTATTTGCAATTTCTGTCGTACGAAAGGGTACCTAGAAGCGGTGTGCCAAAAGAAAATTCGAGCTAAGTCATCAAGTTCTACACGTGACAAGATCAAGCATACTGAAGAGATAAATTCCATTACCCAAGTTCCGAAACTGCAAATACCTGTGTTTATCCAATCCAAACAAGTTACTTTGGAGTTAGACACTGCTACCAGCGGAAATTTTATTTCTGAAAAGTTGTGGTCGGATTTAGGAAAACCCGTCCTGAACCAGGCGAATTTGCAATACCGATCTGCCAGCAAGCATGACCTTCCAATTGTTGGGATTTTTGAAGCTGATACAAGATTGCAGGAAAATGAGGAGGTATGTACAATTACTTACAATGTTTCTAAAATTAAAGATTTGAATTTGCTAGGCCGAGATGCAATGGCTACTTCGGGAGTTTCTATAGACAAGATGTTGTATCCCGAAGGAGTAAATTGTGTTGCCACAGGTAGCTATCCTAATCCTTTGTTTCAAGAAAAATGTGTAAAGTTGTGTGAAAAATTTCCTGACTTGCTCAAATCTGAGTTAGGCTGCTTACAAAGTTATGAGTTAGAGATCGAATTCAAAGACGGGGCAATACCGAAATTTTGCAAACCGAGATCAGTACCTTTTGCTTTACAGTCGGATCTAGCTCAGGCCAATGATTCGGGCATTGCCCAAGGCATTTGGACTCCTGTCCAATTTAACGATTGGGGGACCCCGGTTGTTCCCATTTGTAAAAGGCAGCTGCCTGAAACAAGTTCAGCTCCACTACGCGTTTGTGGAGATTATTCAGTTACAGTAAACCCTCAACTGGAAGTGCATCGTCATCCTCTTCCTCTGCCAGAACAGCTCATGCGTAGGTTGTCTGGAGGTTACGGGTTTACCAAAATCGATCTGGCTGATGCATATAACCAGATCAAATTAGGTCCAAAAAGCAGACGGAGGTTGGCTTTGAGTACCCAGCGTGCTACCGTTCGGCATTTCCTCAGCCCCAGGCTATTTTCAAAAGATAATGGATGATCTTACGAGTGACCTTCCCGGTGTTACTGTATATTTGGACGACCTACTTGTCAGTGGTGTTGATGCAGAAGACCACTTACGAAATCTTGAAGGGTTATTGGAACGGCTCCAATCAAAAGGTTTCCGTTGCCGCAAGGAAAAATGCCAGTTTGCTAAACCCAAACATGAATATCTGGGACATGTTCTGTCAAATGAAGGGATTTCGATGGGCGGTAAGGTGGATGCCGTCCGCACTATGCCTGTTCCCAACGACGTTACTGGACTGCGATCATTTTTAGGGTCGGTACAATTTTACTCAAAGTTTTTGCCTCCTACTTTTTCTACATTGGCTTCCCCTCTCTACCAACTTCTACATAATAACGTTCCTTGGAAATGGGACAAACCAGAGCAGGAAGCATTTGATTCGCTGAAGCAGCTTCTGTCATCGGAAAAGGTTCTAGTTCATTTTGACCCATCCATTCCATTGGGTATTTCTTGCGATGCGTCTAACGTAGGAATTGGAGCTACCTTGTTTCACCGATACGAAAACGGAGACGAGAAACCGATTGCAAATGTTTCAAAAACATTGACTTCAACGCAACGAAACTACAGTCAAATTCAAAAAGAGGCGCTGGCAATCATCTTTGCACTGAAGAAATTTTACCAGTATATTTTTGCGAGAAATTTTATACTAGTTACGGATCACAAACCTCTTGTGGCTCTGTTTGGACCTACCAAGCCCATTCCAGGTTTAGCAGCTAATCGATTAGCTCGATGGGCACTTTTTCTGAATCAATTTTCCTACACGATTGAATATCGAAAAACGAGTCTTCACCAAAATACTGACGCACTTAGCCGACTTCCTTCAGGCGATGAGGCCTCTTTTGATCGGGAGGAAGGTGCGGATGATGTGGATATTGTATATGTTATAAATGCTCTTGAGTCGCAAATCAAGCCTACTGATTCTAAATTGATGAAAACAGAATCCATGAAAGACCCTGTGTTAGCTCAAGTGATGCGCTATGTCAAAGAGGGATGGCCTTACAAAATGAATGCTGATAATCCAGCAAGAAAGTTTCGAAAATTGTCGGAATCTTTGAGTACTTGTCACGGATGTCTTCTTTATGGATCCAGATTAGTGATTCCTTCCAGTCTCCGACAGGGAATCCTTCAAATTTTACACACAAGTCACTTGGGAATGCAACGTATGAAGCAGTTGGTCCGTACTGGAGTTTTTTGGCCGGGGATTGACAATGATATAATGGATATGTGTCGTGGTTGTGTTACTTGTGCTGAGCATCAAAATGCTCCACCCAAATCTCCTGTTCATCCCTGGATTTTACCCGAGAAACCCTGGAGTCGACTGCACATCGATCACGCTGTTAATTTTATGGGTCAAAATTGGTTGGTGGTAACTGATGCCTATACAAAGTACCCTTGCATCCACTCTACTACTTCAGTGTCCTCAAAAAGCGCAATTGATCTTTTAGAAGAAGATTTTGCCCTCTTCGGGTACCCTCATTCCATTGTTTCGGACAATGCCACTTCATTCACCTCGGAAGAATTTCAGACTTTCTGCAAAGACAAAGGCATTGTACATCTTACCGGAGCGCCGTATCATCCTGCGACGAACGGCGCAGCTGAACGTTTAATTCAAACTTTTAAACAAGCTGTACGTAAGTCTTCAAGTTCTCCTAAGAAGGCTACACTTGAATTCCTGATGTAGTACAGAAGAACACCTACTACAAGTGGCTACTCTCCAAGCGAGTTGCTAAACAATCGACAGTTTCGAACGAAGATTGATACTTTGATTCCTTCTCCTGCACACATTGCTCAAGGCAAGCTAAAAGTGAACAATCCTTCTGATACTAAAAGGAACCACATGTTCAAAGTGGGAGATCACTGTTACACATTACATTTTGGCCCTCGCCGTAATCAGGAACCACGTTGGGTTCCCGCAGTTGTTGCAAAAAGAGGTGCTCGCATGTTCAATGTTAGAGTAACTCCCAGAGGACCCATTTGGAGGCGGCACCTAGACCAGTTACGACCACGCTACTTCTCTGCTGAGGATCTCGATCCGAGGGAAGATAGCTTTTCGAAAAATGTGCCGAGCTTCTCTTTTGAGGATTGCAGGACGCCTGATCCGGGAGAAGCAAGTACGGCAGCATTTAATACCAAGTTCTCCCATGAGGATTGCAGGACGCCTGATCCGGGAGAACCACCAAATGACATTAATGTTGAGACAACTGGCAATGTTTCGCCAGACATTGACACAGATGCAGATGTTTCATCGACACCTAACATTGACAATTTTAATGCCGATAATGAAACTACACGTTCACCACCTCTTTTAGGTGTTAGGCCTACTTGCAACGATAATTTACTGTCACAGTACAGTAATGATAACCTCAGGAGGTCTAGTAGAGATAAAAGATTTCCTGCTCATTTGAATAATTTCGTGTAAGCTGACCTAGTGCTTCGGGTTTTTCGTGTCTTGTGGGTGTTTTTACTTATTGGGGAGGTGTTGTGTATGCCGCTAAGACGTTGCCTTTTGCTATTCGTCTTGTTTTATGTTTGACCTCATTGTGACGTAATAGTCGGATTTTGTATGTGGTTTCGCAATGCCTCGTGTAGTTCTTTTTTCTAGTCTGAGCGTCAAGAAGTAAACAGCAGTAAAAATTTTGATTCTTTGTTGAGAATACAACAGAAAAGGATGTTTATTGCAGTTGCATAAGATCAGCAATGCTATATGAAAGTGAGACATGGTGTTTGAGGGAGACTGAAATGGCAATTTTGAGAACTGATAAAGCCATGGTGAGAACAATGTGTGAAGTGAAATTAGAGGATAGAAAGAATATGGAGGAGCTGATGCAGATGTTGGGTTTGAAGGAAACGTTGGATAGAATGGCAAAGGCGAATGGAGTAAGATGGTATGGAGATGTGATTAGAAGGCTTGATGATACTGAAAAACTGAAAGGGCAATGATGCTCGAAATGAATCGGAAGCGAAAGCGAGTACGGCCAAAACTGACATGGAGGAAGCAGGTTGAAGAGAGTGTGATGAAAGTCGGGTTGACGATCGAGGAAGCTGCAGATCGAACGAGATGGAGGGAAGGTGTGAGAGCAATCGCGGGGGGCATGAGGTATATCCAGCCACCTTTGGGAACGAGGAAGAAACCGGATTGAAACTGGATGATGAACCTGACTTTCACGTTAAAAAATCATCCGTAGGTCTACTCAACTAAAAACTCACTTTAATTTGTGATTCAGCTTTATATTGCCATTTTTTAACTTGTCAAAATATGCCCCCCCCCTTTATAAATACGCCACTAGTTGACAGCGCTATGATTTTGTAACTAGAGGTGTTTTTGATTTTCACTATGGGATGCAGCAGATTTGTGAGTTCTTGCTTTTTATTCGTCCAATTTCAAAGCAAGTTGTCTTGCGGTGCGACTAACCTTTCTTAGTCTGAAAATTTTGTTTTGCATTGGGGATGTCAAATATAGCCTATGTTCTTCGAAATGTGACTAGATTTTACATTATGATTCTGCAATTGTGAATTTGATTGAATTAATTTAAGCGTTATTTATAACTTAGTTGGGCATTACAAGCTGGCCTGTCGATTTCCAAGATACCTAATTAAAGAAGGAAAGCAAAGATTTTATTGGTAGAGATACCTGCGATTCCCTCACGGAATAACGACGCATTTCCTACACTGTGATCAGAGGCGTAGCGTAGGGGGGGCAGTGAGGTACATATGTCCCCGGGCGCCAAGGTACAGGGGCGCCAAAATGGGGCGTGTGAAAATTTCACAACAAGGGTAAAAAGCCGATCACAAGCAAGATTGCACCGGCGGCAGACATCGCCTGATAGTAATAGACTGGTACGCACCGTAGGGGAAGGTGGGGCAAACGGGACACGGGGAAAAACGACAGTAGCGTAGCGAGGGGGCAAGTGGGGGCACGCGCCCGTGGGCGCACCACCTAGGGGCGTACCAAGAAGTTCTTTTTATACTCTTTCTTTGGCGTATTCACACAAATTTTAAAAACTACTTTGTGGATTACTGTATTGTAACGTATGCTGTTCGCAAAGGATTCAAATCACGCCTTACTTCCGACCACAAATCACGCACCAAAGGGGCGCACAAAACCGTGATTTTATACACTTCAGTTTCGACGTAATTTTTTAAACTTTAAAACAATCAATTTCTTGCAATGCATCTGACACCTGTATATGCTTTTGGCAGAGAAGTGAAGTTACTCTTTACACCCGATCACAAATCGCCAGTTTACTCTATTATGACATCACAAAGAGGTTTAAAACTGCGCGTACATAGTTATTCGATTTTGCAGCAATTAAACAGAAGGAAATAGAACTCCACTAGAAGAAAAGTAAAGAAGCGATAGGTATCTACAGTACCGTATTAGATTTTCATTATTTTAGCGTTAGATGGATGCTAAAGATTGTTGGTAAGTCGATTAAGAAACGCGTATAGTCGCTCGCTGTAATACTGTGCTAAACCTACACCACAGTGATCCTAAACTTTTTTAACCAATAGGCCCTTTCTGATAATACAGCGGACAAGTGCCCATCGAAGCATTAACTATACTGAAGCTTTGCTTCAATGGCTTTTTCTGGGTGTTTTCTTTTGCAGTTTGTATTGTTTTGCTACCGTGATTGGTGTGTAGACTGTGATTTCTAATGCGGATATTTTGAGTATTTGACAGCAATCACAGAATGAGAAAATAGGAAAAAATCTGGCAATTTAGGGGTTGCGAAGCGCAACTAAGCGTAACTAAGCGTTGCGAAGCGTAACTAAATTAGTTACAAATGTGAAAGAACTTAGTTACAAATGTAAATACAAATGTTTAGTTACAAATGTGAAAGAATGTGAAAGAATTGCAGTATCGTAGGATAATATTGCAGCTGAGCGCTTGATTGCCCTATATGAAATGCAACTCCGTTTTCAGGATAGCCTTTTTTCAGATCGACGGTCAAACTTCTTGTTGAGATTTTGAGCGAAAAAGCTTTGCAGTTTGATGTGGGCAGCTTTCCCCGGTGTGGGCCCCTAGCCGACCGTTGGGATGTTGTCGTCTCCATAAAAGAAAATAAAGGTCTTCACCCACAATTCTCGGCCCTTAAATGGAATCTTGGTCCCCTTGACGGCCAAGTGGTCTCCAAAAAAAAGGTCGTCACCCGAAATTCGGTGATCTCAAATGGAAACCGGGGACCCTTGACGGCTATGTGGCCTCTCCAAAAATAACAAAAAGGTCTTCAACCATAATTCGGGGCCTCCAAATGGAATCCGGGGCTCTTCGACAGCTAAGGGAATCTCTCACCACACTACTGTGGGACCTCTATGATGGGCCCCTAAAATGCTCTTTCATGGGCTCCTACACACCCATGAACCCGGGGCAGATTGTCCCCTGTAATCCCCAGCCCCCCTCTTTTAAGCCCTGGATGGGGGGGTCCTGTAGTGTGTCTGTTGTATCCTTGACATTCAGTTGGGACGATCTATTCTACAGTATTAGAGCAAAAAATGTAATTTTGGCAAAAAGCTGCCAATTTCGTTCTGCATCTCTCTTCACAATGTCTTCTGATTGTACTCAAGGGATTGCATGTGATAAGTTTTCACCGGCCCGCCTCTGGCCCAGAAAAATTGCCGCACCGTTAAATAAAATATCTCTAATTTCTAAAAACAGATAAGCGTTTTTAGAGTTTACATTGTTAGCGATTTAACTGGTAGGAAGATTATGCCAAAAAAAGAGAGTGGAGCCCAGGGTCGAAAACGGCGAGCCCAATTTGAAGCGTTTTTGAATAAATCTAGAAAATTTATGAAAAAAAATTTTGAAAGTAGTGGCTATGCAAAAAGACAATCGGCCGATCTACGAAGACAAGGCGAATCTGCTGGTACAGATAATCATAGAATTGTAAAACACAGGGGGCGCAAAATTTTTGTTTGCCCCGGGGCGCAGGATACCCTCGCTACGCCACTGACTGTGATGCTTCTCATTTTCAATCGTAAATTTATGTCATTACAACGCAAAAACTTGCTTGTTTTTTCTCGCTCTGTACCACTTTTTGAGGTAAATGATTTTTTGCACAGATTTTAGTATTTACCTCGTCAAATCGTCTTCATCAACCGTTTCGCAATAACGCGTTTTTAGTTTGTGATCTGTGGATCAGCTGTTTTATGCATTTGTAAGGATAGAAATCTAATTTAGAGACTTAGAAAAATGCATGCCTCATAGAGGTCAGTAAAGGAGTGATGACGTAGAATCGCGAACCTGGTTCATACTTTGTGGAACAGCTGCTCGATCTTGCCACCTCTCATTTGAAAGCTGTGTAATATTTCATGAGTTTGGTGAGATGCAAAGTAAAGACCAAAGTTAAAGCTTGTCCAAGATTCCTGACGATTATATTGACGTGAAACAATCCGTTAGGATCAAACTAACCAAACTGATTGCTGAAGGTATTTTTGTTGCGGGTTGCTAAGATGATAAAAGACAGCAATCGGGAAAATCTTTCAAAAAGCACCGACAAAAATTGAATTCTACGCTCTCTAGTCGAACGAAAAGTTTGGAAGATTTGCCTACCAGAATTTGTTTAGCTGTGATCAAACAGAATATTTATTGTTATTGAATGTTGGGCAGAATCCTTAAAAATAATTTGGAGTAACTTAAATTGATAAAGCGTTTGATTTGGAGTTAACCTCCCGTACGTTGGATCACAAGCTGCTACCGGTACCTTAAATTAAGTCATTATTAAACTGCTTTTTTAATAGTAGGGTAACAGGCAGGGTTACCATTTCGTGCTTATTTTCAAGGGCAATGTCTTGGAAAACGTGAATGTGCTTATTTCTAAGAAACGTGCTTATTTTTGAGTCCCGTGCTTATTTTTGATTTTTTTAGTGGAAAAAATAGGATACTGCGGAGGTGAAGATCTTTTTTTTTTGGTCTTTACCAATTTTTAGTGGAAAAACAGGACTTTGTTGACGTGAAGACCTTGTTTTTTAAGTCTTCACCGATTTTTAGTGAATTCACCATTGACTTTTTGGTAACCTAACTGCAGCGTGCTTATTTTTTGGTCTGGTCCGGTGGTAACCCTGGTAATAGGGTATGCTACTTGCTTTGTAGCTTCGTTTTTTTTTATGTAGGACTAAGTGTATGTTGATGCCACCGGTCATGCAGCCATGCCATGTCTTAAACCGATTGGCATGTCTCAACGTTAACTCGGTTTGCTGCATGTTCCGTTTTCCGTAATTTACACTTATGTGCTAGTATGAACCTTTTTTTTTTAGCGAGCGGAAACAAAAGTTAAATCGATTGAAGTTCTGCCCTGATCTTGCGGGACCTTTTAGCTCTATCTCATTAATCAAGTTTGCTTCTAAATTTGATTAATTCATTTTCGACAAATCGTATTTCTTTATTTCTGATTGGTTAAAACCGAAAAAAAATACAGTTGTTTTTATTATTTGAAGCACTTGCAACTGACTTTTTGAAAGTTTTAAGACGCAAATTCACCATTGCGAAGGAACTTCAAACATGGCCGACTGCTCGGAAGAAGTTTCACCATCAGGGGATTCACCTTGAGGACGGGCTTTCTTGGCAGCAAGTTCTTCTGAAGACACAGCGTGGGATTCTCTATCTTTGCCAGAAAGACGCTTACGACTAACCACGCCATGATTAGTTGATTTGTCGGACGATGTAGAGGGCTGGGATCGAACCCACGATGTAGATGCGGGTTTAGAGCAGTGGGTAGATGACTCATATTCTTGGAAAGTTAGCAAACGATATATGCTTGGCTCCGCTGAATGTGATTTCATTAAAGATTTCTTCACATTTTCAACCTGAAAGAAAACAAATCGTCGCCAACAAATTGGAAGGTGAAAAGAATAATTAGCTCTTAAAATAAATTTTACAACTCAAACCAGAATTACCAGTACCGGTAGTTAGAAGGGCAGCACGCACCGCAGATAACGACAGCTTAAACTTACAAGAACTTTTTACAGGTATCGTAAGTAATGATAACACATTTGTAAAGCGCTCTTTTCTGAAGGAAATTCAGATTAAAAGCGCTGAAAAAATAACAAACACCGTAGCAGTGGAAACAATAAAATTAAATACAGTAGATAACTAGATGGCAGTTGCAGGCAACTACTAATGGCTTACCGTTAAAACTTTCTAGGGGCCCAAATATCCTTTAGGGTAACGCCATAAAGTAACACAATTACATTGGAAATTCCAAACTCTCTCTAGCTTTCTAGCTGTAGTTGTAATAACCTGTCGTAAACTCGACAGATTTTTTGACCATCGACCCCAAATCACGTGATCTAAACCACATCATGACATGCTTGGGTACTTTTTTACCTTTTTTTTACCCTCATTGAGATGCATATACTCTATAAATTTGAAGGTCCTACCTGCTGCCATTCACAAGTTATTAGCTTTTAGAAAGATTTCTTTTTAATTTCCTTAATTGACTTTTGACCTATCGACCGCCACTCCCTAAAAGTTGTTAGACCTAAGTTCACATGCAGGTGTATCATCCCTGAAAGTTTCAAGTCTCAAGCATCAGCGGTGGAAAAGCCTTAGGCTACACAAAAACTGTTCAGATTTGTTTATTTGACCTTTGACCTTAAGTAACGCCGCGTGAAGATAATTATTGTGCATATTTTTGTTATCCACATTAATACGCTTATACTCTGAAAATTTGAAGGTCCCACCTATTGCCATTCAAAAGTTACTGGCATTTGATAAAATTCGTTTTTTGACCTTTGACCTTTCACCTGTTGACCTCCACCCCCCAAAAGTTGTTAGACAGAAGTACACACTGAGATTACCATCCCTGAAAATTTCAAGTTCCTAGCTTCAGTGGTTCAAAAGCCTTAGGCTGCACAAAATAAGTGTTAAAAAGAATTTTTTGGGAACAAATAATTTTTTTTTGTAGGAAGTAAGGGTTGTCGCTTGTCGGGGAAAGTTAGGGTGACCAAGGTGTAAACCTAGGTGGGACACACATTTGAACTCTAGATCACTTTTGAATTGGAACAGCCGTTTAGCAGCTACAGCTGGATAAAGTGTCAAAAAGTGCAGAAATGGCCAAGTAAAACAATATGGCTTCCTTTTCGGGAAGCCATAAAAATACGAAGTTTGCTCTGGTAAAAACAATTGTAGGACTGTAGATGTTACAGCTAGGGAGTGCCGATTAATCGGTATCGGTGAGTATCGGCAATTTTTTGAGAATCGAAATCGGCATCGGTAAACAATGACCGATACCTGATTGATTCTTCAAAAAAATCTTTTGTGGATTTCGTATTCCTTTTCCTTAGCTGTCTAATTTTATTTCCTCTAATCACCAACTATTCTCATTACCCACTTCATTTGCTTTTTTACTAAGTCTGCACCACATTTGGTTTCCTGTCTGAACTCTCGTGGGCCGGTTCAGACTAGGGATGTGCCGATTAATCGGAATCGGGAAAATATTTGGAATCGATACATCCCTAGTTACAGCAAGTCTGAGTTTGGCTAGAATCGAACCTGGACTTTCCATTCAGATCTAGATCATCGAGCAACTGCTAGCTATCACACTGCAACCTCGCTATCTCCACTGAGTGCTTCCTTTGCGTTTCCGCTCAACTCAGCTTCCTTTGCGTTTCCACTGAACTCAGCTTCCTTTGCGTTTCCGCTCAACTCAACTTCATTTGCGTTTCCGCTCAACTCAGCTTCCTTTGCGTTTCCACTCAACTCAACTTCCTTTGCGTTTCCGCTCAACTCAACTTCATTTGCGTTTCCGCTCAACTCAGCTTCCTTTGCGTTTCCGCTCAACTCAGCTTCCTTTGCGTTTCCACTCAACTCAACTTCCTTTGCGTTTCCGCTCAACTCAACTTCATTTGCGTTTCCGCTCAACTCAACTTTATTTGCGTTTCCGCTCAAGTCAGCTTCCTTTGCGTTTCCGCGCAAGTCAGCTTCCTTTGCGTTTCCGCTCAAGTCAGCTTCCTTTGCGTTTCCGCTCAACTCAACTTCCTTTGCGTTTCCGCTCAACTCAGATTCCTTAGCGTTTCCGCGCAACTCAGATTAATTTAAACCTAATCTACTCCAAGCACTCTGCCACATTGTACTTTGCCACTATAACTTTTTGATTGTTCAATAGGGTGGGTCGCAAAATTAAAAAAAAAGAGCCCCCTAGATTGTTGCCAAATATGGTAAAACTAACTCGAAACGAATATGGTAAAACTAACTCGAAAACCAATTTTGGCTCGTTGCCAACTGAAATGTACCTGCAACCGACACCTAGTGGTGAAAAATGGTAAAAAATTAAAAAAAAATGTTGTAACTTCAAAACTACATGTCGTAGAAAGCTGATTTTGTTAATTCTAACACTTAAAAGAACGTTTAGCGCTTTTTTCCAAGGAAAAAAAGTTATTTCTAAAAATCACAAAACATGTGATATTTTACATCGAAACAGGTCTTTTCTTAGAACTATAGTAGCAAAAAATCTACTTTTATGTAAGAAAGATTTGTTTCTGAAAAGTCGACGCTTGACCACAACTTTGCTACGCTGAATACTAATTTCCAGTTTGCCATGGAATTAACTGTTTAACCAGTCAAGTTCAGATTATTACCATGCGAAAATATACGCTAACTTGCATTCCAAACAAAGTTTTTGTTAGTTTAAACTGTATTTGTGTCAAACTGCATATTGTGCTTTGCCACTGTAACTTTTTGGTTGTTTAAACTGTTTATGTGACAAGTCCACACAAGCCAGCAAGTTTACTTGTTGTGCCACTGGGAAAGGCACGTATCGGGATTCCACCATCTTGGTGTGGTAGACAGATGGCTGGCAACTCCTAAGCGAGCTCGTATAGCGCATTGATCGCTTTCTCCTGATAGGATAAATATGCAACTTAATACAAAAAACACAGTTTTGAAGTAACTTCGTAAAGAACGGACTGCTGTTTAAAACTGTCAAGATTGAAGTTATTTGGTAGACATACTTTTTTGAATCGTAGACATATTTGGTAGACATTCTTTTGAATTGTAAGAATGAAGAATTTGTGTTTAAAAACCGTTAATTTCAAGAAAACAAATTCTATTCGAATAAGTTTCAGATCAAGCGTAGGCCCACTGTTAAAGGAAATAATGTATTTGCAATATACTAATTGTTGCTGTCAGAAAACCGAACTGTACCGAACGGTTGCGATACAATCTGGTGTAAAAACAGTCGGTATGTTTTGTTCTAATATTAATGAATATAGTTAGAGTTCTACTCGTCCTTCCACAGTATATCGTTTGTTAACTGTCTTTTCCTTGAGTTACTTTAGTTTTGTTCTAATTTATTTGCGATATTTCATTTGGATATGGTATTATGTGACTTTTGCTAATAGAAAACCGCTGAAAACAATCAAAAGAGCGCGTTGAGACTAAACACCTAGAAAAAAAAATTGTCGATATTCACCGATGCCGATTACTCGGCACATCCCTAGTCCGGACCGGCCCACAAGAATTCAGACAGAAAACCAAATGTGATGCAGACTTACAAAAAAAAGCAAATGAAGTAGGTAATGAGAATAGCTGGTGATTAGAGGAAATGAAATTAAACGGCTAAGGAAAAGCAATACAAAATAATTTTCAAAAAAACGATCAAAGTCGACAAAAGATTTTTTCTGAAGAATAGGTTAGGTATCGGCTATTTTTTACCGATGCCGATTCTCAAAAAATTGCCGATACTCACCCATACCGATTAATCGGCACATCCCTACTAGAAAGGCAGCAACAATAGGAACAAACATTTTTTGAAATTACGGAAGTTATTCATAAGGTTTACACCTGACGGTAAAAAACTAGCAGTTTTAGCTATCCTATCCATCCACGATTTAACACCGACTATGTTGCTCCACAAGTACACAAACATACCTGGGATTTATCGTGAAGTCCGACGAAGCAGCTTGTGTCGTTGATCCAAGAAACGAGGATGTTACCAAACGCACTGAAGAGCTGCCGAAGATCATTTGTTTTCCAGGAGGAGGGGAATCGGACGTGGAAGACGTGATCACGATTTGGAGTCAGATCAGGTCCAGCAAGATTGAGATAAGGAAGGTCGAAGGTTTTCATGAGAAATATCTAATAATCAGATGGACAAGTCAACGCACAGTGACAATACTAGCTTCGTTAATCAGTAAACTTTTTAATAAGTCTTTCTCCGAGTCACTTGGCGACGCAAGGCCAGTTGTTATGTCTGGGTCACTCTCGTGCTTTGCACTATCGAAATGCATGCAAATAAGACGCTTTGCGAAACATTTTACTGATGTTCTTGTGAAACAGCTGCACTTTACATTAGATTGACTGGTCATCACTTAAAAATAAATTACTTCAGTTTCCAATTTGTTTTGCAGCAACACGTTCGCAGCAGTCGTGTAACTTACTCATTAAAAAACTTGGAAAACTTATGCACAGGTTGAAGATTGCTTATGAGAAAGTTGTTGGTTTCTTGCTCTGCCATTGTCTACTAGGTACAACTGGTATCACACCTTGCAAGTTTGGTTAAACAAAACCGTCAGCGTTATTAAACATAGATCAAGTTATGCATTGACATGTCGAGAAATTTTGCAACTTTTGCTCCTACGATATACACCTATAGCTAACATATCGGCTTGCTGATTAGTTTTATCACAATACCGAAAAAAGTATTTCGGTATGAAATACACATAGATGGGCAAGTTCATGTAAAGCGACAGATTTGCAACTGCGTCTTCGTTAACAAATTTTATACTAATTCGCTAAAATTAGCTCCAATTTAACGAAGTCAATTAAATTTGTTAAATCGTTAATTGTTGACTTTGAGCGGAATTTATTTCAAAACAACTAACAATTTTGGAATATTAATGTCTGTGTAAACACATTTCCACTCACAAATTTTTGGACCTCATTATTTTTAGCAAGATTTTCGACATCATAGCTAAGGATTAAGGTTAATCACCATTAACAAAACGTTAACGGAAGTTACCAAGCTTTAAGTTAATGAACATTGAACAACTTCACAAAAGTTCATGTATTCGGTAAATTTCAAAAAGCATTATAACAAATCAACTACTTCACGAAAAATCAGCTCAGCTGTTACTAAATAATTACGGAATTGTGCCCACCCATGGAAATATCCTATTATGAACTGGTAAATGTTGCACTATGAATTTCTGTCCAAAGGTTAATGCGCTCGTACTTGCTTACAGCGTTGATCACTAACCAACAATATCAACGGTTCCCAACCTGTGGGTCGCCGAAAACCTTTCAAAAATCGCCAGCTAACAACATGTTCACAGATGAGAAAGAAGTCTAGCTAGAAGGAATGAAGTGACAAAGCGGGCAGTAAAATTCTCGAATATAATAAAAATTCCGAATATTTTTTATAAATTAAGGATGTTCATACTGTTAATGGTTCAATGCAAATCTTGCCGAAGCTCAAACCGATACCGTACTAAACTTTTTCCCCCACTGTGATCTTGGGTAGTATTATACTTATCGCTCTACATTTAGTGTTAGCCAAACTGTAAACATTTCCTGCCAAATTAAATCAATACTGGGAACCATTTTTTAAAATTTATCATTGCAACTTCATATTCATATCTATTGTATTTAATCCTATTTTTCTTACTGTTACATTACGTGTTTTGTTATTTTATCAAGCGCTTTTGATCTGACTTTCAATGAGCAAAAAGCGATATAGAAATGCATTACTGGTTATTAAAATGCTCAAATTTTTATAAACTTAGAATTAAATTTAACATAATAGCCAACTAATTTATCCTTAAGTTCATCGCAATTAGGCAAATGTTATCAAGGCGTCATCACGTTTACATTTTATTTTGGTTTGAGAAAATAATTACGCAATAACATAAATAGCAGCAATCACTCACAGTTAGTAATTTCCCGGTGAGAGGCTGCAAAAAGACCATAAAGCCCAACCCAAAAGAGCTGAGCCGTCGTCGAGTCTGTAGCCTCTCACCGGATAGTGTAATTGTTAAGTAAAAGTTGAAAAGGTGGTCGAAGTAGAAACACGAACAGATAAGATACAGATTCACAACGTAGGTACACATACTAGGGTTCCCACACAATTTTAAAAATCAAATTCCATGACTTTTCTCTTGACTTTCCATGACTTTTTTTTATGACTTTCCATGATTTCTTAGAATAGCTTTTGCGCCTTTTTTACGTTATTTTAAGTAAGCTACACTCGTATGTGGATTCTGTGGAAGTAATTATTTTTTAGCGGAAACGAAACCAAACTCGGGTGTTATGTCTTCAAAGAGAGCTGGAAGCCGAAGGAGTAAAAGTTTGACTGTATGCTTTCACATCCCTGATGCATACGTCTCACATTTGCATATGAAACTTGGGCAATTGGCCATGATCTAACTTCTGTAAACTTGTTCGTTGCGCATAAGCGGTATAGCAAGTCAACCAAACCAACATTACTAGCTTTATTTATCTGAATAACGTAAGTTTATTGTTCAACTATCGGACCACAACACAAAACACCATATTGTAAACAACTAAAACCAGGTCATCAAAGCTGCAAAAAGGGATGTGGAAGAACGCGACAATAGTTTCAAGAAGAGGTTGGTCACTCATGTTATTCAGTTATTTTCAACCACTCCGCAGCGGTACTCTAGTGTCCGGTACTCTAGAGTCAGAATGTCATTGGTGTGCCACAGGATTTTGCTCATAAAAAAAGGTTGAAAATCACTGGGTTTTACCCCTGCAAACATCGCGTTAAAAAGTATGTAAAAAACATTTCTGTAAGCGACATGGCCTAGCGGTACCGCGCGCAGGTGACAGATCCTACGTGACGGGTTCGATTCGCGGCTGGAGCCGATCGCATTTGACATATTCAACCGGTGGCTGCTGACTCGAAGAGTGCAAGCTCACTTCCCTCAATTACTGTTGAATTTTCAGTTCAATTTGAAAATAACCACTTATAATCTCACAGCGTGATGTGCTGAGAAAACTATGCAAGTTCACAGCTACACAGCTGATTAGTGATCATGCCTAAAAGAGAAAAACGATATTAATGTCAAAAATATGTAAACACTATCGCCATGCTATTGTTATAGTAACTAAAATCTAAACTTCACTCCCAATTACTTTGCTGTCATTTTCACCAAGTATTGACAAAAAACATTAACAGTTATTAGGCCACACCACCCTGTAAATTCTACATGCGATCAAAACTTAACTTTCACATGAAACAACAACTTTAGTAGTTAACATAAAGCCATTTTGGATTCTTGCTTAAGACTCTTGATCATTGGAATAATATACGAATGAGGGATACCAGTAGCTATTAACACTCATGGATATTGGCAAGGCGAAACTTCTGTCTGACGAAGTAATTGCGTTTTTAACTCTTTCAGCCTCCAATAAAACTAACCACGCATAGCCTATAACTCAATAAGACTAGAACACAAAATTTAATCATCTAAATTCACCAATAAATCAAGGAATCCCAACTAATGAATTATGGAATAGGCACTACCAAAAAAATTGAACTGTATATGATATTCGGTACAAGGATAGCTAATGTTATTGTAGTTTAGGGATTCCTGATTAGCATCGGAGAGTGGATTGAGATACTTGTTTCAGTTTTGTGGTTTATAGCACCAGTAGTGTGAAACAGAAAAAGCAGAACTGCGCCAACACAAGCAACTCCTTTAATCTCAGTGCCGAAAAAATAGTAGGCCTACATTCTATATTCTTTCACCACCTATCACTAGAGAAAGCGCAGTCATCAATGTAGGTATCTAGATTTTAAAGCACAGTAGAACGTGATGCACGGTACTCAAGAACGTATGAAACAGTTATATCCTTGATCCATCCTTAATTTGATGGTAGTAATACCTGAAAAAGCAAGAAACAACAGTCCATTAAAAGTTAATGCTTCATACAGGCTATCAGTACTGTACATCGCTATCTAATGCATTATCAAATGGTTCATCAATCTTGAATCTATCAAGTGAATTTATATATCATTTCGACTTCCAACCTAAAAATGAAATTGATGAATTCAAACTCGACATCGAGCAACAACACCCAGTGGCCACAAAACATAAACTCTCAATAAATCGACCAGGGAATTCAATCAACCAATCGGTATATTTTACCATGACACAATATTTTAATACTACGCAGAAGGGAACAGCCAAGATTGTCGAATCCAAGGAACGAGGCCTGTGCATGGTGATGACAATGGTCAGCGTGGACAAAGTCAAAATTAAGTAAGATAAAAAAAATCATTGATCGAATTATTTCAAAGTTTGGGGAAGAACGAAGAAAACTACAGTTATCGTTTCAAGATGATCCGCGTTCCTAACACCAATCCTCGCCTTTCAGATAGCTGCTTGAGAGCACGTTCAGGTTCACCTTAAAACAAAGCATAATCTTGTTTTTGTGCAACGATTTATCCAGCAATATAACAATTTTTCCTTGAGCTTTGGAATACATCAGTTACAAACTTACTAGCTGATAGAATTCGTATAGCCTAAAATTGTTGTACATCATTGCACTGTGTTGAACTAGCGCTTGACACTGAGCACTCTTTTTGTCACATAACAATACTCCTGGGAGTAGTCTTGCTATGCTCTGCATTGCGTTCGTTTGTAAGCGTGTTCTTACGTGGCATGGCATACGAACCCAGACTTGGTAACAATCAAAAATCTCTGTCTCACATCGAGCGTCTTTCTCCCAACAATAGCATATCAGAGACCATGATCTCACAGTAGAATGTCAGCGTGACTGCTTCTTCCATATGCCGCTCGGTGTGGCTGCTATGCCTCCAGCAATCGCTTGCCCCTCTGCAAGTTTCTGGTCCGAGCCGAAGAGCAGAAGACTCAAACAGCTAAAAATTACCTCAATCCAGGGTTGACAAGGTCTATTAGCTAATGCGAAAAACCTTACAAATACGATAACTCGTAAAAGTGTCTTTAGAATAAAGGAATTATTTTTAAAAAGTCTTTTGGCAAACTTTTTTGACAACTTTTAAATTTTTTCCATGACTTTCAACTTTTTGCAAGTTTTCCATGACTTTCCACCAAAATTTATTTTTTCACGATTTTCCATGACCGTGGGAACCCTGATGTATATATAGCCTAAAACGAATAAAAACCAAATTAACAAAAGCATTCAGAAATTATTTACATCGGCGTCATAAAGAAATAATGTAGAAAGGCAACAAGAAACAAAATCATAATTTTATTTGTTGTTTATTAAGTGCATCATATACATATAACAATGGCAATAAAGCAGATTGAAGCAGCAATGTAAAAATGGCATAGTTTTTTTCATTTTTGGTTATTGTGAAGATGCAATTTTACATATTTAGAAAAATTCTATAATTGATTTGATTTTTGCTTTCAATTTCAACTGGTAGTTCATTCCATATTTTGCAACCTTGATATCGAATGGAGCGTTGCGCAGCAGATGTGTAAAAGGCAGGTAACGCCAAATTACTGCTCTTACTAAATCGTGTCGGCATGTTGTGAATTTCAGGCGCACAGGGGAAGTAACTACGTAGAAGCTTTAAATTTGTATACAAACTTCAGTACTTTCAGTTTATATACATTACTTAGTGTTAGAAAATTGAGTTCGAGTTCGCAATAGATTGAAAGAAGTTTTGTGCTGATAAAATAAGAGCCAGTTATTATCTTAATTATGTAATGTTGCTGTATTTGGAGTTTGTCGAGAAATTTTGCAGCAGCATTTCCCCATGCTGTAACTCCACATTGCAAGTGTGAAAAAACTATTCCAAAATACGCATTTCTTCAAAAATACACGGGAACGTAATGGCTTAGTTTACTTAAGATGCCTTTGCAATACACAATTTTTCAATTATAGAATGAATATGATTTTTCCAAGTCAGCTAGTTGTCTATTAAAAACTCCCAGATATTTGATAACCTCGGTTGCACTGAGGGTCGAGCTACTGGTACTAATGTTGAATTGATCGTGTCCCTCATGCTTTTTAAGTGAAGTTTGTTTTTTTGTAGTTTATGGTTAGTCTGTTGAAGTAGACCAGCATTAGGGGTGTTCAGAATTTGGACATTTTAAAAAAGTTCAAGTTTTCAAAGCTTATGTGGTGCCTAGGACCTTAAAAACACCTGCTGTGTAAAAAAAATTCGAAAATTTTATCTCTTCCATATCGCTCATGGCGGTTAAAAAAGTGTAACCAAAATTGCTCAAAGGGGATTCCCCTATGACGTCATTATTAAGATAAACTGACATAACTCGAGTTCTGCAGCAGTTAGAAGAACGAGATCAATTGCATTATCTTTCATGACACGCGTACTTTACGATGGGGGTAAAATGATGACGTCATAATATATATTAGCATGATGACGTCATATTACGTATTTTTGAGATTTTTTTGCTGAATTGAACGCAAATGAACGAATACACACATCTTCTAGGCTTAAAATGTTGGTTTACCGTCATGGCGTAATAGAACCAAGCCAATTAAGGTGTTATCAGCTGACTGTTTATGTTACTTAAAAACATCTGCTGGACTCTGGACCTAAGTTATTCATAGCTCTGTAATTCGCTGTGGTCAGCAGCTTTTATAGCCATTACCTTCGAAAGTGTTTTAAGTCGGGAGGCCATTTCAATCTTATTTTTAGATAACAGAGCGATCTGTAATGATAACAGTAGAACTTTACAGTAACCAGAGGATGCTAGTTAATCAGAAAATTTACTGGGGATATTGCAGGCTTGACTTCATGAAAGCATTTTGAGTCAGGTTTAGCTAACGAGCATGATTAGGAAAATAATGATTTGTGGATATTTTTAGATCATCATGGTATTCTATACAAGTACTGTATATACATAATTTCTGACTGTTAAAAGCATTCAATCAGTGAAGAATAATGACAGAACCATCTCGAAAGAAGATTAAAACTCGTTCAGCAACAGATTACTTTTTAATTGGGCGCAGTGCAGAGCATATCAGTGGAAACAAACTACCATTGTTGAGCCAAGTCCTCCAGTATGTGTTGAATTTAAAAGAAACAACCCCCATCAACACCCCAATAAAAAATCATTTGTCAGGCGCTGTTGATAAAGTATTGTTGATATGGTCCAAGGCCGGTATCAAAACAATAACCAGAATCAACGCAATTAAAAGGTTACAAAATGAATATGACACCTGGTTGCAGCTCTGCAAAAATAAAACGCGTCAGTCCGATCCCGGGAGAAAACGTGAGATGTTTGTCTCAACTCTATCAAAGTTGTGGGATATAGGGGCTCATGATGCGATTCAGTATATTCGAAAGAACAACATGTTATCTGCAAAGAAAAAGGAAGAGGACATAGCGTTTTACGAAGACCAACGCAGTGCGCGAAAGAGCGTCATCAGCGGAGAAGACTTATTGCTTCGAAAAAGCGTCAAGAGGCGTCAAGAAAAAAGTGATCGGTTGATTACAAAGCCTACCACTATCGGCCAATCCAGCAGTGATGAAGCAGACATAGAGTTCTTACAACATTCAAGTTCTGCAGCCTCAACTCTCAGCTCCGGTACCGAGTACGAGGAAAGCGAAAAACCTGGTCCAAGTTCAAAAAAATCGTTTGTAACACTCAACGTTCCTAGGAACCTCATTAACAGCATGGAGATTACGGAGGTTTTGGACAGGTTTAAAATTTCTGATAACGCTGCTACAATGCTAATAGCATCTTTTATCAAAGCTAGCCAGGGTAATCTTGATGACTTTTGTCTTTCACGTTCTTCCACCTACCGGGCTCGAATAGCAAGCAGACTGCAAATCTCCACGGAAATCTTCAATCAAATAATTGATGCTCCACAGGATTTTCTGGCTCTTCACTGGGATGGAAAGTTAACAAAAGATTGCTATGGAAATAAATACGAAGCTCTTTCTGTGCTGGTTTCCGGGGTTTCTAAGTATAAACAAGGAAAGCTGCTGGGCGTGCAAAAACTAGAAAGAGCAACCGGAAAAGCCCAAGCAGAAGCAAGTTTCGATCTCTTGGAAGTTTGGAATCTGAAAGATGAAGTTAAAGCGTTGGTTTTTGACACAACAGCCAGCAACACAGGATGTAACCAAGGTGCGGCAAAAACTTTGGAGAAACTTTTGGACCACAAGCTTTTCTACCATGCATGTCGCCATCATATATACGAGCTCATTATTGGAGCTGTATATACTTGCTTGTTTGGTGACTCGACAGCACCAGAAGATCCTCACTTTAACGCTTTTCAAGCATCCTGGCCAAAAATCGAGAAGTCACAAAATTACTGCCTTTTGAACTTTTCTTCAGATTGGCTTCGAGAAAAGGCAAAAGAAGTAATATGTGAGCTACAGCAGATCATCCAACGTGAAAGCAAAACAAAGGAAGTATTCATACGAGGCGATTACAAGCAATGCGCAGAGAACACACTTGCATTACTCGGTGCAGCTCCCTCCAACTTTTTTCACCACAAACCTGGTGCTACTTCCAGTGCTCGATGGATGGGCAAAGTTTTGTATTGCCAAAAAATGTTTTTGTGGGCAGACCAAATGTCTTACGACAGCGACTTTTTAGAAAAACTTCATCGCATAAATGCATTTATTGCTCTTTTCTATGTTCCTGCGTGGCTGAAATGTAGCATTGGGTTGGACGCACCAATCAACGATCTAATATTTTTGCAAAACATGATCCGTTACAAGACTGAGGATCCAGCTGTAGCTGATGCTGCCTTCGCAAAGCTTTCAGCACATCAGTGGTATTTGACAGAAGAAACGGTTGTGTTCTCCTTTTTTAGCCATCATCCTTTGCTAACCAATGAGGTCAAAGAATCTATGGCGCTACGATTGCTCTCAGTATCACCACCAGATGAGTTTCGCCGAGGTATTCCAGTTTTCAAGCGAAATATTGACGAACAATCGAAACTTCACGACTTCATCGGCACAGAGACTTGGTTCATTTTTGATGCACTGAATTTGGAGAAAGATTGGCTTTATGATTCGCCAGAGGTTTGGATTTCCAATGAGTCTTTCAAGAAAGGCCAAAGCTTTGTTGCCAACATTAAAGTTGTCAACGATGCAGCTGAAAGGGGTGTCAAACTACATTCCGACTATGCCGCCATTTTGACAGAGAATGAAGAGCAGCGAGCAAGTATTTTGCAAGTCGTTGAAAAACACCGAAGTCAATTTGCTGACTTTAAAAAATCGACCTTAGCTCATCCATCTACTTGACTTCTAACTCGATATGTGTAATCTTGTACGTGTGTTTTTATAGGTTAAACTTGCGTTTGCACCGGAGCAATGTACGGACGACGGGCACTCTAAAATGTTTCATTTCGTAACCCTTTGCTAGTTGTTACAGTAAGAGGCAAATCTTATTCATAACTCCATTTTCCGCAATTGATATTTTTCCGTTTGAAATATTACTGAATTATATCCATGACCCCAATGTTAGATAGTCTACCAGTGCTTACGAAAATTAGAACTATACTTCTGACTAATGCTAATACAGCTTATCATTATAAAAGCTGATCATATGAATCAATTGATAAGCATATTTTGTATTTGCGCTGAAGTTGCTTTAGCAAAACTCGTGAAATTTGGAATATGACGTCACCATGTTGATATGTATTATGACGTCATCATTTTACCCCCATCGTAAAGTACGCGTGTCATGAAAGATAATGTAATTGATCTCGTTCTTCTAACTGCTGCAGAACTCGAGTTATGTCAGTTTATCTTAATAATGACGTCATAGGGGAATCCCCTTTGAGCAATTTTGGTTACACTTTTTTAACCGCCATGAGCGATATGGAAGAAATAAAATTTTCGAATTTTTTTTACACAGCAGGTGTTTTTAAGGTCCTAGGCACCACATAAGCTTTGAAAACTTGAACTTTTTTAAAATGTCCAGATTCTGAACACCTCTAACCAGCATTCAAGTTTGTGGAAAAAAGTTTTTGTTTTAATTTTAAGTTTTTCAATACTTCGCTGAGCGCGCAATAATACTGAATCATCTGCATATACAATGGTATCTGAATTGCAAACATTTGTCCAGTCATTATGAAATAAAAATGGAACAAGAACACTTTCTTGTGGTACGCCAATGGTCACTGGAAGATGAGAGGAAAAGATTTGATTATTATATTCAGTATACTGGTATCTATTTGATAAATATGATTTTAATAACCAATGTGCATTTCCTCTGACGCCACAGTGTAAGCTTTTCCAACAAAATATTATGATTAACGCAATCAAATGCCTTTGCAAAATCCAGAATGGTACCACTTACTAATTTATTTTCATGGCGGGGTTTTAGTATAGTTACATAAAGTAAAGTGATAGCAAGATTTGTTGAGCGGCCATTCCTGAAGCCGAATTGAGAAGCCGTAAAAAGATTAATTTTTTCCCAAAACTTAAGCAACCGTTTATGTAACATCGTTTCAAAAACTTTATTGAGTGGTGACTAATTAGATATTGATCTGTAATTGCCTAAATCAGGCTTAAATCCACCTCTATGCAAGGCCAAAGGGAATCCTTTGGCAATTTTTAATTCATCAGGATAAATACCAGACACCATGCATTCATCGAATGAGTCTACAATGCATTGAGCGATGAAAAATTTAGATTCTTTGAGCAAAACAACAAGAATATCTAAATCCCCAGAGATTTTTTCGGCTATTTATTCCAGCAAATGGTCAGTTTTAATACAATGGACGACATCTGTTGCTAACCAAGATATTTTTTGTGATTCGTTTCACGATTTTTTGCAGGGCTGTTGCATAATTTCTCACCAATTTTACGAAATGATCATTCAATTTTTCACAAATATTTTGAGGCGAAGTTATTAATTGACTGTCCGCATGTATAGCATTCGGAACCGAGGTTTTTGGTTCAGTTTTCCTCAGCAGTTGGTTGATGTAGGCCTACTTCGAAGCATCAATGAGTTTTTACTGTTTTTAAACGAGTCTTGGAAATAGATGCGTTTTGCCACTTTTTTTAGATGTGTTAGTCTGTTTCGATATTTTATGAATCCTTCAATCAAGATGGGACTTTTACTTTTTATATGTTTGGTATATAATTTATTTTTGTGTCTAATGGATGTTAGGATTCTAGAAATTTTGAACTGCTTGCGGCTTAACATCTTTTTAGGACAGCCTAGATTGGTCAAATCACTCAAAATTTTAATCAGGCTTTTTAGATTGCAATTATGTTGCATTTCAGGTTTGCTTAGTTTTTGATTCCATTTGAACAAAAACAATTCAATTTTTTTTTATTTAACGGTCGTATTATGGGCCGTTTTGATGAATTTTTTTGAGTCCTGCATCTAAATTCAGCACATATGAGAAGATGGTCTAAAATATCATTATACAATATGACAGGCAAAATCTGGCCATTTACATATGTAGTACGATCAATTATGGTGTTGGCAGTGGAAGTACTTCTAGTTATGTTGTCTAAGTAATTTTGGTTGGTTTTGAACGTTTTGATGACGTGGACAAATGCATCTCGAAAACCTTTAATGTTAGTAATGGGGTGTCGATAAACAGAACCTACAACCAATGATTCGTTGTTGTTAATCCTTAGTTCCACGCAGACATCCTCGCATCCATTCGCTTTGACTTTAATTGCCAAAAGTTGTTGACAATGCAATTCTTCTCGGGACCAAAATGGCAGCACCACCTCCTCTGGTTCCAAATTGAAGTAGTAGGGTACATTTTGTTACCAGGTACTGCAGTGTTTTAGGTTGCGGTCGTTTAATCTAGTTTTGCTTAAGCATATTACGCCAATAGATTTGGCAAATTCGTTAAAAACAAATTTTAAGGTGTCATAATTTTTACATAAGCTTACAATGTGAATGTGGACGACTGTCACCAATTTGATTGATAAGGTCGAGATTTCAACAGCAAATTCGTCAACAGTTTGATACTGGTAACTGTGGCTATCAAGTATCTGGTTTTGAGTTAGAGAAACGAGCGTTTTACACAAAAATTATGTACTTAACAATTCACATAACTTTAAAGATTGTTCAAATCATTTTCCGTTTTCACCTGGATTTTTTCCGCATCTTCGTTTTTACGCACATAAATTTGGCCGTTGTTGGTCCAGAAAATTTTAATTTCGAGTTCCTTTGTTTTTTCTTCTGTCTTCCAGAATAATTGCTTTCGTCGTTGCATCAGCCTTTCATTCACAAATAAGTTTGCATGCCTTCGACTGGGGACTCTTCAATATTTTTTGCTTTAAAACGATTGGCGCACATTTTGTTTCGTTTCTGGCGACTAACGAAGTGAACGATAACAGTCAGATGCCTGTTGACAGGCTTACCAGTTGGCTTAGGTCTAAGTCTTAACCTCTGCTGCAAACGGCAAACTAAGTCCTCTGCTAGTCTAATTTCAGCGGAAAACGGTGTACAATTGAAATATCTTCCTCTTCAAGTTCCACATCCAGTTGTTTCGCCACATCGAGCGCAATTTTGGTAATATCTTTGTTGTTTTTAAGAGGAATGCCTTGAAGCTCAAGGTTCTGCCTTCAATTGTACTGCTCGAGCTCGGCAAGTTTCAGTTCGTCGTCGCAGCGACATTCGCTCAAGTCATCTGTTTGTATATGCAAATTTGTAAATGGAAGACCTTGTTTTTGCTGCTTGTTAGTTTGAAGCACACTGCAGTAAGCAAAGCTGGGCACTCGGTACTTTAAAAGTAACGACGATATCGGTACCGATACTATGCTAAAAAGTACCATCCGTAACGATAACGGTACATTTTTAAAAAAGTAACGACGATATCGTTACTCGGTACCGATTTTCGGTACTTTTTAAGCGAAATTTTTTTCTTAATAATTTTTGTTTTGGTTTACGTCTTGCACAGCAACGAAATTAAAACCTTATCAAGCTTTTTGTCGCAGCTGGTGCTAGTGTAAGATCTGAGTTGTAGTCGCACAGGAAACTTGATAGCCTACTGCAAGCGAACACTTTGGTTATACCTTGTGTTGTAAGTCAAAAAAAAAAAAAAAACAAGTCGTTTTTTCGCAAAAAAACACGTTTTTTGTTTTTTTTAATCTAAACAAAAACAAAAAAACTTTTTTTTATTCTCTGGTTTTTTGTTATACTCGTATGTTTAACAGATATAGGCTATTTTAATAAAGTGCTAGACCTACTTAATTTTGCTTTTTTAATAAATTGCGAATATTTGGGGTTGAGTAAAATGCTGAATTTCCGTAATTTCATATCCGTCACACACTTTTTGGAATTGTAAGTTAATGCGAATCAGGGTTACATTTTAATACTCTTTATATTTACTGTGCCAATGTTGCACTTGAGTTGGCCCGCGTGGGGAGGACGAAGGACCAGCGTGTTCTTTTCTCCACTGCTCACCTCTAGACTGAGGGTTACGGGCAGTGTTTGTCTTTCCCTGTCGTAGTTCCCACAGCACTGCAGTGTGGTGTCGAGATTGAACGAATACATTGAATTAACAATCAAATGCAAACAGTAAATCCGCAATTCAGCCACAATCAATCGCTAACGTGCACTCCAGTCGGCTGATCATAGAAAAAGACGTTGCCACACAAACAAACGCATAAAGTCACGAGACAGGGAAAAAAGCAATCGCAAAACACGGCGATGCAGCGTCGCTGACGCAAACCTAAATTTAGCTGTTGCTACACCAACAACATGGGTACGCTTAGTACTATCGGAAAATAGGAACCCTTCCAATAAAAGGACCCATTTTTTTGCTGTTTTTAGAATCAAGTTGGGAGAAACAGTTTGCTATTTAACAGATATTTTAACCTAGAGCTACGACTTTACCTGTTATCGCATTGGGAGATAAACAACGAAGGTGAATCATTCATTGTGTCAGCAGTCAGCAGCGGTACACACAAAAGATTTTCAATTTTTTACTACGAAATGTCAACATGACAGCGAGCCACAGAAACCTTGCACAAATTGATTCGTTCAAGGATCAAACCCAAATCTACATTGAGCCAGTCAAACGACTTGCATTCGCTGCACCTAACCTCGAGTTGCAGAGCAACAATTTGAGAAAGTCGTTTTCTCTACTCTTGGTCTTAGCGCGATACGTATTATCCAATAACTTTGCTGGAGCGAAATTAAGTTGCAAGACAGAGCGAAAAGTGTGTAACTAAAAACTTCAAATACCGCAACGCCAAAAGGCATCTTACACACTGAATTAGCCTAGCGCTATTTCATTTACGCAAAATTTACAATAAAATGACAGCATATTCAAATGTTTGTTGTTAAATCAAAAGATTTGACTTTTTAATTTGGTTAATTTTATGATTTTGAATGAATTTGCCATACTGGGTCACCCGAATCAAGCTATCAAGTATTTATTTAAAATGGTCTGAAAATTTCGTCGAACGTTAAAAAAATGTTTCACATTCAAAGCATGTATTTCGAAAACGCATACGACCAGTAACAAACTTCGCACAGATCGGCACGGGGCCGCAGCCCGATGGCTGCCAACCACTGGTCCACCGTACTTTTCGAAAATGCTTTTCGGGGAAAATTCCAAAAAAAACTTCGCTTTTGCTCTCTTAAGTTTTAAAAAAAGTTACCGAATTATTGAATAAAACGGTCTAAAAAGTAACGACGGCACCAAAAACGGTACATTTTTGAAAAGTATTGACGGTACCGATAACGGTACTAAAAAAGTACCTCGTTACAGTACTGCGGTACTTTTGTACCACGGTACTGCCCAACTCTGGCTGTAAGTTTTATGTAAGTCATCATTTTGGCTACTGGTGAATTTTGGACTTTCTCGCAGTTGTTGCATTTCTACGTTTAGGGCAAATAATTCAGCTTTCAATGGTTCAGTAATCAGTAGCCTTCAAGATCATTACAGAAACAGCATCTTCAAACTGAGTTTTTGTAAGTTGCACGATGTTATCTGCTGCGTGGCTCTTGCTATTTTTCTGCTTGTTGCTACCATTGCTTGTAGATGCAGCTGGCATAGTTATTTTTATATGAAAAGACTTCGAAAGTTTTGATAGCTCAAAAACACGTTTGTGACAGCTCAAAAAACACCTGGTATCTCTGCAACGACCCGAGAGATAATGACGTCACGACACCAGAAAGGCAGGGTAGCGTTGCTCCAGACTCTAGAAGTTGCTAACACAGGTTCTCTACCTCAACAAGTAAACACTGAATCTCCTGCTATTTGCAACTTTTATTTTCATGTTTATTTGCTGAATACAGGAAATAATTGCTACAACATTGAAGCTCGTCTGCTGAGCAATAGAAATTTAATATATTAATTAATTAAAATTATTCAAACGAGCTGGCTAAGGAGGCTGGCAATTTTAAATCCTCAAGCCTGTGCAAAGTTCCAACTCACAATTTGTTCTCCACATTGTCCTTATATGCTGAACGTGAAGCAGAGAAGCTATCATAGGAAATTTTAAAGATTGCTTTGACCAGACTCGGAATCAAACTCCGAGACATAGCTCTCCCACTTGGCCATTTGAACCATGAATACAATACAGATCAAATTTCTATCAATATTTTATTAATATAAGCTTAACTACAGCTACTGTGCAACTTTCAATATGTTAGTGCTGTACCACTCAATCACGAGATTACCTTATTAATATAAGGTGTGATGAGGGTGAGTGGAGGCGTATCGTCGGCTTTGTCTTTCTTTTGCATTGACGATAGAAAATGCAGCATAGAAGCGAATGAGCAGCCTGAAAAAATATATGTTCGGCAGAGACGGCAAATATTTATGCGATGAAATATGCGAAAGTGTCTTTCCTACAACGCATAGTCGAAAAGAAAAACCCTGGGTTAAATCACAAAGCATCGTCGTGGTTTAAACGTCTCTCTGCTGAGTGAATTAGAAGAAATGAAAACAAAAGTAAATATTGAGAGGAGACAAAGTCTGAACGAGACAAGATCAGTCCCAGATCCAGCGCGTCTCTTGCTTTTTTGTGAAAGAACAAAAACTTATAGTTTGAAGTTAAGCAACAGAAAATATCTCGATATAAAAGTAAGTACGACTATATCACATAAACATAACAAATCGGTGTGAAATCACCAGTTAAAGCAAACCAAGACATTCAAATGTGAAAAAAATTATCTTAAAAAAAGTGAAAAAAAAACAAATGTGAAAAAGAAACATAACAAAAATGTGGGTCGGCATCACCTTGAAAAAATGGAAGCGGCCAAATAAGTTGTTATTAATTTTAACTAGACGAAATGTCTTCCTTCCTCACCAGTTATATACGCATCGTACCCAGCTTCATGCAACCTTCCACTCTCTGCATCATACATCTCCGGAACTTCCACCGAAGGAGGAGAGAAAGGAGAGGATTGCAAGCAAGCATACAAATCAGACAAAGTTGTGCTGCTAATCAAGCCCTGTCCAAACATAATTTGATATCAAACTTTGTAGTCCACCAAGCACGAGCGGAAGGTTCAACCAACGTTTCATGCTACATCCTTCAATGATATTCTACAGAATATTGCCTCCTAAAAGGAGTCTCGGTAATGAACAAATCGAAAATAATCAAGCGGACAACTTTCAAACCACTACTTACGAGCAACTCAGCACATGATAAATGCATAACCCAGAATCAACGAGGGACAGGGACAAAAGAAGCGCAATTTTTCTGTTACATGAACAATATAGAATGCTACAAAACAAATCATATGTCAAAATTTGAAGTATCCATGCCAGAAAAACAAGGAGGCATCTGTAGGTCTGTTACTTATCATAGTCTAGTACTTCAACAAAACAATGCCAGACCTCATGCTATAAGGAGGCAATCAATTCTTTTTTGGACGTACAACGGCGTCACTTAAAACCCGAGATTAGGGCGCAGAAAAAAAAGGTGCAAGAACGAACATTTGAGTGCAGAGACATTAGGGCGAGAAGTGCGTCCCATCTTAGTAACTTTTAGATAACTATGTAAAAACGCTTTTTACAAGTTGTTTGTCAAATTGATGAAAATTTTATTTTGTTTGCAACGACATGCTTCAAGTAAATTACTTAATTAATGCACAGATAACAAGGGAACTAATTAAGAAACAGGGTATTTTCGGTACATTGCAAAAAAACTACAACAAAGCCAAGGTCAACTTAGTGGCAGATAAAAACTCACTTCTATGACCAATTATTTGGTAGTTTGACAGGGTCGAATCGAAACTTCTGACGCTGAGAATAGCATATCCATTTCTACAGGTCAAAAAGAATTTTACCACAACTTCTTTTGCAGATTTAGAGAACCAGCGTTTTTAAGAAGCCACCCGCGGAGGAAGATATAAGACAATAATGAAAACGGTTGGAAAGAAAATTGGCGGGGCGGGGATTTTGAATAACGCCTATTACTTAGACCGACCCAAGTTTAGGAAAATTTTTTGTTTCCTTCTGTTTTGTGACTTTTCTGCTTGGATTTTTTACGCTGAATTCGAAAATGTGCATAAAAATTTTTTGGGTGAAAAACTCGGGGAGTTATTTGCAGTTGCCTAGCAACAACTTTTGAAAAAATAACGAAAATCATTTTTATCGCATCTTTCTTATGAAACTGGCATTTCTATATTTAAATTTTGTAAAAGCACTCTTTCAGCTGAACAATTTAAGAAAATTTTTTAAAAATCCATCGATCGATTTCAGAGTTATGGCTATTATGAATAAATATTTTGCCTCACGCATGAATGATTTTTTGTGATAACTTAACGCATAGCCTTAAGAAAGCAGTGAAAATTGCTATTGTGGGGTTTTTGGAAGTAATTTTCGTTTCCACTTTGACACGATTACCCAATGAAGAGTGCTTCACGAAAAGCTTCTGGGACAACAGCTTTCTTCAAAGCTACTCAAAAAGAGTTACTGGGACAAACAGCTTCTCTCAAAGCTCTCAGAGTTATGACAGAGGGTTTCTTGAAGCCTAACGCAAAAACAGCTTTTTTCACAGCTATTCTCAAGTTCTGTACCGCCAAGCAATTATTGAAGTAAGGAATTGAAAAAGTCAATAACAAACATGTCAGAGAAACAGAAAAAGATGTTCAAAAAACACGAAGTGAAAAACGTCATGCATGAATGATTTTGTTTGTTTGTGGCAACTAGGTTTTGTCACGAATTCTTTAAAGCTTTATATATTGCGAAGGATAAACATCATGATTAGTGTTGACATTCGCTGCACAATGTAGGACGTAAGAAAATCAGCTATAAAAATCTCCCCTAACATCAGGTAATCTAAAGCACTAATAAATCATTCTGATCTCTTAAAATGTTACAAATCCCAGCCAAGATATTACCAAGATGAGGGCAGCGACTCATCATTATTTGGGTTTGTGCAGTGCAACCTGATGCACAAGCCAATGAATGAACACAGGATCAGTTGCTTCTCATAAACTACTAAAGTAGCCCTGACTTGGCACAACAACAATTAATATAGCGTGATGGCAAATATCTCCAAGTATACAAATACAAGAACAATCAGGCATTATGTTGCTGCAGTTAAATGTCTTTCGTGAGCCTGAAAAAGTTCTTTGAATATGTCGGATAGGCACGGTGTACTGCTTCTACTAGCTGTAAAATATTTCGCCGCCTGGTTTCATCTTTTGTGATCACATTCGTGAAGTCACTTACGAATTTGACGCAACGCTCAGCAGGGTCATTAATAACTTTTAGGTTGCAAACAATCCTATCGTTAAACGGAACTTCTTATGTAGTCATAATCACTTCCTTCTGCGTCATATAAATTTAATTTAATGTAAAGTTGTTTTTTTACAAAAACTAATGCTATTTCTACATTGTTTTATAATGTCAACAATTTAATTGATTTTATATTTCAATTATTATGAATACATTCGTAACTGACTGGGTATAATTTGTTAAGGCATCAGTCAAAATGCTACAAATTGATGGGACCCAGTTTCTAAAATCTCTACAAAAAATCTTGGGTAAATACTTGCAAAAGGCAAGGTTGCAATTTGTCTCAGTGGTCACCTGCTGTTTTTCATATTTCTATTTTGGCGACGAATTTCTCATTCTTGCGATAATTAATTTTAATATCAAAGACATTATAAACTCCTTGCTTCCTACCCTGTCCAAGTTTTCGCGGGTCTTTTAAAGGACACAGACACGCAATGGACGGCACTCAAAATACAGACTTGATTAGTCATTGTGTTTGCGGCAGCTGACAATTCACAATGATTGCTACATGGACAAGGTAGCTTGCATGCGAACGCAAAGGAAATCATTTGTTCTGCCGGATCTCTTGGCGCTGTAAGCGATCAATTTGTGGCAAATTAATTGTGAAAATCAAGGCCATTTTGATCTTTAAATCCAATTCGCTTCTGTTTTTCTTTGTTAATACGTCAATCGCTGGCACCGCCACCGTAAATTATCAAAACTTGTACCTTAATCGTGATAATAACAGCCATATGTAAATGAATAGATGCAATCTTTTTATTTATATCGACGGTGCCCTTTGTCAAGTTAATGAGATTACACAATCTCTTTTGCTTTCAGTTTGTCTTATTCGCGATATAGCCTAAATATGTCTTGCATATTGTATTCCAAGACAGACTTTGCTTTGTTTATGTTAACGATAATCAAAACTTTCCATTTTGGTTCAAAATATGTAAATTTTTATCATTGTATATTTCTCTAATCCATCACAAAGCAATCAAAACCTGTTTATAGAACAACCATATGCAACGATCTGCATTGCTTTAATAAAGTGCAGCATTTTCAAACTGACTGAAGAATTTATGCAACAACTCAAATTCAGAGCTTGTAACTTTTTGGCTCAAAAAATCTAAACTTTAAGCTAGTAGGATTTGGCTAAATAATGATACTAAGCAGCAAGCTACCAAAAAATAGAGAACACTTAAGCATGGGTGCATTGATATTAATCAATCTTAAAATTTTTCACACCCCTAATTTTTACATAAAACAGTAAGAGTCCATACAGTTACTTTTTGCATTCGATGCACGTTCGAACGCACGTACAACCATTTTAGACGTTTAACGTGTGGAAATAAGTTTTTCAAGAGAAGCGTGGTCCGGTTAAACTAACCGCTTTTTTTTATTGGTTTGAGCTTAACACAAGCCCTGGCTTTGCTATGAGCGAATGGGGTTATATTTTCATATAGGCTAGTTTAAGAATAACCCTAATGGCCAAATTTCTATAATAATGTTGGTAACGTTGGTTGAGTAACATAATTGCAGATATTCAGATCCGGCATAATGTAAGTTGAGTCGGCAGGCTAGCAATTAACTAGTTAGACATTGCATGGTCCTGTCAAAAAACTCGGCAGTTCTCACGGCAATAAAATCAATCGTATTCTTTCAAACGTTCATCTTGAAGCATGGGTACAAGTAAACCATTAACTCCTTCAGCTTGTTTTACATATTTCTGGTTGCACTACTCTAACTCCAAAGCCTTACGCACCTTCAAACTTTAGTTTGATGAAATTCTATTGCCAAAACTCACAATTACGAAAAGGTGCATCATGAGCTTAGGCAACTAGACATCAACGTTTTAAAAATTCTTTTTGTTGATTCAGTTTTTTTCCAAAAAAAAGACGAGTAGTTTTTGAGTTTCAGTTTCTAAAGATAAGTTTAAGAAACAATACAGCACCGCTTATTTTCGGGAAAATGTATTTTGACACCCGGTATATT